>MU968551.1:6070435-6460521 GCA_034641835.2 Pinus albicaulis | reverse complement strand
CACACCATGGCTATCCGTAAAAGGCAAGGAAAGGCCGAAAGCCACTATCAAAACCTGGTAAAACCATGCCACTGAACGCAAGAGAACCAAATACCAACATGCATAAGCCATGCATGTCCAAATCAACTAGGAAATCACACGGGTGATATGTTATCTATGATATTCCTCATGAATTTGGCAATCTTGCTCTTCCTTTATTGGTCTTTGTTTTCCTTCCCTTTCCTTGTCCTTCCTTTGCTTTCCTTCCTCTTTCTTGGTCCAATGTTGAAATTCTCCAAGAAAATCTAAGTGTCTAAGAGTGTGTGAGAGAGATATGAGGAGAGAGCACCAAAAATGAAGCGACAAAAAGCTTGAGCAAAATCTTGCCAGCCCGATCCTCATAAGCCTTTTTATCATTGATTCCTCTATTTTCTTCATTTTCCTTCATTTTTCCTCCAATTTCTCTTTCATGAAAGTATGTGTCTCTTCACCTCCCTTTTCTCCTATTTTCCTTTATTTTCATAAATAAATGCCAATTATTTCCTCTTTTCCTTCCAAATCCATTTCTCGTGCCTTTTCCCATTTCCTTTAGCCACAATAGGCCCCAGGAAAATGAACACATGGATGTTTTCCCAGAATTAGGATTAGGAATAATTGTCCCATTAATTGTGGTTGTTATTTTCCTTCATCGCCTTTATAACATGGAATTTTCATCGGGGGTACATTACCGATATATTCCACGCCATCAACTGACGACCCGAGGTGGAACTAACAAAAAACCTTGAAAACTAGGTTGTGAATAACCTACATAACTTTTTTGAACACCACTACCGAGAATACCAACTCCACTTCAGAACTTCCAACTACGTAACCACTATAAATTATCTGAAATTTTAAAAGGCCACCCACCTATTCCATTTGAACCCCACCATCAGTTCTTTCCATTTTTAAGTTGCAGCACAACTCACTATTTTTAGCAGTTTTTCGGGTACTAAGCTTCCGGAACCCATTTAAGGCCCAAAACGACGTTTTTTGGGAAAATTGAGAGCAACATGGGTCCATGTATTGATGTTTCTCACATCAAAAGTTTTATTCCTCGAATAGATATTTCTAATGAGCTATGGAGTGCGTCAAACAGATATCGAATGCCAAGGTTACATCCTTAGGAAGTTGAAACAACAATTTACCCAAACGAGACCCACAGTTTTGGCGCTTCATCTACTAGGGTTAGATTTTTGGATGTTTTGGGTTTACATTGTTTCTCAACAATAAATAAGCCTTCGAGCCTCATTGTAACATAATGGAGGGGCCTGTAATCATCACATCTCTTCTCAGAGATACGCTACCAGTGCCCTCGCTCGCTCATTTCCATCATGTCTGTAATAGGGTTGTGAGCCTCAATGTAACACAGTTCATTAGCCTGTATCCGCCACATCTCTTCTCAGGAATACACTAACAGTGCCCTAGCTTGTTTCCATTATGTCTGCAAGCGTATTTCAGTCATTTGATATTAATAAAATGAAGCATTATTTCTGTTGCATCTCTGTGTTTATGGTTATATGTGTATTATATTGTGTTCCTGCATAAATATAGATCAATTGTATCAAATCGGTCTGCTCTTTCTCTATTTTTCTTTGCATGTCCCCAATGCGAACAGGGTATAAGGAGTTAGAGCTCGATCTAGTTCAACAATTGCAAGATCAGCCTTGCAAACCCCGATGATCCCCCATAGCGGAAGGAAAGAAAGACGAGGGAGTAGGATATCCTATCGAAATCTTGCTCGAGGAGGCCCTCAAGAAATAGAGGAATTCGAGGATGGATAAATTTTCTCAAATCCTTCAACGGCTACCCACCGACGACACATCTACATCCAGCACATCCGCCAATAGGTCTGCGACATCCTTAACAAATCTAATACCAAGTTCAGCAGAATTTTCCTCTCATGGAGGTACTTAACGCAATGAGGAACATTAATTCCTAAGGAGGGAGGAATGATCTAGGTGGATATCGATGGCCACCCACCTTTTCCATTTGGACCTGCACCATCAATTCCTTCAGTTTTCATTGTCAGCACAGCTTACTATTTTTATCAGGTTTTCGAGTCCTGCACTCCCGGAGCCGTTTTGGGGCACTAATGATCCAGGTGGATATTATTGGCCACCCACCTATTCCATTTGAACCCCCACCATCAGTTCTTTCTATTGTTTAAGTTGTAACGTAACTTGCTATTTTTAGCAGTTTTTCGGGTCGTGAACTTCTAGAGCCATTTTGAGGCCCTAAATGATGTCTTTTGGGAAAATCAGGAGCAACATGGGAACATTGACCAATTTTTCTCAAATCAAAAGTTGTAGTCCTCGGATAGATCTTTCTAACGAGCTATTGAGTGCGTCAAATGGATATCATATGCCAAAGTTACGTCCCAGGGAAGTTGAAACACCAATGTACACAAACGAGACCCACAATTTTAGCGCTTCATCTCCTAGGGTTAGGTTTTTGGATGTTTCGGGTTTACATTATTTCTCAACAATAAATAGGCCTTTGAGCCTCATTGTAACACAGTGGAGGGGCCAATAGCCATCACATCTCTTCTCAGAGATATGCTACCAGTGCCCTCGCCCGCTCATTTCAATGATGTCTGTAATAGGCCTCTGAGCCTCGATGTAACACAGTTCAGCAGCCTGTGCTATAGCTTAAAATGCTTGGGTTGTTGGTTATCGAATATCCCTCTCAGGGCTTTCCGGTGCCCAAGGCAGATAGTAAGATTAGTTGTATAGTTCACAAAGAAGGCACATACATGTTTGTATTAACTTAAAACAACTTGATGGAATAAGATGGAAGATTACCTCTTTAATGATATTGAAGTCTTTTGGAGATTACTAGGCAGTGAAGCAGGAATCCTTCTTCACCAAATCCAAATCTCGACTCTGCAATTAGTCAAAGCACCCGTGTAATATTTACCATAACATACATTTCCTATCAATTTTGTCAATATATAATAAACATTTAAACTATGCACATCTAATCCATTCATCTCATGCTATATAAGTGATTAAATAATAATGACAATATCAACGCATAGAATGGACAAAACAGATACAGTTCTATTGATTGATAAAAAGGAGGATTACAACCGTCGGTTGTACCAAGCCCTCCTCAGCCTTCCAATATCTCTATCTCTCAAAGTGGTGATGTCTTGATCAACAAGTTCTCAATGAACCTCTTTGACCTTTGACCTTCACACTACAACAATGATCTCTACTTCACAAGTATTCAAAAACTTTGACAATCCTTCGACCTTGAACCAAGACCCTTCAACTCCATTTTATAGGAGATGGAGAGAGCAATCATTTCCCTTCTCTTTCCACCAGTTTTGAACAGAAAAAACCAGGATTTTTCCTCAACTTCCATGCTTTTGCCTTCCTTGAGAGTTCAGTTGTTTATGGCAAGGCCCAATAAGAGATTAGTGCTTTGCAGTTTCCTTTTTGTACTGACTCTCTTGTGAGAAAAAACTGGAAATTCAAATCATTCTCCGCGGGTTTTTCTCGTTCCAAACTCAAAACACCAGTAACGTTGCCCTCTAGTGTAAACAGAGCACTTCCCTAGCCACTAATGTGGCCTATTCATTGATCAGGTGCATTATAACACTCTTGTGTTGTTATAGTGAGGCGTTACCTTGGTAGAAATAGGTTTAGTTTAGGTATTTGTATTCCTTCCATATTTATCTTCTCCTCTGAGCTGATGAGGAGGTATTTTGACCTGTAATAGCCTGTAGCCACCACATCTCTTCTCAGGGATATGCTACCTGCACCCTAGCTTTTTTTCATTATGTCTATAATCCTATTTCATTCATTTGATATTAATAAAATGAAGCATTATTTCTGTTGCATCTTTGTGTTTATAGTTATATGTGTATTCTGTTGCATTCTTGCATAAATCTGGATCAATGGTATCAGAGCGGTCTGCACTTTATCTTTTTTTATTTTCATGTCCCCAATGTGGTCAGGGTATAAGGAGTTAGAGCTCAATCTGGTTCAACTGTAGCAAGATCAGCCTTGCAAACCCCGATGACCCCCCATGGCGGAAGGAAAGAAAGACGAGTGAGCAGGAGATCCTATCAAAATATTGCTTGAGGCACTCGAGAAATAGAGGAAAATGAGGATGGATAAATTTATCTAGATCCTTAAACGGCTTCCCACCCACCTATTCCATTTGGACCCACAACATCAATTCCTTCAATTTTCACTGTCAGCACAACTTACTACATTTAGCAAGTTTTCGGGTCCTGCACTCTCAGAGCCGTTTTGGGGCACTAATGATCCACGTGGATATTGGTGGCCACCCACCTATTCCATTTGAACCCCCACCACCAGTTCTTTCCATTTTTAAGTTGCAGCACAACTTACTATTTTTAGCAGTTTTTTGGGTCCTGAACTTCCAAGTCGTTTTGAGGCACTAAACGACGTTTTTTGGGAAACCCGGGAGAAACATGGGTCCATGAACCAATGTTGCTCACATCAAAATGTAGTCCTTGGATATATATTTCTAACGAGCTATTGAGCGCGTCAAACAGATATCAGATGCCAAAGTTATGCCCCCGGGAAGTTGTAACACCAATTTACCCAAACGAGACCCTCAGTTTTGGCGCTTCATCTCCTAGGGTTAGGTTTTTGGATAAATAGGCCTTCGAGCCTCATTTTAAAACAGTGGAGGGGCCAATAGTCGTCACATCTCTTCTCATATATACGCTACCAGTGCCCTCGCCTGCTCACTTCCATGATGTCTGTAATAGGCCTCCAAGCCTCAATGTAACACAGTTCAGCAGCCTGTAGCCACCACATCTCTTCTCAGGGATACGCTACTAGTGCCCTAGATTTTTTCCATTATTTTTGTAAGTCTATTTCAGTCATTTGATATTAATAAAATGAAGCATTATTTCAGTTGCATCTTTGTGTTTATGGTTATATGTGTATTATGTTGCATTCCTGCATAAATCCGTATTAGTGGTATCAAAGTGGTCTTCTCTTTCTCTATTTTTCTTTGCATGTCCCCAATGCAGTCATGGTATAAGGATTTAGAGCTTGATCTGGTTCAACAGTCACAAGATCAGCCTCGCAAACCCTGACGACCCTCCATGGCGGAAGGAAAGAAAGACGAGGGAGTAGGAGATCCTCTCAAAATCTTGCTCGAGGAGGCCCTTGAGATACAGAGGAATGAAAATATGGATAAATTTTCCTAGATCCTTCAACAGCTGCCCACCGATGACACATCTACATCCAACACATCCACCAATAGGTCCACAACATCCTGGACAAATCCAATACCAAGTTCAGCAGAATTTTCCCCTCATCGAGGAACTAAACGCTATGGGGACCATTGCTTCCTAAGGATGGAGGAATGATCTAGGTGGATATCAGTGGCCACCCACCTATTCCATTTGGACCCACACCATCAATTCCTTTTTTTTTCACTGTCAGCACAACTTACTATTTTTAGCAGGTTTTCGGGTCCTACACTCCCGGAGCCGTTTAGGGCACTAATGATCCAGGTGGATATTGGTGGCCACCCACCTATTCCATTTAAACCCCCACCATCAGTTCTTTCCATTTTTAAGTTGCACAACTTACTAGTTTTAGCAGTTTTTTGGGTCCTGAACTTCCGGAGCCGTTTTGAGTCCCTAAACGATGTTTTTTTGGGGAAACTGAGAGAAACATGGGTTGATTGACTGATGTTTCTCACACAAAAATTTGTATTCCTTGGATAGATATTTCTAACGAGCTATTGAGCACATCAAATGGATAAAGGATGCCAAATTTACGTCCCCGAGAAGTTGAAACACCAATTTACCCAAACGGGACCCACAGTTTTGGTGCTTCATCTCCCAAGGCTATGTTTTTAGATGTTTCGGGTTTACATTGTTTCTCAACAATAAATAGGCCTCTAATCCTCATTGTAACACAATAGAGGGGCCTGTAGCCATCACATATCCTCTCAGAGATACGATACTAGTGCCCTCACCCGCTCATTTCTATGATATCTGTAATAGGCCTCCAAGCCTCAATGTAACATAGTTCAGTGGCATGTAGCCGCCACATCTCTTCTAAGGGATATGCTACCAGTGCCCTAGCTTGTTTACATTATTTCTGTGAGCCTATTTTTGTCATCTGATATTAATAAAATGAAGCATTATTTCTGATCCATCTATGTGTTTATATCTATGTGTATTATGTTGCATTCCTACATAAATTTGGATTAGTGGTATCAGAGCGGTCTGCTCTTTCTCTGTTTTTCTTTGCATGTCCCCAATGTTGTCAGGGTATAAGGAGTTAGAGCGCCATCTGGTTCAACCGTCACAAGATCATCATGGCAAACCCCAAAGACCGCACATGGCAGAAGGAAAGAAATACAAGGGAGTAGGAGATCCTATCAAAATATTTCTCAAGGAGGCCCTCGACAAACAAAGGAATGCAAGGATGGATAATTTTTCCCAGATCCTTCAATGGCTGCCCACCGACGACACATCTACATCCAGCACGTCCACCAATAG
The DNA here is from genome assembly GCA_034641835.2 of Pinus albicaulis. NCBI lineage: Eukaryota > Viridiplantae > Streptophyta > Pinopsida > Pinales > Pinaceae > Pinus > Pinus albicaulis. Next base: position 6,453,998 of record MU968551.1, on the reverse strand, counting down.
GTCCAAGACATCCTGGACAAATCCAATACCAAGTTCAGCAGAATTTCCTCCTCATGGAGGAACTTAACATAATGGGGACCATTTCTTCCTAAGGAGGGAGGAATGATCAAGGTGGATATCAGTGGCCACCCACCTATTCCATTTTGACCCACACCATCGATTCCTTCAGTTTTCACTGTCAACATAGCTTATTATTTTTAACAGGTTTTCGAGTCCTGCACTCCCAGAACCATTTTGGGGAATTAATGATCTAGGTGGATATTGGTAGCCACCCATATATTCCATTTGAACCCCCACCATCAGTTCTTTCCATTTTTAAGTTGCAGCACAACTTACTATTTTTAGCAATTTTTCGAGTCTAGATCTTTCAGAGCCATTTTGAGGCCCTAAACGAATTTTTTTGGGAAAACCAGGAGCAACATGGCTCTATGGACCAATGTTTCTCACATAAAAAAATTTAGTTCTCGGTTAGACCTTTATAATGAGCTATTGAGTGCGTCAAACAGGTATCGGATGCCAAAGTTACGTCCCCGGGAAGTTGAAACACAAATTTACCCAAACGAGACCCACAGTTTTAGTGCTTCATCTCCTAGGGTTAGGTTTTTGGATTTTTTAGGTTTACATTGTTTCTCAACAATAAATAGGCCTTCAATCCTTATTTTAACACAGTGGAGGGGCATGTAGCTGTCACATCTCTTCTCAGAGATACGCTACCAGTTCCCTTGCCTGCTCATTTCCATGATGTCTATAATAGACCTCCGAGCCTCAATGTAACACAGTTCAGTAGCCTGTAGCTACCACATCTCTTCTCAGGGATACATTACCAACACCCTAGATTTTTTCCATTATGTCTGTAATCCTATTTCATTCATTTGATATTAATAAAATGAAGAATTATTTCTGGTGCATCTCTGTGTTTATGGTTATATGTGTACTCTGTTGCATTCTTGCATAAATCTGTATCATTTCATGCCTGGGGAAAATTTATTCAATATACGATTGAATTTCTTATTAAAATATTTCTCTTTCTCCTTTTCCCCCATCTTCATACTTGCAAGCTCTTTAAGTAGCATGGCGGGAGTTTTATCGTCAGCAAACTTCTCAAGGAATATTTTGTTAAACTCCCTCCAGGTGTGGATCGAATTGACGAGCAGACCATGGTACCATGATGTTGCTCTTCCTTCTAATGTATACAGGAAAATCCAACAGGAAACATCATCATACCTCACCTCCAACATTCGTAAATGCAGGTAAAAATCATTGAGGTGGTCTTTTTCCTTCGTCTTCTTGTCTAGATCATACTTTCAAAGTAGTTATTCTAGATGTCTTGGCATCCTATGCAAGTTATCTAGAAGAGCAAGAGTCCCTTGGGCCATCCAATCCAAATTTTGGTCTGCCATGTTCTCGTCTCTACGTTTTTCCTCCTTATATGAATTAGAATAACCTCATTGTCTAATCTGTCAAAGAGGTAGTTAGAAAGAACAATTGTATTTTCCCTGTATACCTCGTTAAGAGGTGGAAGTTGTTCTTGCTTTTCAATATTGTCTACGGATTCTTCCAACCCTTCCACGGTAGAAAAGACCAAATATTCCACTATGGAAACCAAGATAATGGTACCAGTTGTCTCTCTTTTCTTCATAAAATGTGAAATATTATGTTCTCCAAGAATTAATCTGATAGCCATTGTGAACTAACGGGTTACAGGTTGAATCGCCCAGATCTGCTCGTAAGTAACTTCAGAAGTGGGTTCTAGGACGAACTGAGAAGATTCTCCTTCTTCAGGGGTCGGAGTGGTGCTCAGAATGTTGCTACCTTGACAAGAATAAGAATGATTTATGTGTGCGGAGTGACTGGCCATAAAAAACTAGCGGCCCTCCTTCTAGCATCCAAAATGTTGATAGCGCTGGATACCGCCAACATACATGGGATCTCCCCGATATAAGGTCCCAACTAGACCTCACATTATTTCGTGTAGGATTCCCATCCATAATAAATAACATTTTTCATTTACTTAAATATATAACATCGCTTTAGTTGTCAGCATGAGAGAGAAGCGCAATTGTCCTTTTGAATGAGCAAGCTAGTATGCCTTATGTATGTTTGATTGTCGATGCATCTAGGTTATTCTACTTGCGGAAGGGAAACTATGTGAGCCTCTAAGAGAGAATTAATAGTACTACCCTAATGGATACGCACGTGAAAGAAAAAGTTCCATCTAACATCAAGTGAAATACTTCACAAGGATGTGACGATCATTATAAACATATCAACACATGTCCAACAAGGAGCATCGAAGTAACCGAAATAGTTCAACTAATTCAATACTTAATGAATGAAAACAAGAACCATAAAAATTCATAGAATATTCTTAGGAATATTCATAATCCATGTGTGAAAACATGTTGGCCTTAGAAGGATTCTGTTAGCATAGTTCTATGCTTAGTCATGAGTGTGTTTTAAATCATTTTTATTTTTAGGATAAAAATTGTAAATTTAAAAAAAAATTAGAACGATGTCAGAAGTTCTGGTATTCTCTGTTTTAACCCTGTCATACAATCTGTTTTAACTCTATTGTATGTTTTTTTTCCTTTACCCGATGGTACCGAAACTTCCGGTAACTTCCTTGTTTTTTAAAAATAAAAATAAAAATCGCACCCGCTTTTGTGTTAGCCACGTGTTTCTGATATCAACAAAGTTTTAAATGTTTTATCATGAGTCATGTCAGGTGATAGTAAAGGTTTATGTTTGAATGATGTCAAGTTAGTAGTGGGCATATGTGGAAGAGTTAGGAGTCAATATATAGTTACGAAGACCAACCGATGTTTTCCCTGTCTGTCAGCCCAAGTCGTTGTGCCCACATGTCAAAGTACGTATTTATTATCATGATTAATAGTGGATCTGTTGTTTAATGTGGTGACTGTTTTGTTAATCCTGCATTGGAATTTCCAGAATTTTAGGTCTGCCATAAAGAATAAGATCCAGGTGATTGCCAACTCAAACATCGTTCAGCTCTAGTCACCTGTTGTAGAGAATCTGAAACAAAGCCGGCAACTAAAAGACATCACGAGTTGTGGTATACGGTCCCGATATTTTCCATTATGAAAAGATATTATGCATGGAAAAGTGAACCAACATATCACTTAAAATTACCGAAATAAAAGGAAAGGGATCAGTTTTCAATTTCGACTATTGGTGAATAAGAAGTTCCAGTGAGCAGCTTGAGGAGACTAATTTTTCAGAAAATTTGCATTGAACATTAAGCAACACCTATTAATTAAGCCTTTCTAATCTTAACACCTTTCTGATCTAGCATACATCCTTCTTTATTGCTCAGGTGACTAAAGGAAGAAAGCTTAAGCATATTGAACCTCAAGGGGTTGATTTAAAAGATGCCAAACCGAATGTGAGGAGGTTTTTTGTATAGGCTGGGTGGTACCCATTTTTCTCAAGGTTAGGAAGCTCTCATCTAGGAGTAGCCAAATAATTTTCCCTCTTCTTCGATGGACAAGAAGAAAAATTTTATGGCCTCAAACTATAGGTATCAGTAGAATCCATTGTTGAAGCTTTCCACCTCCCACGAGAAGGAGAGAAATGGTTTAAAACCAAAGTTACTACTAGAGGATACCTCAACCGCTTCATCAAGGATGAATACAGAGACCCTAAATAATCCAAAATCTTTTGCTTGAGATGTATGAAATAATTACATGTGAAAATTGTAGCTTTAAACAAGAAAATTTAAAGGCATAAACGAAAAAAGAGGGAAGAAATTAACATCATGCATGAAGACACAGAGTTGATATTGGATTTCATCTAGGAGGGACTACGTCTCCGAGCCCTGCTCAAATAGTGAGGAGGCCCTACTTTTATTAAATGGAAAAAATAAAAGTACAAGTACAACATGAGGAATTACACCCTTATACCTGCCCAATCTGAAAGTGGCCGAAAATTGCAGACCTCTGATGACGAAATGGGAAACACCGTTGGATTTGTGGCATCGAGTAGTGCAGAATCCATATAAAACTTGTCCCAATCTGACAAAGTGAAAATCTGACCCCTCTGAAAAAATGGCTAGATCATGGTTATGCCGCCTGTTGCACACTGCTCAGGGTTCCACTGCCTCGTTTTCTGTGCCTACTCATGTTTTCCCTTGGGCACACAAATGAGTGAAGGCTTAAATATCTAAGTGTGGGTGAATTTTTCAAGGAAGTCATTGTGGTTGAGTGGTTTAGGATCTGAAATGGAAGGGAGGGTATCAGGTGGTAAAACCCTGCCCCCTTTATTTTTAAATCAGATGGTTTTTTTAAACTCTGCGCTTTTCCTTTTAAAACACCCTCATTTAATTTGAAAAAAATCTGCAACATTAAACTTAGGATTAAGTTGATTTGGTTGGGGGTCGAGCTCGCATTGGGCGGCCCACCCCCTTATCTCTCCCGTCGTCGACTTGGTTTAAAATAGTGCGAGGAGCGGGTTGGGCAGTGGTGTTACACCCCCGCCCACCTTTATATATAGATATATATATATATATATATGCGCAACCGTTTAATTTTTTGGGATCGCGGGGTGGCGGGGTTGACCACTGGCCCCCTCAACGCTCGCTTTGCCTTACTAATTGCCCCAGCCATATCATTTTTAATCTTTTTAATTAAGGTTTCGGATTTGTATGGGGTGGCAAGGTTGGTGGCTTGCCACCCTTATTTTATTTTATTTTTCATTTTCATTAACCAACCAGACATTTTTTAAAATTTTGGAAAATGGTTGAAGGAGAAATTTTAACCATCCACATCACCAAGTCAACCTTCAAACTTTAACTTCTCCTAACTCCTTCATACAGACTTAGAATTGAGTGTCATCTACATCGTTGGAATCAAAATGATGAGATCTACAACCTGAACCTAGTTCGAGATATTTTTGAACACTTTGATTTTTGAGCCTTTGTACTTAAGACATTTCTACTTGTACATGTTTAATCCACCTGGATCATTCCTCCCCACTAAAGAGCTTTTGGACCCCAAAAGCATTAATACTCTCAGCACATTGTTTGTGTCCTGTCAAAACCACAGTTTCAATCCTTTGTACGTGAAACTGGTACATAATTTTCAATCATGCACACCATACATGACTCAACCACCCCTCCTTGCTAAGAGATTATAGCACACACTCATTGGACAAGGATTACATAAAATAAAAACAAAACAATCACTATCTCAACTACTCATAAAGAAAGGCCAAAACATCATCGTTGCATTTTGAAGTGATGGGAAACACACCATCATGTTTACATTTACTTGCAACGTATGATTTACAAATGTGGCCATTAAACAACGACCCCTAAAAGAACCATATTTTACTTAATAAGGTAAATGGATCATCCCCCTATGGAGGATCTGCCTGTGGAACAACTTCGGGGACCAGACTCTGTATGGGTGTTCTTTGATCCCGGCGTGTTTGACATGCAGGTTTCAAGGGTTCATTCTGGTTGTGATGATTCTTCCTCCTCCATACCTTTCGTGTCATCTTAGAATTTCTCCTCTCGATGTGCCTATGAGAAGTGCCCATGAATCCATCACTGTCACTGAGGTGTGAGGAGGTGCTCTCATCATCAGTTGTTGGTGGGTCACTGGTTATTTTGGAGCTTTGTCCCACTTCCTTCTTGGTGTATCAGAGCCTTGCATGACACAGATATTCCTTGACTTTGATGGGGTTTATAATGCCTTGGCCATTGATTCTGAGTCCCTTTTCTTGATACCCCATCTTCTTTAGCAATTTGGACCCGATCCCTATAGTGTGATTTTCAAAAGAAGCGAATTCATCATCATGAAAAATACATGAAATTGAAGGGTTACTTTTTACCTCGGGTTGGTTATGTCGCAATTTTCCCAAGGCCTTATCTTTAGCTTGTCACTGGCGTAGTAACCTTTCCCTTGCTTCCTGTAGGAGCCTTCTTATCTCAACATTTTCTACTTGGATGCCTTGGTTAATCTCTTCAATTTCTTGGAACTCTGCGCAATAAGTGTCCTTTTCTCCTTTGGTACACTATCTGTTTATATTTTTGTTTCATCGCCTGAATCATAACCCAAGTCTATTTTTGCTTCTACCATGATCCCAAACGTTGCAAGCTTCATTTCATCACCTAAATCGGACCCCAGGTCAATTGGTCGACCTCGTGAAAATCCTACAGCTGCGACATTTTCATCTTCCTCGGATCCATAATCTTCAGATTCTTGGTTTTGTGGTATGGTGATGGTGGTCTTCTACTTCCCTTTTTTGTCATTTCTCTCAGGTCTCAACTCAGGGTGCAGCTTCCAACAATATTTTTGTCATGTCCCTCTTTTTCACAATATGTGCAAGAGGGCTTTTCTCCCCTTCTTTTGGCTGCAGCAGTCCTTTTTGGGTAGTCACTTTGTTCATGCACCCCCCTGCTTTCTATGTGCATGGCCTTTACACTGGCCTCGTCGATGGTAGGAGGCTCAAACAACAATAATGAATGTCTTATGTAACTATGTAATGACCCAATGTACTTAGTTACAACTTCAGGATAATCTAATGAAATGCCCAAACTTAGTGCTTGTTTTCTAAATTCCTCAGTAAAGCTTTGCACATTTTGTCCTTTACCTTGTCTTAGGTACTGCCACTCCATTAAGGCCTTTTTATTATAACCCAAGGGATATAATTGATCTTTAAGTGCAACAATAAAATTTGACCATGAGGAAAGAAGGTTACCTAAATTATTGTTGCCTTGAAATTTTCTCTCCCACTGGATGAGATTTGTGCCACTCAATCTAAGAGAAGCCAACTAGATCTTTACCTCGTCCTCCACAATCCGTTGAATCCTGTAGTAGATTTCAAGCTGCCTAACCTAGTTATTAAGTTTCTTTGCATCAGTTTCATCATTATACATGGGTAGATCAAATTTGACATCTAACTTAAATAAAGTCTTATTAGATGCATTTCTAGAATTTTTATGATGACGGTTAGAAGAGGAGGAAGGACTTTCATTTCCTAAAGGAGGTGGGTCTCCTCCACCATCTCCATGCGTTGAATCTTGCCCTTTTGAAGCATGCTCTCCTATTTTCTCTAACTTCTCGAGTCTAGAGAATAGTTTCTCTACTCGATCTGCCATGGTGTAGAAGGTTTTGTGGAATTTGAGCTCTGCTTCATTCCGTTCCTCTTCACTCATGTCTCTTCTCTGATGTAGACGTCCTGCTTCGAGATAAAAATCATATAGTTTCCCTTCACCTCTTCTTAGCTTGTTTCTAGTTAGCATACAAGCATGTAATTCACATCTACAAACACCTGCTCCAATACCACTTGATCCAAAATCTTTTCCTTGAGATGTATGAAATAATTACATGTGAAAATTGTAGCTTTAAACAAGAAACTTTAAATGCATAAACGGAAAAAGAGAGAAGCAATTAACATCATGCATGAAGACACAAAGTTGATATCAGAGTTCGTCTAGGGGGGACTACGTCTCTGGGCCCTGCTCAAATACTGGGGAGGCCCTACTTTCATTAAATGGAAAAAATGAAAGTACAAGTACAAAATGAGGAATTACACCTTTATACTTGTCCAATCTGAAAGTGGCTGAAAATTGCAGACCTCTGATGACGAAATGGGCAGCACCATTGGATTTATGGCATTGAGTAGTGTATAATCCATATAAAACTTGTCGTAATATGACAAAGTGAAAATCTAACCCCTCTGGAAAAATGGCTCAGATCATGGTTCCACCCCCTGTTGCACACTGCTCAGGGTTCCATTGCCTCGTTTTTCATGCCCAATCTTGTTTTCCCTTGGGCACACAAATGAGTGAAGGCTTAAATATATGAGTGTGGGCAGATTTTTCAAGGAAGCCATTGTGGCTGAGTGGTTTAGGATCCGAAATGGAAGGGAGGGGGTCGGGTAGTCAAACCCTGCCCCCTCTATTTTTGAATCGAAATGTTTTTTTTACTTCGTGATTTTCCTTTTAAAATGCCCACATTTAATTTGAAAAAAATCTGCAGCATTAAACATAGGATTAAGTTGATTTGGTTGGGGGTCGGGCCAGCATTGGGCAGCCCGCCCCCTCATCTCTCCCACCATCGGCTTGGTTTAAAATAGTGTGAGGAGCGGATTGGGCGGCAGGGCTACACCCCTGCCCACCCTTATATATATATATATATATATATATATATATATATATATATATATGCTACAACCATTTAATGTGGGGACCGCGGGGTGGTGGGTTGACCACCCGCACCCCAACCATATCATTTTTAGTTAAGGTTTCAGATTTGTATGGGGTGGCGGGGTTGGTGACCCGCCACCCTTATTTTATATTTTTTTTCATTTTCATTCACCAACCAGAAATTTTTGAAAATTCTGGAAAATGGCCAAATGAGACATTTTAACCGTCCACATCACCAAGTCAACCTTCAAACTTTGACTGCTCCTAACTCCTTCATACGAACTAGGAATTGAGTGTCATCTGCACCATTGGAATCATAATGATGAGATCTACAACCTGAACCTAGTTCGAGAGGTTTTCGAACACTTTTATTTTTGAGCCTTAAGCCATTTGTACTTGTACCTGTTTAATCCACATGTATCACTAAATGGGCTAAAGGGATTCCTAGTAGTTATCTCAAGGATGAATGGGTTGAAACTGTCAATCTCATTAAGATCTACCGTACTTGTGAGAGGAGGTATACTATTGTATTTCTTGTATCACATGAGGTTCTTATTTCACATTGTAGGTATGAAGACTCTCAACTTACATTCCTTCTTGCTGAAAAGTTGTACTAAGATATCAGCCAGAATACAAACCCATACAAAAACTTCATATTATAACATCTACCATCAAGCTCTTATTAAGGTACTGATTGTTGAAGAACTCGGAAGAATAAACCAGACTTGGGAGCATTTCCTATTTTATAGGGCAGGCCAACCTGCACCTACACAAAACATTATTTCTCAGCAATCTCCAACCTCATAGCAACATTCTCAACCTGCTAAGAAGAAGGGAAAATTTCAGAAACCAACTACTTCATCAGTTGTAAAAGGAATAAAAGAAAAGAAAAGAAGGTGAATATCTACAAGAAGGCTAAGGACAAAAAGGAAAAGGCTCCCCCAACCAAATTTGAAGAGAAGTTGGAAAAAGGAGAAGGTTCATTTATTAGCAAGCCTAAATCAATGAATATTGAGCCTCCTATTTCTACATTTCCCAAGGTTTATGCCATAGCACGGAGAGGAAATACTAAAGTTGCAGAAAAATCAAAAGAACAAGTGATGTCGGAAGTTCTGGTATCAAACATTCAGCATAAGGTTCAGAAGGATTATCATCCCACCAAATCAGATGAGGAGCTTCTGAAGGATGTAGGATATGATATTAGCAGCAGAAAAAGGCAAAAGGATGCAAGACAAGTTGTTGGCAACAGGAAAAGGCATACAAGATCCAGCGAAAAATTCAGGCTGAGATCCAAAGTCCTACACAACCCAAGCTTGATGATAGAAGTCATAGATGTGGAGAGGAAATCTGAAGGGTTATAGACTGTAACTCCTTCAATTGCAGAATCTAGTGGTTTTAAGAAGAAAGAAAAGGTTAAATCCCCTTCAGACCAGCAAACATGAACCTCCAAGAGAATAAAAATCCAGAAGAGCTCATAAGAGAAAAAGGTCATTGCAAAGGAGACAACCACCAGGACTACAAGGTCACAATCAATAGTTGACAGAAAAACATATTTATACAAGCTTGCAGAAGTTGCAGCTCATATGGAGGAGAGGTAAAAGGATGTCCCAATGAAGTATCATTTTGTGTATTAGTTATATTTTGGAACAGCTCAATTTTCATAATGTTTTAATCTACACGGAATTTTTCAAATATATTTTTGTGCATTTTTTAAAAGGAAACAGAGTGTTGCCGGAAATTCCAGTAGCATTACAGTTTTTCGCAGTTACAGGTTTTTACTGGAAGTTATGGTAGTTTCTGTTTTAAATGATTTTTAATAGCTGTTAGTAGAATTTTCGAGCTAGTCCAAGGATGATAAGGACTCCTAATGAGATGGACATGTCAAGTGATGGTTGATAAGTGGTTTTGAGGTTTTTAAATGACACATTTAATGAAGACACGTGGGTTTTAAAGAACCAAGATCATGGAGAGACAAATCAGCAAAAAAGTAGGCAAGTTGCTAGCACACTCAGCAGCACAGTTCAAACTGTCTTCTTTCTTCTTATCTACACCTGTCATGTTAGATATATTTCGATAGGATATGTCTTTAATATGCTATAACTCCTATGTAATGAGAGGAAGAGTGGATCCTTATTTTTAGGATAGATGGACTTGGTGCCTCTCTCTATAAATATCATTTGTAAATACCATTTCAAGATTGGATTTTGGTCGACCTGAAGACTTTTTCAAATTAAATAAAACTCTTTTTGTACTTCATGCTAGAGGACTTTGTGTTTCAAGGACTATCTAATGTATGATGTGTTTCTCTTGTTATTTAATTCATCTAATTTATGAGTTGCAATAGCTAGCAAGTAAGAGTAAGAGCACTGTTTTAGGATCTAATAGTTAATTAACTACGGTTCAGTCTTCTACAAATCATCTATATGTTGTGTAGAGCAGGCTAGTGAAGGTTTCATGAAGGATATATGATATTCTTTATGCATGTATTATGTTTTCAAAATGTTGTTTATTTTACATGGAAAAGAGTTTATGTAGAAGGCCACTCGTATAGTTGTGTGACTGATTTAGGATATGTTTATGTCTTAGACTGAGTACTAGCTATTTGTCTCCTTTCATCTATCACAATCTTCTCCCCTATACTACAAATTTTTCCATACAATTTATACTTGCCACAGCTTTCCAAAAGCATGAAGGTATAAAATATTTGAAATCATTTCAAACCCTTTAAGAAGCCATCCCACCATCTAAAATATTTTACTTTGAAATGAACTATGATGCGTAAGCCTTACTCCTTTACAGTCAAGGAGTGACTCCTTGCGCTAACAACGTCAATATTAAGCAAAATTCCTATGTTACATAAATGCAATTATTACACCAACATTTGGTCATATAACCATTTACAATTAGATGGATCAAAGTACACCATGTAAGATCAATTTCACAATAGTAAAATTGCTTTCACTATAAGAAATAATTTAATAAACCATATTTTATTAAGTTATTTCTGGTTCAAACAGAAAATCCCATGAGGAATAATTAACAAACCCTTATTTATTTGATTTTCCTCTATGAATAATTAATTAAACCATTGTTTAAATAATATTCCCTGTCATGTTTTAACCAATTATCAGAAATAATTAGATAAATCATTATTTATCTTAGTTTTCTCTAGGAATAATTAATTAAATCATTATTTACTTATTATTCCTTGTTAAATTTGACTAAATCACCTAGAAATAATTAAACAAATCATTATTTGTTAAATTATTCCTTAACCCTATTCTTGAAATGATAAATAATCATTTATTTGTTTATTATTTCTAAATAAAGGTATTTAACCAATTTAAATTCATTTTCCCTCCAACAAAACATAATAAAATATTCCAAACAGTTAGATATAGATCTTGGTTAATAATATTTTATTATTTGCCATTATCGAGGATAACTCAATATTTTGTTATAAATAGGAGGGTCTTCCATTCATTATTCACTTTGATCACTTTCATTTTTGTGCTCTGATCATTATCATTGTTGCTACTATTTTCTTGCTTCTTGAGCTCCCATAGAGTTCAACATGTCTTGGGTTTTCTACACCATTGAGAGAGAGAAACTTATGGATATAAAGCGTTGAGGATAGCCAAGAACCCATCCCATTGAGGGGGATTGGTAACATCATTATTTTTTCCCTTCCCATGTGTTAATACATATAAAATTCTTTATATATCTTGTCTTTTCTATTGGATATTTGGAGCAACTCTTATTTCTTTTTACTGCTTAACAGCTTTTACTACATAGATATGGGTTTTTGTTGCATTTGTTTTGACTGTCTATTGCAGATCTAAGGAAGTTAGGCAACCATATTCGTTTTTAGGGTTGTTTTTCACACACATCTAAAGTAATCTCTTTTCATAAACTTGCGTTAAGAATTTACGTTAACAGAAATGAAGACCACAAGCTCCAATAGTGGAGCATTAGAGCCAATACTTTCTCCCCAAAAGTACTAACTTTGTCTCTCTAATGACTTGTGGGAGAAGCCAAGTTTAAAATTCCTTTACATGAGAAATGAGGATATATTTATAACTTTAGGAATGACCTTTCACATCCTCATTACTCTTGAATTTCTAATTTCTAGTGACTTTTGGACTTCTACAACTTTTGGAATTCCAATTGACTTTCGAAATTACATATGACTTTTGGTAGTACATGTCTTTTGGAGTTCCATGACTCTTTAGTTCATACATGACTCTTTGGCTTCCACTCATTTTCCTTTTACATTTATTACAATAATACATCATGAATTCCACATCATCATATGATGAAGCTTGATGTGCCACTTTATTTGATGATCGGGACTAATAGTGACTGATGATATGGTGTTTCTCTAGTGGTGACATGACTGCCACTATATTTTCTCTTCGTTCGTCTTTTTATCATGGTGCTTTCACCCTCTAAAGGGTCTTCAATATTGGATTCTTTGGGGGGGTTCTTCAATCATCAATTTTTAGGTGTGTTCTTGGTTATTTTCATTCTTCTTCTTTTTACCCTCTTTTCTCGATCCTTCTCGTGTATGATTTCCATGAGGTCCTTGGAATACATGTTTCTGCAATCACTTATGACGAGCAACTATCAACCTAAAAATATCCCATTCTACCATGTTTTGTGAAAATTTCCATGTTTATGCCTTTTCTATGTGCTCATAAGAGTCAAAGGTGTTTCAGGGCGCATGGGTGCACTTTGAAAGGTTGAAGGGATGAAGAAGGGGAGCTTCGAGGCTTTGGCATGTGCTCATGTGCTCAAGGGAAGAAAGGAATCAAGGTAGGGTGCATGTCACAAGTCTAAAGGAAGAAGGGGAAGGCTTTGAGCTTCCCAAGTGTGTTGTGCGCTCAAGGGAGAGAGGGATGGTGCACTCCTGAAGGTTGAAGGCTGAGGCTTCATGCCTTTGGGGTGCACTCATCCAATCAAGAGGCCTCAAGGAGGGCATTGAAGAATGTAACTAGGTTTGGTCTTCATTATTATTGTAATTTTCAAAATAATTTATTATTAAATGACTTATTAAAGCATGGGTTTCATGCTTAGGTCATATTTAGATTAAGGTCCCAATTGTGGACTTATAGCTTAGTTGTTACAGATTTAAATTGATCATATTTGGCCTTTTAAATCATGTAATATTATTTTCTTCAAAAGGATCCTCCATTAATTCATCTCCTTCAAAGGCCATCATCCTCGGTCTTCAATGAAATATTCTTCATAAGCAATCTTCAAGTTTGCCTCAAAATACCTGCAAGACTAGATACACAAGTCAGCCTCAAAACTGCCTTCTAGTCGGCTCAATACATGACGCTACTCTTCACTAATAGGTCATCTTATTTTCATGGAGAAAAAACTATAAATATAGGGTTATAGTTTCTCATTTCATAGAAAAATAATTTGGACTTCTCTGTAATTTTCGGATGTGTTAATACAAGTCATAGTTCGGATAAAAATCTCAGAAGTACAGTTTGAAATTCTCTGATATTTTCGGATCACTGTCTACAATTTCAATGGTATAATAATTCCCAGTGACATGATGATGTTCAATCATCTCAGTTCTATGATGGTACTCAGTGTTGCAATGAAGTAATTTATGTCTCTATACTCAGTTCCATTCTTGATGTTGTTCGATGACATTTCTCTTGATGTCCGTGATGCTACTCGGTGATACTTCTTATGGTGATCAGTGATGTACTTTGATGACATCTGTCTTGGTGATCAGTGGTGCTACTCGGTGACACTACTTATAGTAATCAATGATGTTGCTCGGTGACACTCCTTATAGTAATCAGTTATGTTGTTTAGTGATATTTATCATGATGTCAGTGATGTTGCTCAGTGATAATTCACATGATGATCAGTGATGTTTCTCATACTATGATTATGCTCAACACTGTGTCATTATGATTCTTGGTGTTATGTTTCTATCTCAACTTCATTCAAGATAAAGAGGATGAATTTTGGGTGCAAGCAAGGGAGATATCAGTGTCATGGAAATCTTGGTGCTTGTTAGAACCTTGTAATGTACAGTATCACAAGGTGACTGTGTACTTTCTCCTTGCAAATTTTTCATACTGTACATAGATGTCAATATTCAAAATATTTTCCAAAGAAATGATCAACAGAAGCAAAGGCAGTAGAGAAGAAGTTAAGTCAGAAAAACAACAAAGGAAAAGTCGTGCACGTTTGGGTCTAGTCGTGAATGCTAAAGGGGGTCAAGTAGTGAATGAGTCAAAGTATTCCATGAAAAACTAAGAAATGAATGGGCATGGCTAAAGAAACAAAGTCGGCAAACCACAGCAAGGGAGCAGTGAAGACCGTTAGATCTAAGCATCGATCAACGGCGGAGATTAAATCGCATATCGCATATCGACGAGTTTCACAGTTATAAGTTAATAAATCACAAGTTAAACTATTTAAGTTGCAATGCGATAAGTCACAAAAAATGTGAAATGCGAAGTGTGGGCTATGACGTGTTAAGCTGACATGGAAGTGGCTTGGCAGTGAAGTGGCAGTGACGCGGAAAGCTGACATGGAAAATGACGTGGCCCAGACCCCACAGACCACAGTTAATTTATGATGATGTGGCAGCAATGTGGAAATGATGTGGCAGTGATGTGGCACGATGGCATGGACCTGGCCCACATACCACACATCGCAGATCACAAGTTTTTCAAGATAGGCACAAAATATAAATGTTAAAGTTGTCGAAGTGCAATGCGTGATAACAGTGGGACCTGATCGCAATCGCAAATCACAAATGTTAAAGGATGGGCACAAATGGTAAATGTTAAAATCAGTGATGTGCAATGCAGTGGGACCCGATTGCAATCACAAATCAAAAACTTTAAAGGATAGCTGCGGAGGTAAGTGCTAAAGTCGTTGAAGTGCGATGAGCGATGTCGATGGGCCCGATCGCAAATTGAGTGTTGCAAGTTTTAAATTTTAAGTGTTAAAGGTAAAGTTAATTCTTGCGCCATGCGAAGTGCGATTTTGGCATGGATGCGATGTGGTTATATCACTGAAATATAAAGGATTTTGGATCCAGATGCATTGGGTCGAATACATTATTTTGTGAAGAAAAAGGGCTAAGCACAACAGCAGGACTCTGCCATACATTCAAATGGTTTTCCACCATTTACCCGAGAGAAAGAAATTTCTTCCAATCGTTAAAAGAACAAAGGGTTTATGTTTTAAAAGACCGCCAAAGCTACGAAGATTGAAGATTCATTCAAAAAATGGGGCACGAGTAGTAAGGGTCGCGTTGGGCAAGGCGTTTTTACAAAATTGTTACGTTATAACGGTAGAAACGGAAAAGGCATCAAACTCATCGGCACAGTCACTAATCCATGAAAATTAACCAACGTTGCACCATATTTAATTACCAAGCACCAGTTTTCTGAAAAGCAGGGCCAGATGTCAAAGCCGCCATGGGTTACCTCTTCGTGATCATCACAACCACCTCTAAGTTGATTATTTGATCTTACAAAGATCCATCGAAGCGTTTGGATCTACGAAGAGTTGCCCAAAATTAATTCCAAAGGCGAGTTTGTTGTTAGTGATTTCCGTTCAGGCCTTGCATGGCCACACTTGTCCATTTTCTGCTAAATTGTAATCAATGAAAGGCTTCTGAGTAAGGTAGGGAAACCGACTGAGTCTTTAGATAAATACTGCATGCCTTAGCAGTATCAAGGGTTGGAAAATGGGACCCTACTGAAACTTGCAATGTAAGAAGTATTGGAGCATTGTAACTATTTGAGTTGGGCATCAATAATAAGAGACCGTTCACAGGATTCTTGAGCTATGTTAATGGTGATGTTTTTCCTCTGTGTTAATGTTTTTTCTCTATCTTTTCATGCTATGCATCAATTTATCTTATTTCAAAACAGAAAATTTAGGTTAATATTTGCTAAGAGATCACCTTAATTCTGTTTATGTTTGTTATATTAATGTTTTCATCTGAGACCTGAGTGCAGAATTTAGAGACGGCCTGCTCTGCATTCACATTGCTAGTAAGATCCAATATGCATAGTTATCTTGCCCTGTGAATGCCCTTGAAAATTTAATTCACAATTCAACCTTTTATGACTCCATAGCCCAATGTATTAAGTTTCACAGCTCTGTCTTTCCAACCACCCAATCAATCAAAAAAAACAACCCTCATAATTTCTATAACTAGCCTAATATCAGCATTTATAATTATCAAGATAAATCATAAAAACAGAGAGATCCCTCTCTGGGTCTAGGAAGGCTAGGTCCTGGATCCCAAAGTGGTTTGATTTTGTCCTCTGTCGTTTGTTCTGTTAGCCACCGATAAAATTTTGTCATACCAAATAGTGGCTAAATGATTTTGGAGCCTTCAAGAAACAGATTTTATTGCAAAAAGTGTTACCTCTTGAAGTCTCATGAAGACATCTGGTCATTAATCTTACAACTTTGCTATTGTTTCCATTTCATACTCTGAAAATTATGCTATTTTCATAAGTCAAAACACTGTTGCAAAGACCATTTTCCTCCTTCCACCACAAAACTAACCTTCACTTTTTACCTCTTTCTCCCATAAAATTCCTCTATTTTTTCATGAGTTTCCTTCTTCCATTCATGAAAATCCACTTTGTAAGGTTTAAAACCCACTTTTTAGCCTTACCGAAACCCTCGAATCCATTGAAAACCTTGAAAATTTTCATAAAAAATACATGTTTTTACATAAAGCTTTAGCCCCTTTGGCCAAGCCCCCTAACCACTTCCCCACATGTGCCCTTGCCATAAAAACCAGGCGCTAGTCTCATCGGCACTTATCGCATCGGAAATTTTCAAATATGCGAAGTCTTTACCCTGCTTCGAAGTTCCGATGCGATTAAGCTTCGCATCATATAAACTCCGATGCAAATAGCCTTTATATAAATATATCGTGGGCCTGCCTTCGTGCTTATAACATTGAATAAATCATGCCCGATCCATTTTTTCCTTTGTAAAACCCGAAAACCCATTTATCCAAAGTTTGTTTTAAAAATGCCAAATAATGTGTTAAATATCAAATGGGTAGATTAAAAAGGCCGATCGCAATCGCATCGGGGAATTACAATGGGTAGATTAAAAAGACCGATCGCAATCGCATCGGGGAATTACAATGGGTAGATTGAAAAGCCTGGGCCCGAAGGCCCGACTCCGATTAGCCCTATATACATGAGCTCGGGGCCTATCGGATGGTCTATATAAAACAAGTCCCGCAACCGGGTGCCCAATCGCATCGGAAATTTTTCTTTGGTGCGGTTTAAATGTTTTACCACCGCCGATTGTGATGGCCTGATCGCGCAATCACATCGGCCCTTCTCCCGTTCGCACACATCGCATCGGCCCTTTTCTTCGATCGCACACATCGCATCAGCCCTTTTCTCTGATCGCACACATCGCATCGGCCTTTTTCTCCGACCGCACACATCGCATCGGCCCTTCTCCCGATCACGCAATCGCATCGACCCTTCTCCCGATCGCGCAATCGCATCGGCCCTTCTCCCGATCATGCAATCGCATCGCTTTACTTCTGACTTCCAATTGCGATCCGCCGATTAGATTTGGATCATCCACATTTCCATATTGAACGGCTACACTCCTTCCCCACCCTTTGAAGCAGTTTACCCAATAAACGCAGGATTTTATAATTTTTGTGTGTTTTTGCAGGATCTAAATGGATTTCGAAAGTTTGAAAGGGAAGATCAAAGCCAAAGGATGACGATCCTTCAGGATTTTTTTATTAAAAGGATCTATTTAAAGGTTTCAACGCCACACTCAGGCGGCGCATTATGAAGCGTTGATACCATAAAAAGACCTTCGCAGATCTGCACATCAACAAGACACCGTGAAGAGTAATATGATTAAAGAGTATCAGACCGACAATGCAGACTCAAAGTGGAAAATTATTTAAAGACTATTAACATAGTTTGGAAGGATTAAGACATAAATTTGACTGAATCAAGCATCTGATTCACGTTTAAAAAAAGTTTGAAGACCAAAAGACAGAGGTTAGGCTTCGTTGAGCCTGAAACACAGAGTTCAAGTATATTAAAGGTGTTTTTAGGTTAAAATAAAAATATATATCAGTTCAAAGAGCCTATGCTGCCACATCGGGGGAAAATTGAATCCCCCAGCTACCACAAAGCCACCTACAGCCTCAAAGTAATCAAAGGGAGGCTGAGTTATTACCAGACCAAGAGAATTTGCATCAATGCAGCCGCACAATTAATTCCACCAAAGGAATTTATTATAAACTGTCAACAGAAGTTATGTTAAGGATAACGCAGAGCCTTAAAGTCAAAAAATTCTTTCCAGCAAGCTTAAATAGTTATTGTAATCAATTAATACAGGAGAAATATCAGAATGTTCTCCATCGAGCCCCTCAAAGGCCGAGAGACAGCAAACTGTATTAATTCAACTCAGAAGATATTTCCCATTCCACCTCCTCATTCTTCTATAAATGCTTCTGTAGAAGATGAGAAGTTGTGGGTTTTTGTTTGATCACCATTTGTAATACTGAAACTCTCTGAAATAAATACATAGTCCGTTGAAGTTGAAGAAGAAAATAAAGTCTTGGAGGTCTTGATGATGTTGTTGCATGCTTGTTCCTGAGAAGGCTCTATCATTGGATCCATGAGCTTGGTTGTTGGTGAAGAATTCTGAACTGTTTGATGTTTTCTCTTGTTTTCATTATGTTCCATAATATCTTACTACAGTAGGTTGAAATTTTTAAGCTAAGAAATGACTCTTGGAAGCACCTTAGACCTGTTCATCCTTCACTGTTTAAATGTTTTCTTCTGCTGAAGTATTTTAAAGTCTTTAATCTCTCTCTTTAGTCTTCATGCTCGTTTATTTCCTTAATAGTTCGAATAGTTGGTTTCAGCATGATTTATGGTTTTCCCTGCGTGTCTGCTACCACTTAAAAACTGTTATTGAAGTCTCCCTTTGAAGTTTCTTGCTTACAGTGAATCAAGGAGGTTTGTTCCGATCTTGCCCTTTTTCCTTGCTTAAACATTTATCTTAAAGGTCTTTATAGTTGTAATCATAGATGTGTTAGGTGTTCCCTCTTCTATGACTGCAATTATCAGTGAATATTTTATGTTTTCTAAGTCATTTTAAATGAAATCTTTGAGGAAATAGGGTGTTCCCCGAATCTTAGATTTCATTTTAAAATTTGTTTTGAAATCATTATTTTCTTAAAGCTGTGATTTGTAAAATTTATGGTTAGCCCTGTCTATCAAAGAGCTCTTTATTGTTAAAATTATGCTTTTGAATTCCCTTTGTTGAGAATTAAAAATCTCTTTCCAAATCATTGATGTTCATCTCATTCCAAAAACAAAAGGATCTTGTGGCCAAGTTAGATTTTCCCTTTGATATCCCATATCCATTGATGAGTTTGTTATGACCTTTTCTTGACTCCATTGCCCAATGAACTAGATGTTTCTCTGTTCTATATATCTTTCCTAGATATTTTATGTTCTGTGGTATCATTCCAACCAAACAAACAAACAAACACCTGCACTTAATAACTAGTCTAAAACCAATACTCAAAGCACACAAGATAAACCTTTGCAAACAAACATTTGAGAGATCCCTCTCTGAGAACAGGAGGACTAGATCCTGTAACTCTAAAGATTGGTTTTGATGTTGCCTTGTCTTTTGATTTGCCAAACTATCAAAACATGGGACACCAACATATTTCTTGCCAATATTACAAATTACGGAGTGATAACATAATGGTGACCATATGCGAGGAATGAGTTATTGAAAAAGCTTAATATTTCATCGAACTCGAAACCCCGATCAAAATATTGTATGATTCAATCATGTTCCAAGATTGGTAAGCAGTTTTTTTGATGGTGGGTAACGGTAAGACACAAAGTTGAAATCATCATGGCGACTCTGGAGTTTTGGGCGACCTAAAGACTTTTCATGGTAGAAGAATCCATATTGGTTGTGAATATACAGTGACCCCACTCTTTGACTGATTGACAAGATGGATCCAAGAATACAATGCAGGCATGCTCCAATGAATAGAGATCAAATTCCTGGATTCCCACACAAAATGCCTCAGGTAAATTGGGACATAAATCTTCCTATTTTTAAGGATGAGAAGGTTGATGATGCTTTGTTACATCTCATTAAGTTTCATATACCATCATGGAGGTTGAAATTCAAATGTCATGAGGATTGTCTCGTGAAGATGTTCATGGTAACATTAGAAGGGAAAGCAATGGAATGGTATGAAGGTCTGAACCCTAGTAGTTTATTTTCTTTAAAATATTTCCACAAGGTGTTTTATGAGCATTATAAAGAAAATTATCCATCTTTATCATTAGCTGAAAATTGTTGTGATAAATCTGAGGATCTCATACAATACCTTGTAAATATTGATGAAGATTTAGTAAATTGGCATCTTGAGGATCTCTTCGAAGAAATTCATCAATTTCATTCTCAATTTAACTGTCATGACAACCAACAGAAGTTAGTTGAAAATGAAACCAATCAGGAAATGAAAGATGATCCACAAGATCTCTCTGTGGGGACAAATGACAATTCATCTTCTCTTTTTTGTGAGGCTAAAGAAGACATTCAACCTCATGATCATTCTTTACAAGAGAAAGAAAATAATTTTTATTCAATCCAAAGAAAACAAAGGCTCCCTCCTCCTTTAATCGAAGAAGAAATCAATCAGATTCTAAGCATGCAGCCAGCCTCTAAAATTTTATGTAACGAAGAGATTATTTCTATTTTTTCTACTGCTGATTTATGTACTAAAGCATTTCCTCATGAATAAACAGAAGAATAGATTGATATTGATGTCGTTCTACCTTCTCAAGAAGGCATATTGCCAGAAAGTGCTAGTATTCATCAAAATGATGGCCTTCAAACATAATTCAGCCAACTCAGTCAAGACATATTAGGTTTTCTTGAGGACAGCATAGTGGTATATGATGAGGATGCCATGTCAGATGACCATGAAGAATGTGTAGATATTCTCTTTCAGAAGGACCCTGAGCATGAAAAAGTGGAACAAGGAGCAACCCTAGATGAATTTTGTTATTTAAATCCTTAGGGCCAGGTATTGTTCCAAGATCCTTTTGCTAGTTTCTTATAATCATCTAAAGAAGGAGTATGTTATGCCAGGAATGTTTTTTTTCAGAGTTTAGGGAAAATTTTGAGCACTTTTGTTCAAAGGCAAGTAAGATGGGAGTGTCCCTTTTATTTTTTTATCCTACTCAAAAAGGTGAACAAGAATCAATCATGTAATCATTTACTTGATTGGTTTCATTGCAGAAAGGAGTTCACTTAATGTATATATCATCTCCAAGTTAGATTAGGGTAGGTAGGTGTGCAAATAAGCTCATTATCTTGAGCATTTTTCCAATTTTAGTTTTAGACTACTTTCTAGTTTTAAGATCAAGTATGCTCCAGACTTCAGCTTGCAAAGACTATAGACCTCAGCTTGAAGGTTTTCAGCCACAGAGATTGTAGCAGATCAGGCTACAGGGTTGGGATCAGCCCAATGGATCAGGCCACTAGTCTGCGGTGTTCTTGACACTTCCCTAAACAAAAGTGTCATCCCCAGCTGGAGCCACTATTAGAACACTGTAATTTACAATATCACAAGGTGAATGTGTACTTTCTCCTTGCAAATTTTTCATACTGTACATAGATTTCAATATTCAAAATATTTTCCAAAGAAAGAATCAATGGAAGCAAAGGTAGCAGAGAAGCAGTTAAGGTAGAAAAACAGCCAAGGAAAAATCGTGCATGTTTGGGTCTAATCGTGAACGCTAAATCGGTTCAAGTAGTGAACGAGTCAAATTATTCCACGAACAACTAAGAAATGAAAGGGCACAGCCAAAGAAACAAAATCAAAAAACCACAACAAGGGAGCAGTGAGGACCATTGGATCTAAGCATCGATCAATGACGGAGATTAAGTCACATATTTCATATCGGCAAGTTTCACAGTTATAAGTTAAGAAATCACAAGTTAAACTATTTAATTCGCGATGCGATAAGTCACTAAAAATGTGAAATGCGAATTGCGGGCTATGACATGGCAAGCTGACGTGGAAGTGGTGTGGTAGTGAAGTGGTAGTGACGCGGCAAGCTAACATGGCAGATGACATGGCCCAGACCCCATAGACCGCAGTTATTTTATGATGATGTGGCATCGATGTGGCAATGAAGTGGCAGTGACGTGGCAAGGTGATGTGGCATGATGACATGGACCTGGCCCACATACCGCACATCACAGATCGCAATTTTTGCAAGATAGGCGCAAAAAGTAAATGTTAAATTTGCCGAAGTGTGATGTTTGACGACGGTGGGACCCGATCACAATCGCAAATCGCAAATGTTAAAGGATGGCTACAAACGGTAAATGTCAAAGTAAGCAATGTGCAATGCGGTGGGACCCAATCGCAATCGCAAATCGCAAACTTTAAAGGATAACTGCGGAGGTAAGTGCTAAACTCGTCGAAGTGCGATGAGCGATGTCAGTGGGGCCCAATCGCAAATCACGCATCACAAGTTTTAAAGTTTAAGTGTTAAATTTAAAGTTAAGTCTTGCGCCATACAAAGTGTGATTTTGGCATGGATGCGATGTGGTTATATCGCTGAAATCTAAAGGATTTCAGATCCGGGTGCATTGGGCCGAATACGTTGTTTTGTGAAGAAAAAGGGCTAAGCATGATAGCGGAACTCGGCCATACATTCAAAGGGTTTTCCACCATTTACCCAAGAGAAGGAAAGTTCTGCGAATCGTTAAAATAACAAAGGGTTTATGTTTTAAAAAACCACCAAATATACTAAGATTAAAGATTCATTCAAAAAATGGGGCACGCGTAGTAAGGGTGAATTCGGGCAAGGTGTTTTTACAAAATTGTTGTGTTATAACAGAAGAAATGGAAAAGGCAGCAAACTCATTGGCACAGTCACTAATCCATGAAAAGTAACAAGCGTTGCACCAGATTTAATTACCAAGCACCAGCTTTCTGAAAAGTAGGGATATTTGTAACAGTTGCCATGGGTTACCTCTTCGTGACCATCACAGCCACCTCTAAGCTAATTATTTGATCTTACGAAGAGCCAATGAAGCGTTTGGATCTACGAAGAGTTTCCCAAAATTAATTCCAGAGGTGGTTTTGTTGTCATTGATTTCTGTTCAGGCCTTGCATTGCCACACTTGTCCATTTTCTACTAAATTGTAATCAATGAAAGGTTTCCGAGTAAGGTAGGGCAACCGACTTAGTCTTTAGATAAATATTGAATGCCTTAGCAATATCAAGGGTTGGAAAAAGGGACCCTATGGAAACTTGCATTGTAAGAGTATTGGAGCACTATAATTGTTTGAGCTAGGCATCAATAATAAGAGGCCGTTCACAGGATTATTGAGCTATGTTAATGGTGATGTTTTTCTTCTGTGTTAATTTTTTTCCTCTGTCTTTTCATGTTGTGCATCAATTTATCTAACCTAAATAAATAAAATTTAGATTAATATTTTCTATGAGAGCACTTTAATTCTGTCTGTGTTTGTTATCTTAATGTTTTCCTATGAGATATGAATGCAAAATTCAGAGACAGTTTGCTCTGAATTCACGTTGAACCTTAATCTCCTCCTCCTTTCCCATTTCACACTGCTAGTAAGATCCAGTCTGCATAGTTAGCTTGCCCTGTGAATGCCCTTGAAATTTTGATGCACAATTCAGCGTTTTATGACTCCATAGCCCAATGGATTAAGTTTTATAGCTTTGTTTGTCCAACCACCCAATCAATAAATAAAAAATCCCTCATAATTTATATAACTAGCCTAATATCAGAATTTATAATTATCAAGCTAAATCATAAAAACAGAGAGAGCCCTCTCTGAGTCTAGAAAGGCTAGGTCCTGGACTCCAAAGTGGTTTGATGTTGTCCTTTGTCATTTTTTCTTGCCAATTTAAAAAATTACGAAGTGATAACAGTGCTAAAACAACTAAGGGATGACTTGATTCGAGAAGCCTATAGTCTAAGGGCCTTGGTCGTATCATCTTGAACCTATTGAAGAAATAATTTTGACTAGGTTTTTCCCTGGCAGTGTGCCTACATCTTGTGTCCTCTTCTATTTTCTTAGTGTTATTCTTTATGATAAAAGATAAAACACAATAACACACAATAATAATCACAATATAATGTCATGATAAGAGAAACTAATTAGCTGTCATTTTTCTAACATGGTATCAGAGATATGGTTATAATCAAAGGCAGTTTTAAGAAGGACAATTCTGGGAAAATAAATCTAGAATTATAGTAAGCTTATTAAAGACAACTGGAAGGAGGACTACTCTACAGATCATATATCATAGTGCTCATATTTAGAGATCATACCAAATGATATGATACAGTGAAAAGGATTTTAGTGATGAAGCTTAACCACAATACCACAGTTTTAACGTTTCAGTGATGTAACTTCAATTCATAAATTATAGTGTTATGGATAGGTGTCACCACAACAATTGGATATTATAGAAATGAACCCACAGTAAAATTCCCACATAATTCTAGTGATATTCCTCAGTGACAAAAGGTTGGTTGGATCATATTATAGAGATGCAGATTCGGTACCACAACAGTCTCGGTGGTCTCCCTAAATAATATCTCACAATACCATAGAGACAAAAGTGGACTAGTCTTGGTAAAATCTACAATAGTGTCTATCATAGTCTTGGTTCCAAAGGAAAAAGACATCTCCACATAAGAATCTGAAATTCTAAGAGAATCAATTAAGTATTACAACAAGTCCAGTCAAAGGTATAAGGTACATATATTTCTAGATTTATATCTAATCTTGCATATAGATAGTTTAAAGTGTGACCCTTAAATAACACAAATGATCCCTAGGATTTACAAAATAATCTAAATATAAAACTAAAATATCTTGTTGTCAAATTAAATTGATCCTAGATAACTTTGAATTCCATCCTTCATAAAATATCTAACTTGAGAAATTAAGTTATGATCTTGGTATCATCGTTTTTCTTGATAATATGTATTGCAAACCACAACTTACTCTTCAAAAGTACTTACCAAAAGATCGAGTATGGAGGAAGGAATCACAAGAATGTTTTTCGCGAAACAAAGGTATGTCTTAATTATAAAGCTTTGTTAAATTCTTTTTTCTGGTAAAATCTATGCTACTAACATTTGTTATGTTTAGCTCTCCTAAAACTTACAAGATTCTTGTTTGGAGTAATTCATCATCTCATGAATCTACCCACCTTACATATCTCTAATTATTTGCATGAAAATAACCCTGAAGGTTCTCTGGAAAACCCTAACCTAAGGTTATGTTGATGATGCACAAAACCCTAAACCTATTTAGGGTTATTTATGAAAAAAAATTTATTATGATTAAAATAGTGATATTTTCATGTTTGGGATTTTGATATGATCATCGAATCTCTAAACTCACTAGAGTTTAAATGATTTTGTTCAAAATCTCAAACCTTGGAAGTTTAATATAATAAAGGTTTTCTTTGAAAATGAACCAAAACCTTAGGTTTTGGGTAGGTCTACAGGGAAAATCTTTTCTATGGAAATTCTTAGGATTTAAACCCTAGGTATATGTTCTTTTGATTGAATCCCTAGCCTAGTCTAGGTCAACATATATTTCCAACGTGTTAACGTTAACTAACATATGATGTGCCTATAATTTTGATCTTCTAGATATGTGTGTTGACCTATTTTCAAATGGTCCTAAGAATCTAGGGTTTGGAAACAAACCTTATTCAAATTTTGAAATATCTAGGATGATGATTTAAAAGTCTAGAGTCTATAAATAAATCCTAGTAATTATTAAATTCTCTAGTATGTATGTTCATTTTAATCTATATAATGTGTGCTAACAATTTATAGATGGAAAATCTAGGGTCTACATCAAACCCTAGTAGAAGCTCTTCATGACATGTTTTGATAATTGATTCGAAATATAGAGTCTAAAACTAACTCTAGTGAAATATGACCATGATAATGTCTGAGTTGTGATTAATCTTGATTGGTTTTTTTTTATGAAATCTAGGATTTGAATCCCTAGTGAAAAATCTAACATGTGAATTTCAAAGGTTGTTAGATATATTGTATATCTATATTGGTTCTAGGTATTGCTAAATTTTGTAGCAAGGTATATTATACCTTTTAAAGAAACATTGAAACCCTAGATAAAATGAAAGACATTATCAAATAATCTAGGGTTTGTGATAAAAGTTCCTAGAAAAATGTTGAAGAGTATATGTCTCCTTTTTGGGTATCTTGTATGTATAAAGATGAAAATGATTCAGTGATTCTGATATGGCTAAATTTATGCTTCTATAGTTTTGGTTGCACTTGCTGTCTAAAGTTGTGAAGGTACATCATAAAGATGAGAACTTGATAAGTATGATGAGAAGGATGGAAGCCATTAAATATTCCCCAACACCTAAAAGAAGAAGTAAATCTTCCTACATTAAGAGGGATCCTAGATAGAAGAAATCTCCCTAATTAAGAGGGAGGGCATAACAAAGTTTCTGGTTGGAGAATATATTATGAAAATATATGTTTCCACATGTATATTAGGAAGAGGAATATTCTCCTGAAATATTCTATTGATAGTCCTATTGGAATCAATTGAAGGGAAACATTGAAACCCCAAAGCTTGTTTTGTTTATGCATTTGAAATTATTGATGATTGGGGTTTGTGTTTTCACATGTGAATCTCTGAAGGAATTGATAGCATGCTAGTTACTAATCAGTTTGATTGGGAGAGATTGGTTGTCCTTGATCTGGTGGATCAAGGTGTGTTGAGGCTTTGTGAGTGAATCATTGCCTGGAAATCCATTAGGCTAACACTTTGTGTTGATGTCTGGTAGGGAGGGTGGCATTGGGTGGATGTGCACCTAGCTTCTTGGGTTCATGGTTAGTAAGTCAGTTGGATGGTACCTATAGATTCTGAAAGCTTTATTCAATCTTAGTCCCACTATGATAGATTTCTCTGGTCAGGAATCTAGTATGTGGAATGGTGGTGCCTAAATTGTCGAGAGACCAAATGGATAGATTGCCCTAGTAAGGAATCTTGTCTGTGGAATTGCAGTGCCTAAATTGTAGAGAGACCAAATGGATAGATTTCCCTGGTCAAGAATCTATTCCATGGAATTGTGGTGCCTAATATTCTCCACAGATCAAGTGAGATCTTCCATGTACTTATTTTATATATGAATACCTCCCTAGTTAAGAGGGAGTGTTGAAGAATGTAACTAGGTTTGGTATTCATTATTATTGTAATTTTCAAAAAAAATTATTATTAAATAAATTTTTAAAGCATGGGTTTCATGCTTGGGTCATATTTAGATTAAGGTCCCAATTTTGGACATCTAGGTTAGTTGTTACAGATTTAAATTGATCTTATTTGGGCTTTTAAATCATGTAATATTAGTCTGGTAAAAAGGCTCCTCCATTAAGTCATCTCCTTCAAAGGTCATCATCCTCAGTCTTCAGTGAAAATATTCTTCATAAGTAGCCCTCAAGTCAGCCTCAAAATACCTTCAAGACTACACACACAACTCAACCTCAAAATTGCCTTCAAGTCAGATCAAATCCAAGACCCTAGTCTTCACTTATAGGTCGTCTTATTTTCATGGAGAAAAAACTATAAATACAAGGTTATAGTTTCGAATTTTAGAGAAAAATAATTTGAAATTCTCTGTAATTTTCGGATGGGTTAATATAGGTCACATTTTGGATAAAAATCTCAAAAGTACAGTTCGAAATTCTCTAGGATTTTCAGATCACTATCTAAAATTGTAGTGATATAATAATGCTCAGTGACATGATGATTTTTGGTAATCTTACTTCTATGATGGTACTCACTGCTGCAATGAATTAATCTTTGTCTCTATACTTGGTTCCATTCTTGATGTTGTTCGGTGACATTTCTCTTGATGTTCGTGACGATGCTCGGTGACACTTCTTATGGTGTTCAGTGATGTTGTTTGATGACATATCTCTTGGCGATCATTGATGTTGATCAGTGGCACTCCTTATAGTAATCAGTGATGTTTCTCAATGATATTTCCCATGATGATCAATGATGTTTCTCAGTGATATTTCCCATGATGATCAGTGATGTTTCTCGTACTATGATGATGCTCAGCATTATGGCATTATGATGCTTGGTGTTATGTTTCTATCTCAACTTCGGTCAAGATAAAGAGGATGAAGTTTGGGTGCAATCAAGGGATATCTTGGTGTCATGGAGATCTTGGTGCTAACATAGTGAAGGGATGAATTGATGGAGGAATCCTATAGTCTAAGGGTCTTGGTCATTTCATCTTGAACCTATTGAAGAAAAAAAAATTGACTGGGTTTTCCTCAAAGAGTGGGATTTTTCCATGGAAGTGTGCCTACATCTTGTGTCCTCTTCTATTTTCTTGGAATTAGTCTTGATGATAAAAGATAAAACATAAGAACACATAATAATAATGATCTAAATATGGGAAAACTAGTTTTTTTGTGCTATCTCCCTCATTAGTTAAATAAAAATGTGTTTAGGATCGTCTCAATTTAGCCAATTGTCAAGGGGTTTATGTGTCAAGTTTTAAGTGCCTTTGATGAGAAATTTATGAGTTAATTAGATTTTAAAAACTCATGTAGAGAAAATAAAATGCAGAGAAATAACACACATTATACACATTACATAATAGTTGATAACAAACTAGTTCATCCCTCCTGGACATCTCCATGGACCTGATTCAACTAGCTAGGCCCTCTTGGGATTAATGGTCAAATTTCTGATTAAATGCACCTACAATGCTCCAATGGCTTTGAAACATACTCCATTGGATTCAGAAGACCCAAAAACCTCAAAAATTACTATTCAATCTCTGAAAATGGTTTCCATCTGATCTAGGCTTGACCTCCTCTCCTGGTGGCCCTAGGCTTCTTTAATATTAAAAGTGGAAAAAACACTTTCATAAGTGCTCCAACACCTCTGAAACATGTTCCATTGTGTTCAGAGCATCGAAAACATCTAACAATGACTCTTCGTGTTCCCAACTTGGTCTTCAGTTGATCTAGGCATGGCCTTCCTGGTGGCCCTAGGCTTCTTCTTTCTTCAAAGTGATAAAAACAATTTTAGAATCTCTCCTCTACCTCTGCAACCTGTACCAATGGATTCATAACATGCCAATATGCTAGGAATGACTCTTCCTGAGCCAAAATTGGTTGAAATTTTCTCCAGATATGCTTCATTTAATTTTCCTAGGAAATCTCCAAATCTGGAGAAGACTCCATATAAGACCACCAAAGTTGGAAGTTCATCGAAACTAGTGGAATTGTCGAAAATCCTGCCACATTAAACTGTTGTTTAATTAATGTAAACTACGGATTATAAAGGATGAGTGTGGATTATGTCGCATTAAGCATGTTTATGCAAATCAGGATTAGAATACGTATTAGCACACTTAAGCAAGGTTTAAGTGTGGGTTAACAGTTAATTAAATCGTATTAAAACATAATCTGCGTTTTTCAAACCTTCGTTCCCACCGTGGTCTGGTGGATGGCTGCATGTGGAGGGGGATGGCCCGCAGGGCTGGCCCCCTCCATACCCCCACCGCATATACCATATGAATACAAATAAACACGTTGAACATATGATGTTAAGAACCATGCTCGTGGTGTGTTGGTAGGAGTGGAGAGTGGTGTGGGGGAGGCCATGGGGTCAAACTCGACCTCCACCCCTCCTCTGATATATTTTTCTCCATCGTTTTATCATAAGGTTGAAAAACTCATATGATAATTCAAATATGCCGCTATAAAACTTAATCCTCCCACTATATAATATATGGTTCCACCATAATATAAACTTGAACTTTGGTTAATATATTATATGCCCGGACTTTGGCATATCAAGCATTCATACTATTTCATATGTGCGATATTTATATGCCAACCTTTGGACTTGAACTTTGATTTAATTCAAATATGCGCCCAAATTTTGGAATTATATAAAAATGCCACCATATATAGTTTCGACCATAACATATAAAATCAATCCGAAATTTGGATAGGGTCTACCAGAGGGGCACGTGGTGGCCCCTAGCTGCACCACGTGTCAGAATTTGGTTGGGTTGTCCCAAACCATAAATAAATAAATAAATAAAACGAATTCAACCTTAGGATCCAAAACTTTTAAAAAATCACCTTTAAACCTTGACCGACGAATCCTGCCGTGACACTTGTCACAATGTGATTGGGCGAAATGGAGGAAAACCCAAATTTATAACCTTTGACCCTATTTGACCATTTTTTTGAAAATTTTCTTGTTCTGAACAGTGGTCAGAAAGCTCTAACTTCCTCATATGGACTCTATTTTGAGAAATGAATTGCATCGGATTCTTGGCAAAGAGTCGAATCCAGTCATGCTGGTTTGGTGCATTTCTAAGAACTTTGAATTTTTGGAAAAAAAATTTCCCTTATTCCAGATTTTGATTAAATAATCACAAGATAATGTCATGATAAGAGAAACTAATTAATTGAAATTTCTTTAATAGAGGGTGCAATGTGCACTCTTGAAGGATGAATTTTTGGGCTTTGTGCCTTCGGAGTGTGTCAGTGCACTCAAGAAGTCCAAGAGGGTGCATGGCACATTGGGAAAGGTTGAAGGATTGAGCTTCAAGTCTTCAAAGTGTTCTAGTGCGCTCAAGGAGGGCACACTTCTTCGATTCAAAGGAGTGAACACTTAATACTTATTCATTTTGGAGGGTGCAATTCAGAACAAGGAATGGGATTTGTGCTTTGGGAGTGCACCCAACTCTCCAGGAGGGTGCAAGGCGCACTTTCGAAAAATGAAGGTCTCCCACCATGAAGGGACTTTATTTGGAACAACTCTTGTTTCTTTTTACTGTTTAACTACTTTTACTGCATAGATCTGGGTTTTTGTTGCATTTGTTTCGACTATCAATTGCATATTTAAGGAAGTTGGGTAGCCATCTTTGTTGTTACGGTTGTTTGTCACACACATCTAAATTGATCTCTTTTTGTAAACTTGTGTTAATAATTTACGCTAACAACAATGAAAACCACTAGCTCCAATAGTGGAGCAATAGAGCCAATACTTTCTCCCCAAAAGTACTAACTATGTCTCTCTAGTGACTTGTGGGAGAAGCCAAGTTTAAAATTCCTTTACATGAAAAATGAGGATCTATTTATAACTTTAGGAATGACCTTTCACATCCTCATGACTCTTGAATTTCTAATTTCTAGTTACTTTTGGACTTCTAAAACTTTTGGAATTCCAAATGACTTTCGGAATTACATATGACTTTTGGTAGTACATGTCTTTTGGAGTTCCATGACTCTTTAGTTCATACATGACTCTTTGGCTTCCACTCATTTTCCTTTTACAATGACTTCCACACCATAATATGGTGAAGCTTGATGTGCCACTTTATTTGATGATTGGGACTCATAGTGACTGATGACATGGTGTTTCTCTAGTGGTGACATAATTGCCACTATATTTCCTGTTCGTTCATCTTCTGATCATTTTTCTTTCACCCTCCAAAGGGTCTTCAATATTGGAGTCTTTGGGGTGCTTCAATCATCAATTTTCAGGTGTGTTCTTGGTTATTTTCATTCTTCTTATTTTTACCTTATTTTCCCTATCTTCCTCATGTATGATTTCCATGAGGTCGTTGGAATACATGTTTCTGCAATCACTCATGACGAGCAACTATCAGCCTGAAAATATCCTATTCTACCATGTTTTGTGCAAATTTCCATGTTTATACCTTTTCGATGTGCTCATAAGGGTCAAAGGTGCTTCAGGGCGCATGGGTGCACTTTGAAAGGTTGAAGGGATGAAGAAAAGGAGCTTCAAGGCTTCGTCATGCACTCATGCGCTCAACGGAAGAAAGGAATCAAGGTAGGGTGCATGTCGCAAGTCTGGAGGAAGAAGGGGAAGGCTTCGAGCTTCCCAAGTGCATTATGTGCTCAAGGGAGAGAGGGAGGGCGCACTCCTGAAGGTTGAAGGTTGAGGCTTCATGCCTTTGGGGTGCGCTCATCCACTCAAGAGGCCTCAAGGAGTGTGTTGAAGAATGTAACTAGGTTCATTATTATTGTAATTGTCAAAATAATTTATTATTGAATGACTTATTAAAGCATGGGTTTCATGCTTGGTTCATATTTAGATTAAGGTCCCAATTGTGGACTTATAGCTTAGTTGTTATAGATTTAAATTGATCCTATTTTTCCTTTTAAATCATGTAATATTAGGTTATTCAAAAGGCTCCTGCATTAAGTCATGTCCTTCAAAGGTCATCATCCTTGGCCTTCAGTGAAAATATTCTTCATAATCAGCCTTCAAGTCGGCCTCAAAATACCTACAAGACTACATACACAAGTCGACCTCAAAACTGCCTTCTAGTTGGCTCAAATCCAAGACGCTACTCTTCACTAACATGTCATCTTATTTTTATGGAGAAACAACTATAAATATAGGGTTATAGTTTCTCATTTCAGAGAAAAATAATCTGGACTTCTCTGTAATTTTCGGATGGGTTAATACAAGTCATAGTTCGGATAAAAATCTCAGAAGTACAGTTCGAAATTATCTGAGATTTTTGGATCACTATATACAATTGCAGTGGTCTAATAATTCCCAGTGACATGATCATGTTCAATAATCTCAGTTCTATGATGGTACTTGGTGTTGCAATGAAGTAATCTCTGTCTCTATACTTGGTTCCATTCTTGATGTTGTGCAGTGACTGTTCTCTTGATGTTCGTGATGCTACTCGATGATACTTCTTATGGTGATCAGTGATGTTTTTTGATGACATTTGTCTTGGTGATCAGTGATGCTACTCGATGACACTCCTTATAGTAATCAATGATGTTGCTCGGTGACACTCCTTATAGTAATCAGTTATGTTGTTTAGTGATATTTTTCATGATGATCAGTGATGTTGCTCAGTGATATTTCTCATGATGATCAATGATGTTTCTCATACTATGATGATGCTCAGCACTGTTTCATTATGATGCTTGGTATTATGTTGCTATCTCAAATTCATTCAAGATAAAGAGGATGAAGTTTGGGTGCAAGCAAGGGAGATATCGGTGTCATGGACATCTTGGTGCTAACACAATGAAGGGATGACTTCATGGAGGAAGCCTAGAAAACCCTAACCTAAGGGTATGTTGATGATGCACAAAACCCTAAACCTATTTAGGGCTATTTATGAGTAAATTGTTATTATGATTAAAATAGTGATAATGTCGTGTTTGGCATTTCGATATGATCATGGAATCTCTAAACTCACTGGAGTTGAAATGATGTTGTTCAAAATCTCGAACCTTTGAAGTTTAATATAATAAAGGTTTTCCTTTAAAATTAACCAAAACCTTAGGTTTTGGGTAGGTCTACAGGGAAAATCCTTTCTATGGAAAGTCTTGGGATTTGGACCCTAGGTATATGCTCTTTTGATTGAATCCCTAACCTATAATAGGTCAACATATATTTCCCACGTGTTAATGTTGACCAACATATGATGTGCCTATAATTTTGATCTCCTAGATATGTGTGTTGACCTATTTTCAAATGGTCCTAAGAATCTAGGGTTTGGAAACAAACCTTATTCAAAGTTTGAAAGATCTAGGATGTTGATTGAAAAGTCTAGGGTCTATAAATAAATCCTAGTAATGATTAAATTCTCTAGTATGTGTGCTCATTTGAATCTATATAATGTGTGATGGCAATTTATAGTTGGAAAATATAGGGTCTACATCAAACCCTAGTAGAAGCTCTTCATAATATGTTTTGATAATTTATTTGAAATATAGAGTCTGAAACTAACTCTAGTGAAATTTGAACACGAAAATGTCTAAGCTGTGATTAATCTTGATTGATTCTTTTGTATGAAATCTAGGATTTGAATCCCTAGTGAAAAATCTAACATGTAAATTTTAAAGGTTACTAGATATGTATATATATATTGGTTCTAGGTTTTGCAAAATTTTGTAACAAGGTATATTATACCTTTTAAAGGAAAATTTGAACCCTATATAAAATGAAATACATTATGAAATAATCTAGGGTTTATGATAAAGTCCCTAGAAAAATGTTGAAAAGCATGTCTCTTTTCTGGGTATCTTATATGTATAAAGATGAAAATGCTTCAGTGCTTCTTATATGGCTAACTTTATACTTCTATAGTTTTGGTTGTACATGTTGTCTAAATTTGTGCAGGTAAATCATAAACATGAGAAGTTTATAAGTATGACGAGAAGGATGGAAGCCATTAAATATTCTCCAACACCTAAAAGAAGAAGTAAATCTCCCTACATTAAGAAGGAGCCTGGATAGAAGAACTCTCCCTAGTTAATAGGGAGGGCATAACAAAGTTTCTGGCTGGAGAATATATTATGAAAATATATGTTGCCACATGTAAATTAGGAAGATGAATCTTCTCCTAAAAGATTCTATTGGTAGTCCTATTGGTATTATTTGAAGGGAAACATCGAAACCCCCGAATATTTTTTTTATTATGCATTTGAAATTATTGATGATTGGGGTTTGTGTTTTCACATGTGAATCTCTCGAAGGACTTGATAGCATGCTAGTTACCAATCAGTTTGATTGGGAGAGATTGGTTGTCCTTGATCTGTTGGGTCAATGTGTGTTGAAGCTTTGTGGGTGAATCATTGCCTGGAAATCCATCAGGCCGACACTTTGTGTTGATGTCTGGTAGGGAGGGTGGCATTGGGTGGATGTGAACCTAGTTCCTTGGATTTATGGTTAGTAAGTAAGCTTGATGGTACCTATATAGGTTTAAATATTTATTCCATATTATTCCCACTATGATAGATTTCCCTGGTTAGGAATCTAGTATGTGGAATTGCGGTGCCTAAATTGTAGAGAGACCAAATGGCTAGATTTCCCTAGTCAGGAATCTAGTTTGTGGAATTGTGGTACCTAAATTGTAAAGAGGCCAAATGGATAGATTTCCCTGGTCAGGAATTTATTCCATGGCATTTTAGTGCCCAAAATTCTCCAAAGATAAAGTGAGATCTTCCATGTACTTATTTTAGATATGAATACCTCCCTTGTTAAGAGGGAGTGTTGAAGAATGTAACTAGGTTTGATATTCATTATTATTGTAATTTTCAAAAGAAATTATTATTAAATGACTTTTAAAGCACGGGTTTCATGTTTGGGCCATATTTAGATTAAGGTCCCAATTTTGGACTTCTAGGTTAGTTGTTACAGATTTAAATTTATCTTATTTGGGCTTTTAAATCATGTAATATTAGGTTGGTAAAAAGGCTCCTCCATTAATTCATCTCCTCCAAAGGTCATCATCCTCGGTCTTCAGTGAAAATATTCTTCATAAGTAGCCTTCAAGTCGGCCTCAAAATACCTACAAGACTACATACACAAGTCGACCTCAAATCTACCTTCAAGTCAGCTCAAATCCAAGACCCTACTCTTCACTTATAGGTCATCTTATTTTCATGGAGAAAAAACTATAAATACAGGGTTATAGTTTCTCATTTCAGAGAAAAAGAATTCAAACTTCTCTGTAATTTTCAGATGGGTTAATATAGGTCACAGTGCGGATTAAAATCTTAGAAGTACAGTTCGAAATTATCTGGGATTTTTGGATCACTATCTATAATTGTAGTGGTATAATAATTCTCAGTGACATGATGATGTTCGGTAATCTTACTTCTATGATGGTACTCACTGCTGCAATGAAGTAATCTCTGCCTCTATACTCAGTGCCATTCTTGAAGTTGTTCGGTGAAATTTCTCTTGATGTTCGTGATGTTTCTCGGTGACACTTCTTATGGTGATTAGTGATGTTTTTTTATGACATGTCTCTTGGTGATCAGTAATGTTGATCAGTGACACTCCTTATAGTAATCAGTGATGTTTCTCAATGATATTTCTCATGATGATCAGTGACGTTTCTCAGTGATATTTCCCATGATGATCAGTGACGTTGCACGTACTATGATGATTCTTAGCATTGTGGCATTATGATGCATGGTGTTATGTTGCTATCTCAACTTCGGTAAAGATAAATAGGATGAAGTTTGGGTGCAATCAAGGGAGATCTTGGTGTCATGGAGATCTTGGTGCTAACACAGTGAAGGGATGAATTGATGGAGGAAGCCTATAGTCTAAGGGTCTTGGTCATTTCATCTTGAACCTATTGAAGAGTGGGATTTTTCCATGGAAGTGTGCCTACATATTGTGTCCTCTTCTATTTTCTTGGAATTAGTATTTATGATAAAAGATAAAACACAAGAACACATAATAATAATGATCTAAATATGGCAAAACTAGTTTTTTTGTGCTATCTCCCTCATCAAATAAATAAAAATCTATTTAGGATCGTCTCAATTTAGCCAATTTTGAAGGAGTTTATGTGTCAAGTTTTAAGTGTCTTTGATGAGCAATTTATAAGTTAATTAGATTTTAAAAACTCATATAGAGAAAATAAAATTCAAATAAATAATACACAGCATACACATTACATAATAGTTGATAACAAAGTTCACCCCTCATGGGCTACATCTCCATGGACCTGATTCAACTAGCTAGGCCATCTTGGGTTTTGTAGAAATTTGAATAACTGTTAAATTATTCACCGAGATTATCCTAATCACACACTATTTGAGCTTCATGCATAATACATAACCTCTTCTACTATTGATCATCAATTTGCGGAAATATAAACAATCGCATGCGCACATTAAAACCATAAACAATCACACATATAAACACAGTATTTATGGGAAAACTTAAAGCTAAAAACCCCCAACTATCTGTATATTATAATGATAGAGATCATGTAACAATCATAGTACAAACTCCTCACAAGCTCTCAGCACTATCTCCAATTGTTACACACTACACAAGCTCAGATCATACAAAACACATGCTCCAATCTGCTCCACCTGTTAGCCTGCCTCTACTGCACAATCCAATATGGATAATCATGATATCCAAGTTTGAATACCACCAGTATGTACTGCGCAATCTTCATTGGCTTCTCCATCAATGTGTGTGCAAATCTCATGCACCAGTATAGTCACAACTGATAGTCACACTGCTCTTTCACCTACCTCTCCACTGGTCTCCACTGAAACTGTCCATGCACTGCAGTTAACTAACGTATTATTTAGTTGATTTATGAGTTAATAATTAGTGAATTAATTAATAATTAATTCACACCACTCTCACTAATTTATCAATCAGTTAGACTAGATACAACTAGCTCAACTAAGTTAAATAAACACAACTCCATTAACTGTCTCATCAACTCCACCAAACTCTGTCACATGAGTTCTAACTGAAGTCAACCATGCAATAGCTCCACTAAAACCTATGAATAGTGTATTTACTTCTGTCAGCTGCATGTGCCACATCCAGGAATCAAACTGAAGTGCTCCAAGAGGATAAGATAATGTTTAGAGTCCAAATATTATTAAGAGCTAATAATATTCAACATATCTATTTTTAGACTGGCAATCTAAAAATAGATTCTGCCCAGTATGTCTAAAAATAGAAGTCCATCTATTTCTTCTGACTTGACCAACCATCCACAAATAGCATCCTGCAACTCATAGAATATGATCCATATGTCTAAAAATAGACTTTGCGCCAAAAATAGCCTGCGGGCCCACTTAGTGAAGGTGACTTCTTTCCACTAAGCTCCTCATCTTGTTGCAATCTCAACACTCCCTCTCAACAAGATAAGGATTATCTGCAACCCCTATCCTGCCCCTGTGGTATTCGAATTTTCTCCTGGTGAGCGCCTTCGTCAAGATATCAACATCTCCAGATATTAGCATCCTGATCCTCCGTAGGAATGTATGAAAGTAACATGATTCTCTGCTGCACACAATCTCTGATATGATGATACTGGATGTCAATGTGTTTAGATCTATCATGAAATATTGGATTAATCGAGAGTTTGATGCAACTCTGATTATCACAATAAATCATAGTAGGCTCTAAGTGTGAACCGAACAACCCGACCAGGATATTCCTCATCCACATAGCCTCGCATGCAGCCAAAATCGCTGCCATATACTAAGCCTCTGCTGAACTGAGTGCCATGGATCTCTGCTTCTTGCTATACCAAGAAACTGCTGTCGACCCGATACTAAAAATCCCTCCAGATGTGCTCTTTCTGTCCGTTGGACTCCCCGCCCATTCTGCATCCGTGATGCCACATAGCTTCACCTCATCCTCCTGTCTGTACCACAATCCATATCTCGATGTGCCTCTGAGATAATGCAATACATGCTTGCCGCCCAAAAAGAGCTTGGTAGGCCTAACCATAGCTTGTGGTGGTTAAGCACATAGCATATATCGGGTCGTGTATTGACCGAGATACATAAGTGACCCTGTGTCGATAAATAGTGGCATCCACTACCTCTGCTGAAGTAGCATCCTCCTTCCTCCAACCACCAGGAAGAGGAGTATCAACAGGCCTGCGGCCATGCATGTTGAACTTCTCCGGTATCTCCCGGGCATACTTGCCTTGAGAAACAAACAGTCCATCACTGCGCTGCCAAATTTCCAATCCCAGGAAATAATGAAGGAGGCCCAAGTCCTTCATCTCAAACTCTTTTGCAAGATCATCCTTGCATGAGAGTATCAACAGCTCATCACCTGTCAAAATCAAATCATCTACATAAAGTACAATGATCGGCAACCTACCCTCCACCACAATCTGGTATAGGTTCGGATACGCCTCACTCTTGGAGAATCCAAGTCCGGTGAAATATCTGTCTATGCGTGTGTACCAAGCACGAGGTGCTTGTTTCAACCCATACAACGCTCTCTTGAGCCTGCACACATGCGACTCGCTGTTGAAGATCTCAAAACCTTTGGGCTGCTCTATGTACACCTCCTCCTCAATCACCCTGTTGAGGAACACAGTCTTCACATCCATCTGATGAATGTGCCACCCCATCTACGTTGAGAGAGCAAGAATCGTCCGTATGGAAGAATACCTTGCGACAGGTGCAAAGGTCTCCTCATAATCGATCCCCTCTATCTGTGAAAAGCCTCGAGCAACAAATATTGCCTTGTACTTCTCCACACTTCCGTCAGCTGCCTGCTTCACTTTGTAGATCCATCTCGAACCCACCACTGATTTCCCTTCTGACCTCGGGAAAATATCCCGTGCACTGTTTCTGACAATCGAATCATACTCTTCCACCATGGCATCTACCCATGCGGGGTCCTCCACAGCTTCCTCGAAAGAGGATGGCTCTGTCACGATACACTTGCTCATAAGATCCATGTATCCAGTATACCGATCAGGTGACTGTCTCTGTCTGCGCTGTGATGTAGGTGCTCCTACAACCTTCTCTGCATCTTGAGCCAGTCGCTCAGTTTCTGTAGTGCGCTTCCACCCTCTGATGGTTGGCGCTGCATGAGTGGTCTCTTCCACTCCATGAACTTCCTCTTGTGGCTGATCCACATCCTGAAGCTCATCCTTAGGAACTAATATCTCCTCCTCTGCATGCAAGTGTGGCTCCCTCTCAAGCGAACACTTCATGGCTTTCTCCTCCTGAAATTTGATATCCCGTCGCACAACAGTCTTGCGACTGTCTAGAAAATACACATGATATTTGTGGGGGTATCAGTGTACCCCACAAATATCCCAACCTCCACAGTCGGCTCCAGCTTCTTCTGGGCATCTTCGTCACATGAATGTAAACAGGTGAACCAAAAATCCTCAAATGGGAAATATCAGGCCTCTTACAAGAAAACGCCTCCTCGAATGTACTCATGCCAAGTATCCTATGAGGACAACGGTTCTGCACATATACTGCAGTATTGCATGCCTCTGCCCACAAGTGAATGGGTAGGCCCTGATCATGCAACATCACCCATGCAGCACCCACGATCGTTTTGTTCTTCCGCTCAGCAACCCCATTCTACTGTGGGTTATGAGGTGCTATGAGCTCTCTTCGAATTCCTTTTGCGCTGCAAAAGTCCTTGAATTCTCCAAAGATGAATTCACCACCATTGTCGCTCCTAAAAGCCTTCACCTACTTCCCCGATTCTTTCTCAATCAGTGCTTTGAACTCACAAAACTTTGAGTATGTCTCGCTCTTCTTCTACATGAAGAAGATCCAGAAATTACGAGAAAAATCATCAAAAAATATCACATAATACCTGTGCTTTGCTGTCGAAGCTGCTAAGAAAGGTCCACACACCTCTGTGTGAATTCTCTCAAGGATCGTCGTGGCGCGACTATCCTTCTCGTGAAAGGTGGATTTCAAAAATTTTCCCAAGGTACATCCCTTGCACTGATCTGATTGCGCAAGAGTACCCTTAGGAAGCCCAGTAGAAATCTGTTACAATATCTTCAAAGCTTCATGGTGAAGGTGGCCCAATCTCCTGTGCCACAACTCGCCATCATCCCGGCTCACCACTCCTTCTGCCTTGCTTGCGATTGCTGCACAGCCATCTACCTGCAATTGATAAAGGTTCTTAACTCGAACCCCTATCCTCTGGGTCTCACCAGTTTCCTTACTGCGCAGGAAATCCTTTCGTTCGCTAAAGACAACATCATATCCCTTGTCTTCTAACATCGCCACAGAGATTAGATTCTTCTTCAATCCTGGAACATGCATCACTTCCTTCAATACGAAGGGTTTACCAGACTCCCTCTCAAAGGAAATGGTACCGATACCGGTCGCACTGTATCTACCATCATCGCCCATCTCGATGTGCACTCCAAGATCTTTCTCATCCAGATCAGCAAACAAATCTCGATCTCCTGTCATGTGAAAAGACACACCACTTTCCAGAAACCACACTGATCCCGCCACACTTGAGACCAAGCATGCGATCAATGAAAAATCCAGCTCAAACTGCGAGGCTAAGGCCTCTCCAGCTGCAGATCCAGCAGCCTGCTTATTTTTCTTCTTCTGCGGAAAATTTGTGGCATAATGTCCGTGTTGGTGACAGTGAAAGCACTTCACCTTGGACATGTCCTGCTTCTTACCTTTCGCACCGGAATGAGAAGCTTTCTTGCTCTTCCCCTTCTTTGCTTTGGCAGCCAAAGCGCAATTCTCTTCATCAGAGTTCTTTGATGATGATCCATCCCTGGTACTCCTCCTTATCTCCTCTTGCACAAGATCCGACCAAAGTCGCTCCCATCCTGGCAATTTCTCCCGACCATTGACAGAGTCCTGATAGGAATGCCAACTCTTCGGAAGCCCAAGGAGAGCCAAGATCACCAAGTCCTCATCATCTACAGTCACCCCCACACTTCCCAGCTCATCCCTACATTGGATGAACTTCGTGAGGTACTTGGGCATACTGTCGCCTTTCTCCATCTTTATGTTTCTGAGTTTATCCTTGAGCGCCAACTTCCTCTAGTCGCTCTTGCTTTGGAATAAATCTGTCAAGGATTTCCACATCAAGAATGGAGAAGCCTTACCATGCAGGCTGGACACTATGTGATCCTTCACGCCCTCCAACAGAATCCTTCGACACTTTGCTGTCTTCTTTTGCCAAGCCTCAATTACGGCAGCATCGCTAGAAGTAGGCTTTGGGACTTCAACATCTATGAACTCCTTCAACCCATTGTCATCTAACACCACCTCCATCCTGTCCTTCCATGCAATATAATTCGAGCTGCCCTCAAGGGCATACTCCAATCGCAATCCGTTGAAAGACATCTCAAATTCGACACCAAGAAAACACTGCTGCAAATTCGAATTCCACCAGCACAAAACTCAACCGCTTCAATGTTTTGCAATTGCTCCAATGATCAATACTTCTCTGATACCATGTAGAAATTTGAATAACTGTTAAATTAGTCACCGAGATTATCCTGATCACACACTATTTGAGCTTCATGCATAATACATAACCTCTTCTACTATTGATCATTAATTTGCGGAAATATAAACAATCGCATGCGCACATTAAAACCATAAACAATCACACATATAAACACAGTATTTATGGGAAAGCTTAAAGCTGAAAACCCCCAAATATCTATATAT
Source organism: Pinus albicaulis (assembly GCA_034641835.2). NCBI lineage: Eukaryota > Viridiplantae > Streptophyta > Pinopsida > Pinales > Pinaceae > Pinus > Pinus albicaulis. The sequence continues at coordinate 6,411,713 of MU968551.1, read as the reverse complement.
TATAATGATAGAGATCATGTAACAATAATTGTACAAACTCCTCACAAGCTCTCAGTACAATCTCCAATTGTTACACACTACACAAGCTCAGATCATACAAAACACATGCTCCAATCTGATCCACCTGTTAGCTTGCCTCTACTGCGAAATCCAATATGGATAATCATGAGATCCAAGTTCGAATCCCACCAATATGTACTGCGTAATCCTCATTGTCTTCTCCATCAATGTGTGTGCAAATCTCATGCACCAGTATAGTCACAACTGATAGTCACACTTGCTCTTTCACCTACCTCTTCACTGGTCTCCACTGAAACTGTCCATGCATTGCAGTTAACTGATGTATTCTTTAGTTGATTTATGAGTTAATAATTAGTGAATTAATTAATAATTAATTCACACCACTCTCACTAATTGTATCAATCAGTTAGACTAGATACAACTATCTCAACTAAGTTAAACTGAACACAACTCCATTAATTGTCTCATCAACTCCACCAAACTCTGTCACATGAGTTCTAACTGAAGTCAACCATGCAATAGCTCCACTAAACCCTAGGAATAGTGTAATTCCTTCTGTCAGCTGCATGTGCCACATCCAGGCATCAAACTCAAGTGCTCCAAGAGGATAAGATAATGTTTAGAGTCCAAATATTATTAAGAGCTAATAATATTCGACATATCTATTTTTAGATTGGCAATCTAAAAATAGATTCCACCAAAGAGTGTCTAAAAATAGAAGTCCATATATTTCTTCCGACTTGACCAACCATCCACAAATAGCATCCCGCAAATCTGTTATAGAACATGATCCATATGTCTAAAAATAGACATAGTCTAAAAATAGACTTTGCGCCAAAAATAGCCTACGGGCCCACTTAGTGAAGGTGACTTCTTTCCACTAAGCTCCTCATCTTGTTGCAATCTCAACAGGTTTAATGGTCAAATTTTTGATTACATGCACCTGAAGTGCTCCAATGGCTTTGAAACCTGCTCCATTGGATTCAGCAGACCCAAAAACCTCAAAAATTACTATTCATCTCTGAAAAATGGTTTCCATTTGATCTAAGCTTGACCTCCTCTCTTGGTGGCCCTAGGCTTCTTTAATATTCGAAGTGGAAAAAAAAAATCATAAGTGCTCCAACACCTCTACAACATGTTCCATTGTGTTCATAGCATCAAAATCATCTAAGAATGACTCTTATTGCTCCCAATTTGGTCTTTAATTGATCTAGGCATGGCCTTCCCTCCTAGTGGCCCTAGGCTTCTTCTTTCTTCAAAGTGAAAAAAACACTTTTAGAATTGCTCCTCTACCTTTGCAACCTGTACCAATGGATTCGTAACATGCCAATATGCAAGGAATGACTCTTCCTAAGCCAAAATTGGTCGAAAATTTCTCCAGATATGCTTCATTCACTTTTCCTAGGAAATCTCCTCCAAATCTAGAGAAGACTCCATATAAGACTGCCAACGTTGGAATTCCATCAAAAATGGTGGAACCGCCAAAAATCCTGCCACATTAAACTATTTTTTAATTAATGTAAACTGTGGATTATAAGGGATAAGTGTGGATTATGTCGCATTAAGCGTGTAATATTCCAAATTAGGAAATACAACAATATTGAACACCAAACTGAAATGTATAGAAAATAATGATGCAAAACACATGAGAAAATCATAGATCCATTAGATTATGTATTACAACAGCAAAATATACAATGTGTTGAGGAAAAAATCACTCAAACTAGGCAAACAAGCCTCCAAAGCCCAAATACACTAGAATCCCAAATGATGCTTCTATACAGAAATGTCGGAATACATGACAGTGCAGTCCCAGTGAGGGTCACTACTACAGAAAAATGGAAACAAGTGGATATACTGATATAATACTCAAAAGGAGCTGAAAATGGAGAACTAGTCTCTCTAACACAATCCCAAGATAACCCGACAAGGGTTTCTTGAAAAACACAAGATGCAAAAAGTGCAGACTGCAACTCAGTGTCTGAATTACACTGTATCACTGAAGCTCTGCTGTAATATGGCTGAAATAACAAATATATGGTTGTAACTTCTCCTCCCTAGCTTTTCGAGTGAAGGCTACTCCTTTCACTAGGAAACTAGCTCATAAACAGGGTTTCTCAACCCTCCACTGCAACACCCTGCAAAATAACGCAGTTCCTCAAGGATATTGCGTTGTAGCTAAAGGTGACTGCTTGGCCCAATGTTGGATGGTGGAAATGAAGCTCATAATAGCCCTCCTAGGTGGCCTCTCAAGTCCTCCAAGGTAGAGTATGGGATTCCCGCCTGGAAATTCCCTTGTACTAAATAGTACAGCAAACTCAGCTAAACAGTTGAAGCATGCAAGAAGTCATAAGACTCAAACATAAAAAATATTCTGAATGCCTCTCATGGTTTACATCCCTTTCCTTATATCCTTGGTGAGATTCCTCACCCTTGGCCCCACTCATTTATGATGCTACTTCCATGCAAAGACTCCTCCTCCAAAACTACGTTGTCCCCACTAACTCCACTCTCTCCTTTGGCATCAATGTTGATTTGGTCAATATTGACCTAGTATACATGCATTGCCCCCTTTCACACCCGAGGTGGCTTTATTTTGACTATCTAAACTGATCCACATCCATATTGGAGGTTTTTTATACCTACTAAAGAGATTTAAGGGTCTCCCTACCCCACTTATTCATCTAGACTATGAATAGAAGCAACATATAATATTCCAACTAGCTAAAAGCTAATTGGGAATATTACAGTCCTTCCCTCCCAAATGTTGCTTTTCCTCAAGCAACAGTAAAGAAGAATGCTGCAAAATCTTCTCTCCCTCCCAAGTGGCATCCTCATCAGGTAGATTCCTCCATCGAATCAAATACTCTCTAATCACCCTGCTCCTTAGTTACCTCTCTCGAGTATCCAAGATAGCCTCCAGTTGCAAAACTAGATGGCCCTCATCATCAATAGGTGGGATATCCATGGTGGAAACCACATGTTTTCCAATGGCCTTCTTGAGGCATGAAACATGAAAAATGTTATGGATCTTACTTCCAATAAGAAGCTCCAACTCATATGCTACTTCCCCAACATGACGGATCACCCTGTATGGCCCATAGAACCAAGGTTTAAGGTTCTCAGCCCCCCTCTCCTTAAGTGTAGACTGTCTATATGGCTGAAGACGAAGATAGACCAAATCATCCACTTCAAAATATCTCTCTATCTGACCACGGTCTGCATATAACTTCTGTTGGTTTTGTGTTGTAGCAATGTTGTCCTTGAGGGCCAAGATTATATCCTGACTCTCCTGATTCCACTCCTTTTCTCTAGGAGCCTTGCTTGCTCCAAACATCACATCAACAAATGATAGAGCATCATACCCATAAAGAGCTTGAAATGGGGTCATTCCAATGGACATATGAAAGGTTGTGTTGTAGTAATAATCCCCCAAATGGAGCCAGCGCAGCCATGCTATTTTCTTCCCTGAAACATAGTTTCACAAGTAGCCTTCCAACCACTTATTTACTATCTATGTTTGTCCATCAGTTTGTGGGTGATAGCTGGTACTTGGTGTCAACTCAGTGCCCACTAACCGAAAAATCTCCTGCCAAAAGCCACCCATGAAGCAGCTATCTCAGTCACTGACTATGGTTTTCGGAAGACCATGGAGTCTAAATACATCTCTAAAGAAGAGCTTGGCTACCTATGAAGCAGTATATCGTGCAGAAATAGCAAAGAAATGTGAATACTTTGTTAGTCGATTAACAACTACAAAGATACAATCCTTACCCTGAACCGTAGGTAGACCGGTGATGAATTCCATGGAAATACTTTCCCAATTTCCATCCGGAATAGTGAGTGGCTGCAATAATCCTACGGGATGGTTGTGATCCCCTTTGTTCTGCTGGAAAACTTTGCACTCCTTTATTTGTTGGAGCACATCCTCCTTGAGACCCTTTCATGAGAATCTCTCCCAAATAGCCCAGTATGTCTTGGTGAATCCTTGATGCCCAGCAAGTGGTGAATCATGTGATGCCTGCAAAATATTCTTCTTGAGCTTAGAATATATAGCCAAGAAGAACCAATCTCGGTAATAGATGACCTCATCCATCACTCTATACCTCTCATCATTCACCTATCCATCTAGGATCTCACAAGAAAATCGGTCTTTGGAATATTCCACTAGCAACTAAGCCTTCCAATATGTATCCATGCTCATTAAGGACACTATTGCTGGCCTCTGAGATAGATCATATGCCACTAAATTTCTCTTCCCCTTGACATATTCTATGTCAAATTCATAGGCTTGGATCTTACTCACCCATTTCTGTTGCCTCTCCTGAAGCTACTTTTGCTCAAGAAAGAATCGAAGACTATTGTGATCAGTCTTCACTCAGATCTGTTCCCCACCAAATGTTTCCAAAACTTGGCTAAGGCATGCGTAATATCCAACATCTCCTTACCATATATCGTATACAGTTTCTCATGTGGCAGAAACTTCTGAATCTCAAAAGCTATGGGGTGTCCCCCTTGCATCAACACTGCTCCAATGCCCTCTCCTGAAGCATCACATTCCAACACAAAGGGTTGGGTAAAATATGGTAGAACCGATACCGGGCATCTACTCATCACCTCCTTGAGCTAATAAAAATCTCTCTGCATTGTGGTTTTCCAACTGAAAGCTCCCTTCTTAGTTAGATCTATAAGTGGTGCTGCTAGTTGAGAGAAGCCTTTAACAAAACTTCTGGTAATAGGTACAGATGCCTACAAACCCCCGAAGTTTTGTGACATTATTTGGCTCGGGCCAATCTCTGATAGCACGGATCTTCTCTTCATGAACTCTCACCCCATCTACTCCAATGATGTGGCCCAAATAGAGAATCTATGTGAGCCCAAACTCACACTTGGAGAGCTTAGCATAGAATTGTTGCTCTTCAAGAATGTGTAATACTGTCTCAATATGTTGTAGATTCTCCTCCCATGTGCGGTTGTAAATAAGAATGTCATCAAACAAGACCAATACAAACTTCCTTAAGTGACCACGAAAAATGTGGTTCATGCAAGATTGGAATGTTGCCGGAGCATTGGTTAGCCCAAAAGGCATCACCAAGACCTCAAAATGGCCATAGTGGCATCAAAATGTTTTCTTGGGGATGTCTTGATCCATCACTCTGATTTGATCATATCCCGATCTCAAATCAATCTTGGAAAAATACTTGGATCCTCTTATTTCATCCATCAATTCATCGATCCTGGGAATTGAGTACCTGTTATTCATTGTCTTTTTGTTCAAGGTCCTATAATCAATGTGCATCCTCAATGTGCCATCCTTCTTCTTCACCAAAACCATTGAAGAGGAAAAAGTACTGGTGCTAAGTCGAATGTGTCCTAAGGCCAAAATCTCATGAATGGCCTTTTCAATCTCATCCCTGTAGGATTTGGGATGCCTATAGGGTGTGGTGATCACTGCTTGGATCCCCTGCTCCAACTCAATAGTGTGCTCAAACCCTCAATCGGGAGGTCTCCCAGGTGGAATATCTCCAAATATTGTAGAATATCGGTCCAAAATAGATTTTACATCTAGATGTACTGGTGCATCCTTGCCCCTTGCTTCTGACATATGTAGTTCTAGTGCCCACTCTATGTCCCCTCTGCGCAAATCAACCTCCATCCTGTGTGCTGAGACAATTTGGGGTGGATAGGTGTGTATGCCTTTGATTTTCTGATGTTTACCACTCCCCTTCTCTGTCCATTCCATCTCTAATGTTTCCCAGTCTATGGTAACCTTCCCTAAGGTGATTAACCACTGGACACCCAATATCACATTGGTGTCTGGAATATCAACCACAAAGAAGTGGTATGTCAATGTGTAGGTCCCCATAGTGATGGTTAATGTCGGAACATATTTGGCACGTTGCATGGTTCTAGCTCCTGGAACCAAAACCGAGAAGCCCTCAAAATATTCTATGTGAATACCCTTCCTCTGCACCAACTGAGTATCAATAAAGTTTTGGGTAGCTCCATTGTCTACCAATATCGATACTCTTTGTCCCATAATAGTTCCTCTAACTCTTAATGTTACCTACTTGGGAACTCCCCAAAAAGCTGTGAGAGTCCCCCCCATTGGAGAAAATGCTCCCACTACACCTCCTGTTGGTGGTGCACCTTCTCCTACTACTACAGCATTGGTCTCCTTCTCATCATCAGAAAATATCTCAATACAATGTGCCTTCCCTGCAACACATTGGTGGTTTGGTACCCATGGCTCTCGATAAGTGAAACAAATTTTATTTTTCCTTATATTTCCCCGAGCATGATCATCAAGAGATTTCTTCTCATGATCCTCCTTTGTTTGAGAGGAAAACTTCTGCTGAAAAGGGGATTTTTCCTTGGGTAGGCATGTTTTAGGTCTCTAGCCCTCTCCATATATTCTTAGAGTGTAGTTGTTCTAGTGGATTTCACCAACCAATGAAATGGTTCAACCAACCCATCAATGAACATGCACATTCTCCGGGTCACAGTGAGGTTAGATACCATGATTGAAAACTTTAGAAACTCAGAGATATAAGTCTCTAGATCTCCTATTTTCTTGAGCTTGGTTAGCTCCAAAAAATGTGCTTCTGGATTTCTGGGATCAAATCTCTCCACCAACCTTCGGGTGAAGTCTGCATAAGAAGTGACACTAGCATGCCCAAGTGTAGATAGGCCATGAACCCACCATTCATGTGCTTCACCTTCTAGGTGCAGCGCTGCTATTTTGATAGTCTTCATTTCTGAAACTCCGTTGAGTTGGAAATAAGTATCCAACTTCTCTACCCAAGCCTTAGTTGTGCACTTGGGTGATCCATCATAAGAGGGAAAAAATAATATGCCCATAGTGCGTTGTAGATCTTGGTTCTGCATGTAACCCCCACTTTATGGTGATTGGAGGATCTCTTACCATCCTTGATCTGACAAAACCCTTGAAATTTCAAATGCTCCTTGAACCTTTGACATTGAGATTCATATTCCACAATATAGTCACCAAGGGTTTCTTCCCTCAATGGCCCTTCCACCTCACCTTCCAATGATAGGAATATGGGCATGGTGGAGCGTTGTGAAGAAGGTTGTACTACTGGCTGCTCACACCATGAATGTGAAGTGTCGGAGCTTTCTCCATGATGAAACCCTCTAGGGGATTCCTTCTGTCTTTCTAATATCATCTCCTTGATATCTTTTGAAATGTTCTGCATGTTCTGAAGAATAATTTTTTGGATCTCTTTCTCCTCCATTGCTATAGATGTATTGCCCCACAAGCTGAGCCAATATTAGAGCTCTGATACCACTGTAATATTCCAAATTAGGAAAGACAGCAATATTGAACACTAAAATGAAATGTATAGAAAATAATGATGCAAAACACATGAGAAAATCATAGATCCATTAGATTATGTATTATAGCAGCAAAATATACAATGTGTTGAGCAACAAATCACTCAAACTAGGCAAACAAGCCTCCAAAGCCCAAATACACTAGAATCCCAAATGATGATGCTATATAGAAATATCGGAATACATGAAAACGCAGTCCCAGTGAGGGTTACTGCTACAGGAAAATGGAAACAAGTGGGTCTACTGATATAATACTCAAAAGGAGCTGAAAATGGAGAACCAGTCTCTCTAACACAATCCCAAGATAACCCGGTAAGGGTTTCTTGAAAAACACAAGATGCAAAAAGTGCAGACTGCAACTCTGTGGCTGAATCATGATGTATCACTAAAGCTCTACTAGAATATGGCTGAAATAACAAATATATGGCTGTAACTTCTCCTCCCTAAATTTCCGAGTGAAAGGCCGCCCCTTTCACTAGGAAACTAGCTCATAAACAAGATTTCTCAACCCTCCACTGCAACACCCTGCAAAATAACGCAGTTCCTCAAGGAGACTGCGCTGTGGCTAAAGGTGATTGCTTGGCCCAATTCCAGATGGTGGAAATGAAGCTCAGAATATCCCTCCTAGGTGGCCTCTCAAGTCCTCCAAGGTATAGTATGGGATTCTCGCCTAGAAATTCCCTTGTACTAAACAGTACAACAAACTCAGCTAAATAGCTGAAGCATGCAAGAAGTCATAAGACTCAAACATAAACAATATTCTGAATGCCTCTCATGGCTTTCATCCCTTTCCTTATATCCTTGGTGAGCTTCCTCACCCTTGGTCCCATTCATTTATGATGCTACTTCCATGCAAAGACTCCTCGTCTAAAATTGCATTGTCCCCACTAGCTCCACTCTCTCCTTTGGTAGCGCTGTTGATTTGGTCAATCTTGACCCAATCTATATGAATTGCCCACTTTCACACCCGAGGTGGCTTTATTTTGACTATCTAAGCTAATCCACATCCATATTGGAGGTGGTTTATTCCTACTAAAGAGATTTAAGGATCTCCCTACCCCACTTATTCATCTAGACTATGGATAGAAGCAACATATAATAATCCAACTAGCTAAAAGCTAATTGGGAATATTACAAAGCGTGTTTATGCAACTCGGGATTAGGCTATGTATTAGCGCACTTAATCAAGGTTTAAGTGTGGGTTAACGGTTGATTAAACCGTATTAAAAAATAATCTGTGTTTTTCAAACCTTCGTTCCCATTGTGGTCTGGTGGATGGTCGCATGGGGAGGGGGATGGCCCGCTGGGCTGGCCCCCTCCATACCCCCGCCGCATATACCATATGAATACAAATAAACACGGTGAACATATGACGTTAAGAACTGTGCTCGTGGTGTGTTGGTAGGATTGGAGAGTGGTGTGGGGGAGGTCGTGGGGTCGAACCCGACCTTCGCCCCTCCACTGATATATTTTGCTCCATCATTTTATCATAAGGTTGAAAACCTTGTATGATCATTTGAATATGCCGCTATAAAACTTAATCCGCCCACTATATAATATATGGTTCCACCATATTATATGCCCAGACTTTGGCATATCAAACCTTTGGGCTATTTCATATGCGCGATATTTATATGCCAACCTTTGGACTTGAACTTTGATTTAATTCAAATATGCGCCCAAACTTTGGAATTATAAAAAAATTCCACCATATATAGTTTCAACCATAGCATATAAAATCAATCCGAAATTTGGAGAGGGTCCACTAGAGGGGGCACGTGGTGGCCCCTGGCTGCACCACGTGTCAAACTCTGGTTGGGTTGTCCCAAACCATGAAAATAATAATAATAGTAGTAAATAAATAAATAAAATAAATTGAATTCAACCTTAGGAGCCAAAACTTTAAAAAAAATCATCTTTAAATCTTGACCAACGAATCCTGCGGTGACACTTGTCACAATGTGATTCGGCGAAATGGAGGAAAACCCAAATTTATAACCTTTGACCCTGTTTGACCATTTTTTTGGAAATTTGTTTGTTCTGAATGGAGGTCAGCGGGCTCTAACTTCCTCATACGGACTTCGTTTTGAGTGAAATGAATTGCATCGGATTCTTGGCGACAGGCCGGATCCAGTCATTCTAGTTTGGTGCATTTCTGAGAACTTTGAATTTTTGGCAAATTTTTGCCCCTAATCCAGATTCCGATCAAATAATCACAAGATAATGTCATGATAAGAGAAACTAATTAACTGGAATTTCTCTAATAGGGGGCACAGGGTGCACTCTTGAAGGATGAAGGTTTTGGCTTTGTGCCTTCTGAGTGCGTCAGTGCGCTCAAGAATTTCATGAGGGTGCTTGGCACATTGGGAAAGGCTGAAGGATTGAGCTTCAGGTCTTTAGAGTGTTTCAGTGCACTCAAGGAGGGCACACTTCTTCGATTCAAAGGAGTGCACACTCAATACCTAGTCATTTTGGAGGGCTCAATTCAGAACAAGGAATGGGATTCGTGCTTTGGGAGTGCACCCAACTCTCAAGGAGGGTGCAGGGTGCACTTTCGAACAATGAAGGGTCTCCCACCAAGGCTTCAGAGTGTGCTTGTACGCTCTTTGCGTTAATGGAATCGCTTTGCAACCAAAATTTTTCTAAGTATGGGTGATAGGGCAGGGGCAAACGGGATGAGTTTATACATAGAACCAAGTGCAATGCACACTGACTCATCAAGAAAATTTATACAAGCTTGATCAACAATGAATAGACATCGAAACACCACTTTTTACACATTCCCCAAGTACTACTAGTGAAGCGTGTGCAACTGTGACCCATAAGTGTCGTTTGATAACACAAATATGTTGTGACCATGAAATTTACCCAAAGATGTTCTTATCAACACAACGACACTTGAGAATATTCAATAACAAGTATAACATATAAAGAAACATGAAACGACACTTGACAAATGAGGCGACACTTGATATGATGATGAAGTAGGCTCCAAAATTCGAATGTAGTAAAAATATGGAATGCGTTGTAGCAGTGACAACACAACCATAACTAAAATATTTCAATGTCCATATTAAATAACATAATTTAATATCTACTTTATGTAGAGAAAAATAATGTAATTTAAATTTCAAAAATTTCTTATATTTTCACTTTCCATAATTAGTGAGATGCGTAATTTATTTCATTTTTAATATGGAGTTGATATATAAGATTTTAAAATTATCAATTACAAAGAAAAATTTAATGTGGGTTATGGCGCCGAGAGACACTCTACAGCCTAGTATGGAGTAGATTTCAAGCGTAAATATTCAACATTTAGCATTTAAAAAATTTAATCTAATTTCAATGGTGGACCGTAGTTAAAAATTGATATAATTATTATTTATAAATAAAATATAAATTCAACATTGGTTTTGCGGAAAGCAAAGTGGAATTGGTTTCATCCGATAGTGCGATGTGGAATTATGTTTGTGAGAAAGGGTGAAATAATTAAAGTAAAATAGTTAATTTAATGTTGGTGGACTCTAACTTTTGAATATAATATTTTAAAACATAATATGTTTATTTTAAAATATAATATAATATTTATTATTTTTTAATAAAATTACTCATTTTTTATTCGGCTGAGAGGTGCTCTCCAACCCAGGATGCCAAAGTTGTGCAACGTTAATGTAAATATTTTGACTCACTACACAAATATCTAAAAACATGCATGAATATTGCAACTATATCCATAAATTATGGCGCAGTTATCCACATGGCATTATACTGTGCACAAGCTGCAATATGACCTTCAATTTATGGTCCAATCAAATGTTTGAATTTTTCTAATGATGTTGAAAAATGAATATTTATTTTTCAAAGTTAAACATTAGCTTAACTAATAGTGATCCATAGACAAGTAGACAACTCGATAACCATATTTAAATTTAATTAATAAATACATAAAAACTTAATACTTACAATAAAATTACAATATAACAAGTTTCTTAACCATGGATATCCACCCTAAGATGGATCTAGGCTGGATATTCGATGTATGAGGGAGATTTGTAATTTTTTCAATGCTTAATATGGATTTGATATGTAATGTTTTAGAAAATATTAATAATTAAAATAATTAAATGTATGCATACAAGGAAAAAATAAGGGGGCATGTTTTAAAACTTTAATATGGAGAACGTGAATCATAAATAAAAAAATTTAATGTCTACTACATATATATTATACCAGTCTAGATCCATCTTAACTCGGGATCCACCAAGGGCTGAGAGGGATCAAATCTCTTTTCACTCTAAAATAGGTTTGCATCTCAAGAGATGAGATTTGATCCTCTAGGTACTTGGTAGATCTGGAGTTAAGATGGATCTAGATTAGTCTCTAATTTGGTTCATAAATTTCAGGTCTATGGTTAAAAAGTAGCATTCTACATAGCATTCTACTTTATGTCTCCAAGTGTTGATACAACTATCCCAAAAATTAAAGTCTACTTTTAGGAATTCATGTGTGCAAGTGTTTGAACTTAAGACCATAACTTGCACATTACATTCAGACTACTGCTTTTTTCCAGTGATGAGATTTTGAAGTAAAAATCAAGTTACACGTGGCACTCATGCAACAGTGTGAAGTTGTACATTTTGAAAATCATAGAAATTGGAGTATAGCAATTGTGCACAGCAGTAAAGGTTGTTGAAACATTGAGATAGTAGATGGCCTTGTCACAGTGATACATAGAGTGTCTATTTGAAGGTAACCTAAAGATAGGACTGTGATCTGTGACACAACAATATGACTCTACCATCCATAGAAGTGTGTGATAGTGACTTAATTATGATATTTGTATTCCTAGCTCTTCCAATCCAAGTATATTGTGCACAGTCTTGAGGCAAAAGTAGGAGATCGATTTGGTATATGGATGCATGTATTCTATAAATGATTATGATGGAGCCACTAAATCCTAGAGTAGTGATATGATACCAGTGCATACGGATAAGTTGTGATGTGCAGTAGTGATATAGATGTGATCTTGCTTATTACTGTGATTTTCCCTGAAGAACTTGTCTCATTGATTTGAAGTTCTTGCATTAAAATAATACACTTTCTTATACATATGCCCAAATTCTTATCAAGGGTATTGGTCGACAAATATCTCAGTGTTAGACTAAATTATTACTTGCAACAGTATCATTATCACTTGCAGATATGTTCATTGAATGTGCATAATTTTTGTTTCATGATCACTTTGCACCAAACGCAGCACATTGCAGCGGTTAGATATATTGTCGTGACTTGAGATTTGTACATGATGAGATAGAGTTGTTGCTAGTAAGTGCTAATGTTAGCATTTGTACTAAAAGTTAAAATTTAAGTCTTGATTAATGACTGGAAAAATGATGACTGCAGTAAACCCTATGACAGTGATATGTCCTATGACAGTACATCATCCTTATGTGACAACAGTAACAATACTAATAGTGTAGCTTATGATTATCTAGTTGCATAGTAGTATATGGCAGAAATATTTAGATTGATAAAGGGACAAGTATTATTGAGTTAGAATAGGTCATGTATACTTTGAATGGTCAATTTGTTGCTTGGGTTTTTGACAATAACAAAGAAGTACACAGTTAAAGTAGTGACAACAGAGTACAGTAGTGAACGGTGGCAATGGTGGAGACGTTGGTGGTTGCAGCAGCAGTAATGATTGGTCACAGTGGTGAATAGCAACAGTGAAGTGGAGTAGCAGAGGTAGTAGCAGTGGAAATAGTGTTTGGGAGATTGATTGATTATAAGGGAGGTTAAGGACTCCTGTAGATGTTAGCTATTAAATTGTGTATGTAATCATACATGTAACAAAGTTTGTTTGGATGATAAATTATGTGTATTGATCCTTGATGTCATGTTGCTTTATGATCTGATCTTATGCTTTCTTAGTTTAAAATGATAAACTAAGAAATTGTGTGAAAAGAGAAAAAAATATTGATTCACCCACCTTTCATTATTTTCAACAGCAGATCCCACTATGAGTGCTAAAATTCTTCTACAAATATAGAATCCACCTTTCAATGATTAGAATGATATACCTCCTCTTTTGTTGTAACAATCAACCAATCTCATTTTGAAAGAATCTATGTTTACAAGTAACCTAACAACAGTTCAGTTTCACATGATTGATTCGATTGTCCAAATTTATTCCCACTTGTTCTTTTATAATTATATAAAATTAGCCTACGGAAATTACTCCATTGATTTGTTTATATTATCATGACGCCTCTATCATCCATTCTCGCATGAGTATAATGATGTTATGGGTAATGTAAAATAGTCATTCATTCTTATTCAATTTCATAAGATCCTCACATACATCTCATCTCTTGTTGTCTTGAATGCATAGACCCAATGTAATATGGCATCATCTGGATTCAATATTATCATGCATATGTATTTTTTATCTTACTCATCATTGTGTCAGTTAAGATTTTCTCAATGATTACCAACCACAACTCTCAATCGATGAGGTGAAATTCCATTTTAATTCTCTAAATTATATATATATATATATATATATATATATATATTAAATTCTCAACCACAATTATGGAGCCTACACTATCCATTCATCGCCATTAAATCAATACATTACTACCACTAAATGTGTCATTGTCCAAACATATTATTGCATGTCTAAGACAAACTAAAATAACATATTATTGTTGTAACCAGAGACCAAATCCCACTTACCCATAAAACACAATATTTGGATCTCAATGACCTTGAGACCCCATAACCTACATTTTCCCCATGTATTGTTTGGAGACCACTCTATTATCATAACTATGAAAGAACCAAATTCAATAGGTTCCACCCTATCTTGACCAATATGTCGATTTTGATGACCCTAACACCCCATAACCTACATTCTCTCCGTATATTGTGTTGAAGGCTACCCAATTATCTAACAAGGCAAGAGAAAATTTCACTAGGTTTCAACCTGTCATGACCAAGATCCAACCAAGGACCTAACCTATGCTCTAATACCACTTGCTAAATGTTATATGGGTGGAAAATGTGATGATGCACACACTCTAATCCCGACAACTAAATCATCTTTACTACCCAAGAAAAACAAACACGTTGTTGAACATGATTCTAAGCAACGACAATAAAGTTTTTATCATTCAAACGATTTTACATAAGATTTATCACGTTCTAATAGTGTTCCCTAATAAATATTTCATTAAGTATAATAGTGTTATGGACATATTCAGCATTTCAACACAATTTACAATTGGAAATACAACAATTGCACCTACACCCCAAAAAATGTAGCAATGGAATATATCTCAACACCTTCCTTTATAGAGGTGAATAGTAATACCATATATCATCACTAACAAGGATGAAATGTCATCATTAATCTCTTCCCACTAATAATGGGTAAATCGTGGTGATTAACATGTCAACTGGTGTTGTCAACTACCCCCAACAAATATGTCATTGTTAAAACTCATAGTGTACCAAAGCATGTTGTCTATGGTAGTTAGTGACTCAACATCACCAACAACAATTTAATTCCTTTGGGTATTTGTTTTAGCAATGCTTTCCAATAAATGAATCTCCTCTCCCACGAACAAAATAAGCATGTTTTTGTTACAAGTTAGTCTCTCACCGTTCGCTTGAAATAAGTTGTAGTTGAAAGTTACTCATGTTTTTTGCTTGGCCTCCAATGTGAATATTTTATAGACAAAAAAAAAACATAGGATTGGTTCGCATGCCTAATGTCTTGGATTAGGAATTATGATAAAGCTAGCCTTGGATCTAATCAAGAGAGGTGTTGAGTCACACATGTCTCTAGTAAAATTCTATGATACTAAAAATAAAGAATATGGCAAAAGGATCACTTAGTTTTCTTAGTTTTTAATTAAATTTGTATCACATGTGTTTTACCTCATGACATGTTTATATAAATGTGTGATTACGAAGTGTAAAAATCTTTTCAAGTTTGCAAGAGTAAAATGAGAATTTGGTTTAAAACTAAATGTGAAAGGTTATCACAAATGTCTACAAAAAAGTTCCAACCCATTGTTCCAAATGGGTAATGAGGGTTGCCAAACTAGATGATGTTGAAAACTTCTCATAATGGGTAATATCTAAATAGTTTGGCACCTATACCCTCTCAACATAGCTTGTAATTCTTTGAGAAATGGATTAGCTATGAACCAAGGCATATAAACCATATTGTGGTAACCTATTGTTGGGAAGCATGGGAGGCAATGATCCTAGTTTCACATAGAATTTAAGTTTCTGCAACTTCATTCCTTCTATGGAAAAACATCATCATGTGTTGCATGTTTTGACAAACAAACCCGACCTTTATATTTTATCATCTTTGATACCAGTACTTTTAGGGTACACAATGTCATTCAACAATGTACAAGCATATATGTGAACATGCAAAATGCATTACATAAATTTTCATTTTGCAAAAAATGTGGACTACTTTAGCACACATTAGTTCAATGTGAACACCATCCTCGAGAAAGTTAACAAAATCTCTACAACTATGTAAGTAGATTTCTCATATACTAACACAAATAATTTCATATGATGAAATTAAAAGCATCACAATTATATAAGTTTACCATCTATCGCAATGAAATATTTTACAAGAGAATGTACAAAAGAGTGGGTGACCATTAACTCAAAACTACATGTACATTGGAGCTACATCAAGGTACATCAATGTCTATGGGGCATCAATCTCAACTACATCACTTACACCACTCATGTTCAATCAATAAATTATTCACAATTTGAAACTTGTCACACAATAGATCTCCTTTAATATGGAGATAACTAATACAATTATATGATATGCTCCAAAAACAATACAATTATATGATAGGCTACAAAAACCTAGCACTCAATCTCAACCTACCAAGAATACTAATAATCCTCTTGAATTTATTGTATGTCACATATTTTAACCTAAAAATATTATGATGATTAAGTGTCACTATGTCAAACCATCATTGTCTTAATAATTTTTTATTAAGGATTTACAAGATTAAGAATGATGGGGCTTGCTTCTAGATTTTCAAATACCAAATTTACTACGTGTTGTCACACAGAATGTCTAGGCACCGCGACAATGGCTCAGATCGGGGGTTATCACCCTGATCCCCAATCTCTCCATTTAAGTTGTCTCCCTATATCAGACTAAGGGGGGTAGACCCTATGGAAATGGGATGAAAGAGAGCTAGTTGGAAACCAACCAGCTCGGGAGACACAGTTAAGTGACCAAATACTTGTATTAGATCTAGCAAGATTTAAAGGATTTAATTAAATTTGAATGATTGATACCACTGCCTTATGGAGTAAACTATCTTGCTAAGGAAATTAGAACCAAGTACTTGATGAACAGCTATCTTATATGAAATGCAGATCCTAAAAATAATGTGGGTTGCAAAGGATCTTGGCTGATTTTATTTAAATTCATATCTAAGTTCAAACTCTTCAATCATTTCTATACTGAGCCTCATTTCATAGTATGTCGTAGAGAGAAAATAAGGTGAAGCACACAAAGGTATGATTAACGATACCTCTCCTGAAAATCTAATGTACCCGGTGCCTCCGGCGCTGCAGAGAGTTGTGGCTCTGATGACTGCAAGGTCACTTTTTTAAGTACTATTAAAACCAGGCTTCTCAAGTAAAATTGGATGGGTACCTATCTCTTTATCGACCAAGCTTATGCTTGGAAGTAAATTTTTATTATGCAGGTCTAACTTAAAATGAAAATGCACAAGACAATTAGAAGACAGAGCGAGATGAAGCAAGATTCAAGGATGAGAGCGCTTATGCCACAATTATCTATGAGATGTATGCCAAATTATTTTAATTATTCAAATATATTATTCACTTCACTAGACTGAAAGATAACTTTTCAACAATGTGTTTAAATATCACAATATAATTTGCAATGAGATCACAAGCTTATCATTCCAATGCAATTATAGCTCAAAGAGAACACAAATTTCTTCACAATTCTTCAATATCGCCTTCAAGATAATGCATTAAAGATACTCAATATAAGAAACAAAAAACATTTAATTTATCATAATTCCATTTACTTAAAAATTTGTTTCAAAGTTAAATATGTAATAAATAACAATTCAAGTAATTTAAATCACAGTTAGAGTTAATTAAATGACGTGCAACCTCGAGAGATGTCAAGCAGGAAAATATTCAAAACCCAATGCGCAACTTAAACACTTTAAATTTTGAAAGATGTTATGATGTAAGAAGCATGAAATTCAAATCCTAAACACTTCAAGCAATTCTAAATTTATATGATTTTCCTAAGTATTCCAATCCAGAAAATTTAAATTTTCCCTATATTCAAACTTTAGAGATGTTAAAATTTTTAAATTTACCTTTCACTATAGAAAAAATTATGCTTATTCCTTAATTAAAGATTTCCTTTGACACTTACAACCTTAACACCTTAATAATGGCCCCCAAAAACCCTAAGATCTCGAAAATATCATTAAAAAAAAAAAGGAAATTTAAAAAAAAAAGTTAAAAGTTAATTAATATTTTTGAATTTAAAAAAAATTATTAAAATAAAAAGAAAATTTTGATTTTTTTTTTAATTTTACAAAGGTTAATGAAAAAATTGAGCTTCCTTTTTTTTCCAAAAGTTACAAGTAAAGAAAAAAATTATTTTTGAATCTTTAAAAGAAAATTTGATTTTTTATGAGGATTCAAAACCAAACCTAAAAAATTAAAAAAATATAATCGCAATTAGGAAAAAGTGCAAGCGGAATGTTATTTTAGTTATGTGTTAGGTTTTGGTGGGTCAACGAGCGTAAAGGAGGAGGAGTTGAACGCAGAGAGGAGACAGTGGAAGAGAGCTGAGGAAGCAAGATAGAGCGAAGGGATCTCGGGCAGTGGAATCTTAGCGAATGAGGGAGGAGGAGCAGTGTAGGAGCGACGACGAGAGAGCAAGGGTGTTGCAAGGGTAAGAGACACAGGGGGAGACATAGGGGTCCACAGAAGAGGAGCAGCATGAAGGCTGCAAATGCGAGTCGAAGGGGCAGAGGAGAGGGAACGTAGAGATGTGGAGGAGCAATTGTGTGAGGGAAGCAAAGGAGAAAATAAAAGGGCCGAAAGACGGCAAGGAGATGGCAGTGATTTGGATGAGAGAAAAGGAAAATGACAGAAGCAGCGAAAATGAAAACACAAACGGAAAGAAGAAGTTGAGGAGAAAAATGCAGGCAAAGAAGATGGAGTAGAAAAAAAAACGCAGCAAAGAAGTGAGGGTGCGGACTAGGAGCAAGAGGGGACACACTACTACAAGCAGCGTGAAAGGAAAACACAGAGATCCAGGGAAATTGGTGAAAGGAAAAATTCGAGCAGCAGTAGGAATGCTGAGAAAAACACAGCAATCTGAGAGGGTTTGAAGACTGCAACAAATTTTTTTTTAAAATAAAAATTTTATTTTCTTAGAAATTTCGTTTTTCCCAATAAAACTCAGATTTTTTTAAATATATATATATATATATATATAATTGAATGCTTCTGCAAAAAAAAAATTATTTCCAAACAAGATCTTGCTCAGATCTACAAACCTCCCTGCAAATAATTTGATCATGAGACCATATCTTACCCTCCAAGGCCTAGATCTCTCTCAGATCTAAAATAATTTTTTTCGAAGACCTTCAAATACTCACTTGCACAAACCAGAAATAAAAAACCCAAACACCCAATACATATACAAAATATAAAAATAAAATTCAATTCCAAGTTAGAAAAAATCCATATCTATACAAAATATCTACAGATCTATGCACAAGAGTTGCGTACCTATCAAATATGAGGAGTGTGAGTCCAACTCCGCTCCCATATCTGAAGATCTAAGGCTCTTACTAGCTAGATCTAACAATTTTTCCACACAAAAAAAAAAAATGGTTTTTAGAGAGGTATTAGCCCAAAACTTCCTGCATAAAAATAAAAAACTAAAATAAAAATAAAAAAACAACCTTTAGATAAATCTTGAGGTTATTATGAAGAAGGGTCTTCAGAAAATATATGTTGAGAGTCGGTTGTTCCAACCGAGGACTATTCCCAAATGCTCAATGAAACATTAGAGAATTTATGCAAGCACTAGATCAACGCCAAACCAAGTAAAAAATAAAATAACAATGAAATCCTGAAGAAATAGAGATACCTACTACTTAAAGAAAAATTAAACATGTTACCGTAGATCCAAAAAATTGAATAAGATACATGTATTCAAATTATTCTAAAAGACCTATTAATTTTCAATTTTCAAATAATATTTCTAGAAATTAAAACAATGTTACCATAAATTCTTGAAGAGGAACACCACCGCAAGTTGAAACCCCAAAGATTTTTTCCCTTAATTCCAGAAAGTAGACAAGATAGCTTGAGAGCTTAGTACATAATTCAAAGATTGGATTCTTAAGACTAACAAATGACTTCCTATTTATAGATTAATTCTCCAAAGGCTAGTTGGCTTGATCCCCATCAAAGTAATCTCGACTGTTAAATAGATTTAATTATATTTTAATCTCCTCCGTCAAAATTATTTTATTTTTGAGGTAATTCAAATTTTTCATTTAATTGAATTTTAATCAACTCAAAATTAATTATTTTGAGTTTATTTCCTCAAAAATATGACTTTGACTTAACTACCAAGGCCCAAGGGTCCAAAATCTTCTAGAACCGATGAATTTTTATTTTGGAGAATTAATTTTTCATAGGACCTAAAATTAATTAAATTTTTGGCTTTGGATTTTTTATTTAATTTTGCGAGAAAACTTAATTAATTGACTTATGAGGGGAATGATTTTTTCCAACTCTCAAATAATATATTCATGGTGTCTAACTATGAGGTACCATGCACTAAAATATTTTTACATCAAGATATTACAATTTAATACATGAAGGAGGAAAACCCATTCATAATAGACCCTCAATTATCTACCCAATTTTGTGATGCAAAATATGATCTAGTAGACCTAGTAATATGTAATAAAATAATCTAGTCAATTAGCTAGGATTATTCCCAAATCACTTTTACAAATATTCGATAGAAAACACTAGGACTTACTTAGTATCTTGACGAAAAAATCCACCCTAGCTTTGAGGTGAGGTTGGAGGGAAAAACGTTGTCAGTCATTTGTGTCTAGAAACACATATGAATCAGTGAGACGAAAAACCTCCTGGGATAGAAATCATCACCAAAATACTAGTCTTACCTAGGTTGTTACATACATGTTGGTCTTACTAAGATCATTTACATTACAAAGATACATAATGGGTTTATATCTCTTACAATATTGTTGAATGAGAATGAAATTTGAATGGTAAGAACACTCAAACATGATAAATCCCCTTTGTGAAAAAAAGGAGTGTACTACTATGGGGTCGTTGACATAGAGTGGTCAACATCTAGCTCTCCTTGGGGATATGTTGCCTCACCAAAGGAATGTGAGAATCCAAAATCTGCATCCAAGCAACACACAAAATTACATAAGTAGCGTTGATCCAAATATCATCATATAATATTAAGCACATGAAAAATATAAGCCCTTATATCATTTATTATTCTATTAACATGAAATGTAAATTTAATCTAACTAGAAATGAAATGTTGAAATAACAAGGTGTAAGGTAGAAATACAATACAAAAGATGCCACATGGCATTAGGTTTCATATCTGAAGAACAACTTGAGAATTTGGCCATTTTTGGGTAAGTCAAGTGGTTCACCTTCCAATGTGCTCAAGTGGAATGAGTTGGGTCCAGCAATGTCTTGCATAATGTAAGGTCCCAGCCACAAACTGTAAAACTTCTTATGTTTTCATGGTTTTTCATTCTTTCGATCCCAAAGTAACATCATGTCTCCAACCTGCAAAGTTCTAGATCGAGATGAGTTATCAAATATTTTCTTAAAGTTAGTTTGACTTTTACACATACTATCAAAATATTTCCTACGAGCTTCATCCAACTCCACAAGTTGATCAATTATGTTTTGAACATCTTTATCAGTGGAAAAATGTTGAAGGAGTTGGTAAGCTGGTAATTTAAGGTCACTAGTAAAGTTACATCCAAGCCATAAACTAATTCAAAGGGACTTTTACCAATAGCTTTCTTTTTTGTAATTCTATCTATCCATAAAGCATACTTGATTTTGTTGTCCCAAGATCGCTTATTATCTCCTACTATCTTCTTGATAATGGTTATAATATTTTTATTACTTGATTCATCCAGGCCATTAGCCTGAGGATAGTAGTTAGATAAATGAGATAATGTAATGTAATACTTAAAACAAAAATATGAAAATTCAAAAAAAATAAAAGCTTTGGCATTGTCGGTAGTGACCTTGGAAGGGACACCAAATCTAGTAATGATTTGATTTTCAATAAATTCCATATTTACCTTTTCATTAACATTCTTAGCAAGAATGTCTTCAACCCATTTTGTAAAATAATCAGTAGCAGAAAATATCCATGAGTAGCCATTGCTAGAATTTTCATGGAATTTTCCAATGAAATCCAAACCCCAATGCTGAAAAGGTGCCTCAACAACCACAAGTTGCGGGGGTTTGGTAGCTAGCTTCTGTTTTCTAGTGAACAGTTGACAGGTTTGGCGACTTCTAACGAATTTATGCACATCAGAAAAAATCGAAGGCCAATAATAACCAGCTCTTAGAATTTTGTGAGCAGTAGTTCTAGCAGCATAATGACCACCACAAAATCTTGAATGAAACTCAAAAAAAAAAAATTGGACTCAACCTCATACACACACCTAAGTACTATGCCCTCAAGATTTCTCCATCCAAGGCCATCCTTCATGAGGAAATACTTAGTGGCTTTTTATCTAAGATCCCTTCTTCTATGAGCAACTAAATGGTTAGGACATGTAAGATTTAACAGGTAATAAATAATTTCCTTGTACCATTCATGCTGTCCTAATATTTTCAGCTCAGGTGAAGATGTGTTGTTAAGAAAAATCAAACCAAGAGCTTTATCATTACCTTCGGTCATAATTTCAGCGAGCCTTGACCTTTGACTAACTTGGTGGGTCTAATTTCTAAGTCATATTCCTGGATTTTAGTAACCCACCTAGCACGGCAGTTAGTTTGAGTTAATATAACTTTAACTGCAGAATGTGGGACAAAAGAAATGATTTTGGAATAACCAACATAAGTCCTGAAATGATTAAGAGACATAACCAAGGCATAGGCTTGTTTTTCCATCGTAGTGTAATTTAATTCAGAATTTTGAAGCGCTCTACTCATGAAATCAATAGGTTGTTAGTGACCTTCCTTATTCTTTTGTAATAAGACACCAGCAATGGTATCTTCAAAAGCGAAAGAGAAAATCATGAAATCATTTGAATAATCCGGACTAACTAAAACAGGAGCTTTGGTAATAGCACCCTTGATTTCTTGAAAATCCTTTTTGCCATCTTCTTTCCATAAAAATTTTACTTCTTTCTTCAGAAGACTCTGAATAGGCTTCGTTATTTCTGCATAATTCGGAATAAACCTTCTAAGAAAATTAGTGTTTCCAAGAAAAGACTGAAAGGATTAAATATTATGAGGGAGAGGGATCTTTTGGATTACCTCAACTCTTTCAGGATCAATCTTGATCCCATCTTTGGAAATGATGTGACCAAGTAATTTCACTTCAGTTACTCCAAAAACAAACTTAGTTGGATTCAAGGAAATCCCAAACTATCTACATTTGTTAACAACTTGCCTAAGATGACCTATATGACTAATACCATCCTTAGAAAAAATAGTAATATCATCATGATAAATTTCAATAATTTTACCAATTAAATGCTTAAAGGCATAATCCATAGCCCTTTGAAAATTAGCCGCAGCATTAGACAACCCAAAAGGCACTATGAGTTATTCGAAAGTGCCCCATGGTGTGTTGAATGTAGTTTTGTGACAATCTTCTTTTTTAACCCATACTTGATTATATCCAAAAAAAACCATCTAGCAATGACATCATTCCTAAATCCGTTACTCTCTTAAACATAGTCTCCATGTTTGGAAAAGGGTAACTATCTTTTTTACATGTTAGATTAAGGTTTCTAAAATCAACACAAAGTCTAATTGTTCCATTCTTCTTCCTAACAATAACCATGTTGAATAGCTAGTTTGAGCAATAATTCCAGCTGCAAGCATCTTTGAAAGCTCTTTCTAAACTAAATGGGCTAACTTAGGATTTATTTGCCTAAGATTTTGATGAAAGGGTTTATAATTTTCATCTTTCAAATGGATAGTGTGCTCCATGACATCTTCCTATATCATTTTAACTCATCTTAAGAAAATTCTAAAACATCTTGATATTCACGAAGTAAATTAGTTAATTTTTTCCATTCTTCCTCACTAGTACCTTTACCAATTTTCCCAACTTTAGGATCTTTATAGGTACCAATGTTTACTTCAATGAATTCACCTGGATCCATTTTACTTTCCTCTTTCATCCTTGTGGCATTGATCAGGAGTTCATGAATTTTTCTCAAAATTGAAAATGCTTGAAACTGTACCAAACCTGAGCGACCAGGTAGATCTCATTTTTCTGATTCTGGCGCCGTGAATGGTTCGAAAAACCCATGTTGTATGAGGGAGATATCACGTTCTGATCGTTTTCCCAAACAGTTCAAATTGCGACAGGTTTGACTGGGATGCCCAGTTAGCATGCAGGTGTACAGTCAGCAAAAGTGGAATATTTTGGGAATATTCCATTTTCTCTAGACCAATTTTGTTTCGCCACATGGCGCATTCTGGATCATTGATGGTTGTACGAAGGATTTTTTTGGACCTATGGATGGGTGACATGTGGCTAGCCCTAAGGCTGTCCACATGTCCCCGCAAAGTCTTCCACCAACTCTGCTATCGTTTTTTGCTTACCCTATGAGTGCACCGAATACATTTAAGTTGTAATAAAATGTTATTTGAAGGGGGGGGCAGGGGTACCGCTAGTGGTCCCAAGCCGCCGTCGGCCCCATTTTGTATGGTCACATGCATTATATTCAACCGCAACATATTTTGATAATGGAGGGTTCTGCAAACCGTAACCTTCAGCGGTGTTTATACATCACATGCGCGTGGTTTCCTTTGAAAGTGCTAACGGGTAGTGGAACCCACCACAACACACAGTTTCGCGCCAAAAATTCTTAAATGTGGAGGTTGCCCCAACTGCAAGGTTTTGGGGGGGTTGGCATGTGGCCACCCAACCCTTGACCATTACAGTTAATGCTACAGCTTGATTTTCGGCAGGAGGTTTAGCGTGCCTCCAAATTTGGAGGTTATGCCGAATTTAACTGCAATTAAACTACAGTCCTCCAATTTTACTGGAGGTTTTGTTGGGGACATTGGGAAAAAGCTTAGCCAGGTCAATTTTCGACCAATTTGGGTGAAACAAGAGTCTAAATAGACTAATTTGAGCATTCTAGAGCCATTGGTGCAGAGAAAACATCCATTAGAGGCTTGTAAACACATGTATTTGCAAAATTTTGAGCATAATGAAAGATGGACATGTCATTGGGAGTTGGACCAGCAGATGTAGCCCAGAAGGGGTGAACTGCGTCATCTTGCCTACTGTGTAAATCTTATGTGTGGTTTTATTTCTTTTTTTTTCATAGAGGAAAAATTTGTAATCTTTCATTGAGTAGAAAAATTACATGTTACATTTTACTGAGTATGCTATCATGTAGCTGCAATATATATGATGACTTCATAGTCTTAGTAGTAATGCTAATAAAAACAATATGAGAATCCAGTATCTGCAAGTAAGTTTGGTTTTATTTCTTTGTTATACACTACTTTTCAGTGTTATTTAGGCTTATTTATATGCTTAAAATTCACAATTTCATCTATGTTTCATGGTTAAAATTCCTCATTCCTTAAGCAAACAAATGGAGACAAATATGTACATGTTTTATAACTGAAAGGACATTTAGCATAGAAAACTAATACAGTCCTTTCAGATCAGGTTAGTATCAGAGCTAGAGTTTATTCTCTGGTCTTTTTGTGTGCAAATATTTTTTTAACTGTTTGCAAGTTTTCACATGCATACTAGGCTCAAGCTTAAGAGAGGAGAAGGAAAATTGGTGGAAGCAAATGGGGGGGAGGGTAGGGGGACCGCCAGCAGTCCCAACGGCGGCCCCGTTTTGTATGGTCACATGCATTATATTCAACCACAACATATTTTGTTAATGGAGGGTTCTGCAAATCATAACCTTCGGCGGTTTTTATACATCACATGCGTGTGGTTTCCTTCGAAAGTGCTAACGGGTAGTGGAACCCACCGCAACACACAGTTCCGTGCCAAAAATTCTTAAATGCGGAGGTTGCCCTAACCGCAAGGTTTTGGGGGGGTAGGCATGTGGCCACCCGGCCCTTAACCATTACATTTAATGCTACAGCTTGATTTTCGGCAGGAGGTTTAGCGCGCCTCCAAATTCGGAGGTTATGCCGAATTTAACTGCAATTAAACTACAGTCCTCCAATTTTAGTGGAGGTTTTGTAAGGGACATTGGGAAAAATCTTAGCCAGGTGAATTTTCAACCAGTTTGGGTGAAACAAGAGTCTACCTAGACTAATTTGAGCATTCTAGAGCCATTGGTGCAGAGAAAACGGCCATTAGAGGCTTGTAAACACATGTATTTGCAAAATTTTGAGCATAACGAAAGATGGACATGCCATTGGGAGTTGGAACAGCATATGTAGCCCAGGAGGGGTGAACTGCTTAATATTTCCTACTATATAAATCTTATGTGTGGTTTTATTTCTATGTTATACACTACTGTTCAATGTTATTTAGGCTTATTTATATGCTTAAAATTCACAATTTCATCTATGTTTCATGGTTAAAATTCCTCATTCCTTAAGCAAACAAATGGAGACAAATATGTACATGTTTTATAACTAAAAGGACACTTAGCATAGAAAACTAATACAGTCCTTTCAGATCAGTTTGGTATCAGAGCTAGAGTTTATTCTCTGGTGTTTTTGTGTGCAAAGAATTTTTTAACTGTTTGCAAGTTTTCACATGCATACTAAGCTCAAGCTTAAAAGAGGAGAAGGAAAATTGGTGGAAGCAAGAGGGTCTCAAAGCGAGCCACAACAAAGGAGGGAAATATTGCCACATTCTCCACCACCTAGTTAACCTCCAAAAGAAGCAGAAGCAGCATTAAGCATGCCTCCAGGAGAAGGATAAATCCATGAAGAGGTGGATCCCAAACAAGAATAAAGAGTGTTCAGGAAAGCATTCCTTGACATGACTGAGATGGTGAGAATCCTTTATCAAGAAAGGAATGAGTGACTAGAAGGAGAAGGATCCAAAATTCATAAGGAGGGACAGGGATCATCAGGAGGTCAAAATGATGAAGATAAATCAAAGAAGGACAATGGAGGAAATGGAGGCAGTGGAAAGTCACCATCCTCACCCTCATCATCTTTTCCTCTACTTCATCTTCAGTACATCTGCTACACAATTCAAAGAACACTGGTAAAAGTCCTTTTATAAAACTTAATGTTAAGTTTTAATTGCCAATGTTTAATGGTGAATTCAATGCAGAAAATCTTGATAATTGGATTAGGCAATTGGAGGTCTATTTGAGAATTCGGAAACTTCATGATGATTATACCAAAATCCAACTAACTTCATTAAGAATGGAAGGTGCAGCACTTGTTTGGTGGGAAGCCAAGACAAATGAGGAGATCAAGAAGCATGGTAAGATTATCCTATCATGGACTGATTTCATTACTGTAATAAAACAACAGTTTTTTCCATTAGCTCATATGCAGAAAGCCGTAATGAACTAGCAAAATTTTAGACAATTGAAAGGACAGAATGTGCAAGAATACACCCAATAATTTAGGATAAGAGCTCTCTTATTAGGGGTAGATTTGCAGAGACAAGATACTTTGCTCAAGTACATAGGAGGGGAGGATTACATAGCTACCTAAATCATATTATCCTCATTTTTAACCCTACAAGTCTAGATGAAGTTTGTGTTCATACCACACATCCAGAAGGTAGAGGGAAAAACATTATTGATGAGGGTAGGAAGAAACATTTTAAGGGGAAAAACAAGGAGAAGACCTCAAAATGTAAAGGAAAATAGAATGCATCTGCCAAGAAAGAGGGAGAAAAAGTGGTCTGTAAACATTGTTCAAGAGAAGGCCATGATGAGAATCATTTTTGGAAATTACATCCTGAAAAGAGGCCCAAAACTCAGAACAAAAAAGGGAAACAGAAAACTACAGTTACAACTCAACATGATTTAGGAAAGGATTCAGGTGATGAATCTAAAAATATAGCCATGGGACTGAAGAACATGAAGGGGAAAGAAATTGAAACTAAACCCAATACTAGTACATCAAATTGTCACATACAAGCTCCAAATGAAGAAGAGAGAATTGAATTGTTTCATATCAGTCATATCCAAGCATACCAAGATTGACACACTGTTTGACAGTGGGTCACAAGAAAACTTAATCTTTGAAGACTTGGTCAAGAAACTTAATCTTGAGACCATTCCACATCGAAAACCATATCCACTTGGCTGGATTTGTAAGGATGCAAATTTACAGGTTTCAAAGAAGTGCATATTGTGGTTTGCAATAACTGCACATTTTGTTGACGCAGTTGAATTAGATGTGGTTCCGCTTGATATTACAGGTATTGTGTTGGGCAGTCCTTCCTTGTATGACAGGAAAGCGATCTTCCATCGCCATGAGAACAAATGCCATTTATTCAAAGATGTCAAGGAGTACATTATTAGAGCACATCGCAAGAAGACAAATATTCCTATGGTAAATGTTGGACAGGTAAAAAGGTTGGTAAATTCAAGTAAGAATTTTGTTCTTCTAATGATTAAGCCTAAAGTTGATGTTAATCATGAATCATTTGAGGATTGTGATCCTAAGTTGAAATCGGATTTATATGATGTAGTTGATGCACATCATGATATCTTTCAGGATTGCCTCCAAAAAGGGAGATTCAACATGATATTCAGTTGCAGCAAGATTGTCCTCTTCCAAACATCGGCATGTATCGTGTGTCGATAATGGAGAATGCTAAAATAAAGAGGCAAATAAAGGACATGTTGGACAAGGGACTTATAAGGCCAAGCACTTTTCCATGTGGTTCACCCATAGTCTTGATTCCGAAGAAATATGGGACTTGGCGCATGTGTGTATACTTCAAAGCTTTGAACAAGATAACAGTAAAGAATCGATACCCACTCCCAAGGATAGATGATTTGCTAGATCAGCTGAAAGAAGAAAAAAATTTCACTGAGTTAGATTTACAAAGTGGATATCATCAAATAATAATTGCAGAAAGTGATATATGGAAGACTGCATTCAAAACCAAACAAGGACTCTTTGAGTGGTTGGTTATTCCATTTGGTTTGTGTTGAAGCAGGGGCGGCAGGGGAACCTCCAGCGTTCCCAACCCGCTTTCGGCCCCGTTTTGAATGGTCACATGCATTATATTCAACCACAACATATTTTGTTAATGTAGGGTTCTAAAAATCGTAACCTTTGGCGGTGGTTATACATCACATGTGCGTGGTTTCCTTCGAAAGTGCTAACGGGTAGTGGAACCCACCACAACACACAGTTCTGCGCCAAAAATTATTAAATGTAGAGGTTTCCCTAACAACAAGGTTTTGGGGGAGTCGGCATGTGGCCACCTAGCCCTTAACCATTACAGTTAATGCTATAGCTTGATTTTCGGCAAGAGGTTTAGCACGCCTCCAAATTCAGAGGTTATGCCGAATTTAACTGCAATTAAACTACAGTCCTCCAATTTTAGTGGAGGTTTTGTAGGGGACATTGGGAAAAATCTTAGCCAAGTCAATTTTCGACCGATTTGGGTGAAACAAGAGTCTACCTAGACTAATTTGAGCATTCTAGAGCCATTAGTGCAGAGAAAACAGCCATTAGAGGCTTGTAAACACATGTATTTGTAAAATTTTGAGCATAATGAAAGACGGACATGCCATTGGGAGTTGGACCAGCAGATGTAGCCCAAGAGGGGTGAATTGATTAATCTTGCCTACTGTGTAAATCTTATGTGTGGTTTTATTTCTCTGTTATACACTATTGTTCAGTGTTATTTAGGCTTATTTATATGCTTAAAATTCACAATTTCATCTATGTTTCATGGTTAAAACTCCTCATTCCTTAAACAAACAAATGGAGACAAATATGTACATGTTTTATAACTGAAAGGACACTTAGCATAGCAAATTAATACAGTCCTTTCAGATCAGGTTGGTATCAGAGCTAGAATTTATTCTCTGGTGTTTTTGTGTGCAAATATTTTTTTAACTGTTTGCAAGTTTTCACATGCATACTAGGCTCAAGCTTAAGAGAGGAGAAGGCAAATTGGTGGAAGCAAGAGGGTCTCAAAGTGAGCCACAACAAAGGAGGGAAATATTTCTACATTCTCCACCACCTATTTCACCTCCAAAAGAAGCAGAAGCAGCATTAAGCATGCCTCCCGGAGAAGGAGAAATCCATGAAGAGGTGGATCCAAAAGAAGAAGAAAGAGTGTTCAGGAAAGAATTCCTTGACATGACTGAGATGGTGAGAATCCTTTATCAAGAAAGGAATGAGAGACTAGAAGGAGAAGGATCCAAACTTCATAAGGAAGGACAGGGATCATCAGGAGGTCAAAATGATGAATATAAATCAAAGAAGGACAATGGAGGAAATGGAGGCAGTGGAAAGTCACCATCCTCACCCTCATCATATTTTCCTCTACTTCATCTTCAGTACATAAGCTACACAATTCAAAGAACACTGGTAAAAGTCATTTTATAAAACTTGATGTTGTTAAGTTTTAATTGCCAATATTTAATAGTGAATTAAATGCAGAAAATCTTGATAATTGGATTAGGAAATTTGAGTTTTATTTGAGAATTCAAAACCTTCTTGATGATTATACCAAAATCCAACTAGCTTCATTGAGAATGGAAGGTGCAGCACTTGTTTGGTGGGAATCCAAGACAAAGGAGGAGATCAAGAAGCATGGTAAGATTATCCTATCATGGACTGATTTCATTACTACAATAAAACAACAGTTTTATCCATTAGCTCATATGCAGAAAGCCGTAATAAACTGGAAAAATTTCAGACAATTGAAAGGAAAAAATGTGCAAGAATACACCCAAGAATTTAGGAGAAGAGCTCTCTTACTAGGGGTAGATTTGCAGAGCCAAGATACTTTGCTCAAGTACATAGGAGTCTTACATAGCTACCTAAAACATACTATCCTCATGTTTAACCCTACAATTCTAGATGAATTTTGTGTTCAGACCACACATCTAGAAGCTAGAGGGAAAAAAATTACTGATGAGGGTAGGAAGAAACCTTTTAAGGGGAAAAACAAAGAGAAGACCTCAAAATGTAAAGGCAAAAAGAGTTAACCTATCAAGAAAGAGGGACAAAAAGTGGTCTGTAAACATTGTTCAAGAGAAGGCCATGATGAGAATCATTGTTGGAAATTAAATCCTGAAAAGAGGCCCAAACATCAGAACAACAAAGGGAAACTAAAAACTGCAGCTACAACTCAATATGATTTAGGAGAGGATTCAAGTGATGAATCTAAAATTACAGCAGTGGGATTGAAGAACATGAAGGGGAAATAAATTTAAACTAAACCCAGTACTATTACATCAAATTGTCACATACAAGCTCCAAATGAAGAAGAGAGAATTGAACTGTTTCATATGAGAGTCATATCCAAGCATACCAAGATTGACACATTGTTTGACAGTGGGTCACAAGAAAACTTAATCTCTTAATACTTGGTCAAGAAACTTAATCTTGAGACCATTCCACATCGAAAACCATATCCACTTGGGTGGATTTGTAAGGTTTCAAATTTACATGTTTCAAATAAGTGCATATTGTGGTTTGCAATAACTGCACATTTTGTTGACACAGTTGAATTAGATGTGGTTCCGCTTGATATTACAGGTATTGTGTTGGGCAGTCCTTACTTGTATGATAGGAAAGTGATCTTCCATCACCATGAGAAAAAATACCATTTATTCAAAGATGGCAAGGAGTACATTGTAAGAGCACATCGCAAGAAGACAAATATTTCTATGGTAAATGCTGGACAGGTAAAAAGGCTGGTAAATTCAAGTAAGAATTTTGTTCTTCTAATGATTAAGCCTAAAGATGATGTTAATCACGAATCATTTGAGGATTGTGAATCCTAAGTTGAAATCAGATTTATATGATGTATTTGATGCACATCATGAGATGCTTCAGGAGCCAATAGGATTGCCTCCAAAAAGGGAGATTCAACATGATATTCAGTTGCAGGAAGATTGTCCTCTTCCAAAAATCGGCATGTATCACATGTCAATAATGGAGAATGCTGAAATAAAGAGGAAAATAAAGGACATGTTGGACAGGGGACTTATAAGGCCAAGCACTTCGCCATGTGGTTCACCCATAGTCTTGATTCCGAATAAATATGGGACTTGGCGCATGTGTGTATACTTCAGAGCTTTGAACAAGATAACGATAAAGAATTGATACCCACTCCCAAGGATAGATGATTTGCTAGATCAGCTTAAAGAAGAAAAAATTTTCACTAAGTTAGATTTACGAAGTGGATATCATCAAATATGAATTGCAGAAAGTGATATATGGAAGACTGCCTTCAAAACCAAACAAGGACTCTTTAAGTGGTTGGTTGTTCCATTTGGTTTGTGTAATGCACCGGAAACTTTCATGCGTGTTATGGATAATGTTTTGCATCCATTTCTTGATGACTTTGTGATTGTGTATTTAGATGATATACTGATTTTCAGCAAAACAAGAGAATAACATGTCTTGCATGTGAATAGGGTACTTGATGTTTTGAATAAAGAGAAATTATTTCTTAAGATGTCTAAGTGTGAGTTTGGAAAGACTTCTTTGGTTTATTTGGGACACATTGTAGGAGGAGGCGAGTTGAGAATTTATCCTTCTAAAGTGGAAGCCATTGTGAATTGGCCCACTCCCAACACAGTAACTGAGGTAAGAATTTTCTTAGGCACAGCTCAGTATTGAAGAAATTTTATTGCGAAATTTTCTGACATAGCATCTCCTATGCATGCAGTGACAAGTGTGAAGAAAGGCTTCCAATCGGGAGGCAAACAGCAGCAAGATTTTGAAGCTTTAAAAGACAAGATCAATTCAGCTCCAGTCCTTGCATTACCGAATTTGAGACAGCCATTCGAGATACAAACCGATGCTAGTGATTATGACATGGGCGCAGTACTTTTGCAACATGGTAATCCTATCGTTTTTCATTCTGAAACATTCAATGGTGTTGTAACTACTTATCCTACATGTGACAAAGAGTTGTATGCATTGGTACAAAGCATCAAGAAGTGGAAACACTACTTGATGGGTAAAGAGACGATTATAAATACCGATCACCAACCATTACAGTACTTGCAGTCGCAAACAAAATTGCAGCAATCACGACATTTCAAGTGGATGGGTTTCCTTCAACAATTTCATGTGTTATAAGGTACAAGAAAGGTATTTTCAATAAAGTTGCTAATATGCTTTCAAGGCCAGTCATAATTGCTTCTACTTTACTTAAAAATGATTCTATGTACATGAGAGTTACATAGAACAATATGCACATGATGTTGATTTTCAAGATGTGTATGCTAGTTTGAGTGAAGGGAATAAAGTTGAGGAAAATGATTATCACATGCATAACAATTTGTCGTTTCATTTGGGCAAGTTGTGTATACCACAAGGAGAGAGGCTTAGCGTCAGGAGAGAGGCTCATTCGTCTCTTATTGTTGGACACTTTGGGGTAAGAAAAATAGTGTCGCATCTACATAGGTATTGCTATTGGCCTCGCATGATAGATAGTGTGTCATGTTTTATAAGAGGTTGTTCTATGTGTGCAACAAGCAAGCCTAGAAATAGGAAGCTTGGTTTGTATACGCCACTACCAATACCATCAAGGCCATGGGAGAGTGTCTCCATGGAATTTGTTGGAGGTCTACCTATGTCAAGAAAAAAGCATGATTATATTTATGTATTTGTGGATAGATTTATAAAATGTGTATACTTATGCCATGTAAGAAAACCATAACTGCTAAACAAATTGTTAAACTTTATTTTCAACATGTATGGGTTCATTATGGATTTCCAACTTCTATTTTAGTGACAGGGATTCTAGGTTCATTGGGAATTTTTGGTCCAATCTTTGGAAGATGATGGACACAAAGTTGAAAAAGAGTACTTCTTTTCATCCACAAACTAATGGCCAAACTAAGGTGGTGAACAGAACCGTTGTGCATCTATTGAGAGGATATT
The DNA here is from genome assembly GCA_034641835.2 of Pinus albicaulis. Lineage (NCBI taxonomy): Eukaryota > Viridiplantae > Streptophyta > Pinopsida > Pinales > Pinaceae > Pinus > Pinus albicaulis. The sequence goes on along the minus strand of MU968551.1, from coordinate 6,377,927 downwards.
GTAGCAAACATCCCAAGTTTTGGGATGAACAATTGAATTACATTCAGCGCACTTAAAATTGGGCAAAGCACTCTTCTACAAATACTTCACCTTTTGAAGCATGCTTTGGGTATTTTCTAAAATCGCCATTAGACTTCATCTTTGAGAAGGATGTTGAAATTGATGGGCATAGTGATATTGACAAGGCTCGAAATTTCATTGAGAAAATTCAAATTATTCATCAACAAGTTCAAGAACAGCTTGAGAAGAGTCAAAGAAAATACAAGGAGAGGCGTGACAAACATAGAGTTGATCACAAGTTTCAAGAAGGAGATGAGGTATGGTTGCACATAAGCAAAGAAAGGATGCAAGAAGAAGGTAAAAATCTCAAGCCCATTCGCTATGGTCCACTCGAGATCATAAAGCAAGTTGGTAACAATGCATTTCAACTTGACTTGCTTTCATATATGCAAATGTATTCAGTTGTTAATGTTTAAAACTTAAGTTTGTATAAGCCACCTTTGATCAATGATCAAGGAAGTGATGTTCAGCTGCCTTCTATTGAAGATTTCTCGCCAGAATTTCTGGATGAGCTCAAAGAGGATACCATTCTTGACAGGAGGACAAGAGCATCCAAGAGGGGAAGTGTTGACTTTCTTCGAGTTGGGCTCAAAGGCAGTAAGCCAAGCAAGGCAAAGTGGATGGAAGTTGGAAAGGTGAGGGATTTGTACCCTCATATACTGAACAGGTAATCAAAGTCTTTTGGGGTCCAAAAGCTTCCCAATGGGGAGGTGTGATCAAAAGTTCATGAATTTTTCTCAAAATTGAAAATGCTTGAAACTGTAACAAACATGAGTGACCAAGTAGATCTCGTCGTTCTGATTTCGGTGCCATGAATGGTTCGAAAAACCAATGTCGTATGAGGGAGATGTCGCATTCTAATCGTTTTCCCAAACAGCTAAAATTGCAACAGGTTTGACTGGGATGCCTAGTCAGCTTGCAGGTGTACAGTCAGCAAAAGTGGAATATTCTGGAAATATTCCATTTTCTCTAGACCAATTATTTTTCGCCACATGGCACATTCTAGATCGTTGATGGTTTTCCAAAGGATTTGTTTGGACCTATGGATGGGTGACACGTGGCCAGCCCTAAGTCTGTCACGTGTCCCCTGTACGGTTCAGTAAAATTTTGTTGGGGTCCATGGGGTTCGACCCCGTGACCTCCGGCGCGCCCGCAAAGTCTTCCACCAACTCCACTATCGTTTGTTGCTTACCCTATGAGTGCACCAGATACATTCAAGTTGTAATCAAATGTTATTTGAGGGGGGGGGGGGGCGATACCACCGGCAGTCCCAACCCACCGACGGCCCCATTTTGTATTGTCACATGCATTATATTAAATTGCAACATATTTTGTTAACGGATGGTTCCGCAAACCCTAACCTTCGGCGGTGGTTATACATCACATGTGCATGGTTTCCATCAGAAGTGCTAACGGGTAATGGAACCCGCCACAACACACAGTTCCGCAAAAAAACTTCTTAAATGCAGAGGTTTCCCTAACCGTGAGGTTTTGGGGGGTCGGCATGTGTCCACCCCACCCTTAACCATTACAGTTAATGCTACAGCTTGATTTTCGGTGGGAGGTTTAGCGCGCCTCCAAATTTGGAGGTTATGTTGAATTTAACTGCAGTCCTCCAATTTTAGTGGAGGTTTTGTAGGGGACATTGGGCAAAAGCTTAGCCAAGTCAATTTTCGACCAATTTGGGTGAAACAAGAGTCTACCTAGAATAATTTGAGCATTTTGGAGCCATTGGTGCAGAGAAAACATCCATTAGAGGCTTGTAAATACATGTATTTGCAAAATTTTGAGCATAATGAAAGATGGGCATGCCTTTGGGAGCTGGACTAGCAGATATAGCCCAGGAGGGGTGAACTGCTTCATCATGCCTACTATGTAAACCTTATGTTTGGTTTTATTTCTTTGTTATACATTGTTTTTAAGTGTTATTTAGGCTTATTTATATTCTTAAAATTCACAATTTCATCTATGTTTCATGGTTAAAATTCCTCATTCCTTAAGAAAACAAATGGATACAAATATGTACATGTTTTATAACGGAAAGGACACTTAGCATAGAAAAATAATATAGTCCTTTTAGATCATGCATCATGCCGATCAAAGTGTTGCTCTAAAGCAACAACATTCTTGGGAGTAGGATCTATAATATCTTCATGATCAACAGATCCATCCTCCCTAGAATTTATCCGAAAATTTTCAAACTCATCCAAATTTTCAATAAAACAAATCAGTTGCTTCTCATCATCAAATACTTGTCAATGATCTAAATTACCTAGAACAGAAGGTCTAAAAATAATTTCCATTTGTATCTTATCCTTGATAAATTCATCGGATAATTTCAAAGTAGAAGCAGCTACAGCAAGCTCATCTGCCAAACAATTCTTCTCTCTTGGGATAGCTTCAAGGTCAAGGGAATCAAAGTATTCCATAGTATCCCATATAGCATTTCTATAATTCCTTAACCTTTGATTTTTACATTTGAATTTATTTTTAATTTGCATGATAACTAAGCCAGAGTCTCCCTGTATACTAAGCAACTTAACTCTTAAAGCCTTTTCCAAATCAAGACCCAACAACAAGGCTTCATACTCAGCCACATTTTTGGTTGCTTTGAATTCCAATAAATAGGAAAATTTGAAAACATGACCAAGGGGAGACTTTAATACTATTCCAACACCTTTACCATGCCTAGATGATGCACCATCAAAATACATGTACCATACTTTATCCTTTAGACCCCCAAAATTATCATCAACCTTATCATCTAAAGGAACTATGAAGTTAGACATAATATCATAATTCCCCATGTTAGGTTGTTCTTTAATTATCTCATTATGAGGTCTCTTGGGATCTTCAACATGGAATCTTCTTTCGGGCTCTTTGTTGAGTCTTACAAACCCCTCACCTCTAGGAGAAGGAATCATAGCATAATTCCAATTCAACTGAATACTCCCTCCTAGATCAAAGGCCCATTTTCTTTATAACAACATACCCCCAGCATCTGGTACATCAAATACAACTATGTCCATAACAAGCATTATGTCAGGGTAAATTGATAAATGAACTTATGAATCCTTAATTAATCCATGAACTTCAATTTTCTTAGAATCCATGGCACATATGTTGTAGTACGATCAAGAAACTCTCAAATTGAGTTGTTCCATGACCCTCTTGGTCATGACACAAGCTAAGGCACCAAAATCCAACATACAATTATTCAATTTATAACCATTAACCCTCAAAGAAATAAAAAATGGTTGATGATCCTTGTAATCTGATTCCAAACTTTGCAACTATATAGGGGCATCATGATAGACAACTTCAGGAGCTTTATATTGAGCAATATTAATGTGCGGAGCTCTGATGGAATCTAATAACTTACCCCTCTGGGTGGGAAACTTCAATATCTCAGTGAGATGTACCAAGATCTTTGAACTATTCAACAATTCTCCCAAATCAATATTCAATCCAGAATTTGGACCAAGGTTAAAACTTCAAGAAGGAACTTGATTATTACCTTGATCTTTATCCCTTATATGATAAGTTAACCCTTTGTCTTTCGTAATTTCCAGTACTTGATCCGGGGAAGGCTTCTCACCAAATAATTCAACCATCAAATCTCTTTCATGCCAAAGATTATTGACTGTTTTCCTTTACTTCCATCCAATCTTCCATGGACAAAGCATTATTTACCCCAAACATTCCAATATCCATAATTTTTTTAACATTGGGGCAAGTAGCTTCTTCATTAAGAGCATCACAAGCCCTACAATAAGGCGAAGCTTCATCGAATATATTAGTAGATTCAAGAGGATTAGGAGGTCTCTGCTAACTATATTGACCTGTTTTCATCTAGGAATTATTACTTCGATTATTATTATGATTTCTAGGTTGGGAATTTTGTGCTTGAGCTCATTCCATTTGGACCAACCTAGACTGAAAAGTTCTTATTTCCTTAGCATGGTTAGAGATTAATTTTTCTTGGTTAAGCTCTATGATTTCAAGTTTTTGTAGTAATTTTTGCATAGGGTCGTCATCAGATTATTTAAATTCTTTACCTTTAGGCTCTTTTAATTTAGTTTTATTCCCATCAAAACTGGGAATTTCAGACTTCCCCAATGCTTTTTTATCCTTTTCGAGTTCTTCTACTAAAGCTTGCCAAGCCTTATAATCAGCGGTCTTAACACATCTTAACTCATATGAGGTATCATAATTTAAATCATCAATGTAAAAATCTAGAAGAGATTTATCGGGAGGCTTATGATCTTGATATATTTAGTTAAGAATACCATTAAATATCTTGTTAGATTCTCCAGTCGTTTCATTCTCTTTCTTTTTTATAATAATCATAGCCTTAACTAAATTCCTATCTTCCTTTTTATCTCCAAACTTATCTTTAAATGAATTCATGATTGATTGAAAAGAATTGAACGTGTTATCAGGCTTCTTTGTAAACTAGTCCAAAGCATCTTGCTCCAAGGAAAGAATAAAAAGACTCATCTTTATATCCTCGTAGTTTTTATTTCTAGCCCACTTATTCCACCAACCAATGAATACACTTAGGTGAGTTTTGACACTAACCGCGTTATTGCCCTGAAAAGAAGGTAACTTTATTAGGGGAATTTTGAGGTCTAAAATGGGCCTCCTAAGGAAATTATAAAATAATATTAGAAATAATAAAATAATATTAGATTACATCATCAAATTTTACAAGTAAAAAAGAAAAAACTACTTTTTCAACTAGTATTTTGAGTTTATCTCCCTATGGGTTTACTCAAATTTCGAGCGAGAACACTCGTTGGATGCAGAATTTGATTTCCCATCCAAGGACTACCCATGTTGGATACTTTCGATGGACCCTACTACACGAAAAATGATAAATACATGAAAAAAGTGATTGCAATCATGTTTTTTCATGTATTTCTCATTTTTCATGTAGAATATTCCATCAAAAGTATGCAACATGGGTATTCCTTGGATGGGGAATTAAATTTTACATCCAATGAGTACTTCAACTCGAAATTTGAGTAAAACCTTAGGGAGATACGTTGAAAATACGAGTTGAAAAAGTAGTTTTATTTTTATTTTATTTTAATCTTTTAATTTTGTACTCCAAAAATGGTGAATCATCCCCCATGGTTGACATTGTGTTAGTGTGTTTGGTGCACGCATGTGTGAAATCACACCAAATTAAGGGGTGTGGTTTACCCTCTTAAGTTATTGGTCACAGGCAAAAAAAGAAGTGGAGTCAAGAACGTTAGTGGAACATGCTAGAACATAAACATACTAGATAGAGAAATAGCATGCATATTCAAACTAAAACTAAAAAAAATAAAACAAAAGCTCTGAATAGAGTCAAACAACTGCAATAATCCAAACGGTGGCGCTTTCGGCCCCTCTTATTGAGCGCTAGTAGGAAACAAGGATGAAACTTTAACCCTCTTGCCAAAGGGCCCTTAGAACTTGGGTTCTAAGTCCCAATGCAAGGATGTCTTTACTTCCAAACTTGTATCGGTGCGAAGTATCCCTCTCTCTACTTTGGTGGACTGAACTTGTTGGATGGCCAACAATTGAGTCCCCTCTATCTCAGCTCCAGAACACACACTGTTGGTATTTCTTGGAGCAATTCTGGCCAGCATAACAATGTTCTCTCAAGTTGTTCATCTCTTGGTGGCCTTTTATAGGAGAATTCAAATCCTCCTTCCCTCTCTTGGTACATTGTGGATGGTGACCCAAGAGAGGGCTATGATTCCATTGTGTGCCATAAATATTCCATTGTGTGCTCCCTTGATGTCTAAGGAGGCCTTGGTGGTTGTCCTTAGGCAGCTTCAAGTGTGAAATCATTGTCCTGGAGTGTGATTTTTGTGGTCCTAGAAAGTGACTTTCGCCACTCCTAGGATTGTGCGCATTTCGAGTCAAAAGGCGCGCAAAGGCACTCTTCTCGAAGGATTATTCGCGCAAAATCATTTATGACTTGCTCAAATTTGATTTTTCCTCAGACCTTCGAGATTTTTAAATACTTTCCAGATTCTCTAATGTCTCTCATCCCTGTAAATCCTTCTGCTTGACATTAAATAATGTCGTCTTTGATTGTACGATTTTCGATGTTAACAGATTCCCCCTAATGTGTGAGGTCTAGGAATAACTGTATAGTTGAAATACATTATAGTTTCTTTTCTGTATATTGCGCGTAGAGAGAGAGATACCTGCGTGAAGCTCGGAATTGGAGACACCCTACACCGGTTCAAAGAATGACCATGTCCTATGGGACCCCTGTAAGCAGATATAATACAATATATATACAAATTTTCTACGAGGTGGGCATGTCCCATGCTCGTAATGTTGTGGCTAGTTAAACAAATCTATTTGACATATACACGTTTTGTCTGTGTCACTAATATGGTAGTGATCTTTTGGTTGATGACGACGACTGTTGACGGCCTCAGGGGCGTTTTTTATTTACCGATAGGTGGAACGTGGTACCCATATGCGTAAACTTAGTATGGAATATAACTGCGCATTGTCCACATAGGTGTTGGCTAGGACCTTCCCATGTAAACATTGTTGAAAGAGACGCTTATGAAGTCACGGGTCTTCGACGAATTTTATCAAAGTGCAATGGTTGTAAGCTACGATACCATCTTGACATGAAATCTTGTGTTGTAGTCGAATGTTAGGAGGATCGATGAAATCTGTGGGAAATGATGTCTCCCACAGTGCCACCTGAGGATGCCACTTTTATGGAGAGGGGTGATTGGTACCGCTTCCTTTTTGGAAAATAGGTGTTGATGTCGACAAAAAGGAAGCCTCAACCGAATGAGGGGTCGCTGGTATGAAGGATCAGTATCCTGGATGTGATGAGTTTAAAATAGGCATGGTGGCGAGGGGTGACTAAAAACTGATGATGGGGATTCAGTGGCCCAAGGTCGGAGTATAATAAATAGCTTGGCAGCAGTCATAACTATTTCTGATGGGGAAATCCCTGGAGTCGGTAGGACTTCCAGGATGGGTATAAACTGGCTATGAATTTCATGGAGGCCTTTGCGTGAGGGTGTGATACTCCAACCAAGGGTGTTCAGAGACTGCTTTTATGGTAGAAAATATGAATGAGTGGGTGGGGGACGTAGTGCACCATTTTCGGTCTTTGTACACTTACCAAAAGAATAAAATAATGGGGCTTGGTTTGTACAAAACACAGAGACGGGTGCTCCAAACATGAAAGTGTTCACTCACTGATGTCGTGAGGAAGGTGTTTTGCTGAGGGTGTGGGCCCCATTGGTTGGTCTCATGTGTGAGGTTGATGAAGCGGATGAAAAAATATCACAGATGGGATTATGCTGATGGAGGTATCGTGGGCCAAATGTGAGGCGCGGTAGTGTGCTTTTGATCTTCTTGTACAACCTGGTCGTCCGGGAAAGGGGTTTTATTCTGTATGGTAAAACTTGACCTTATGCATGGTGGATGGATGGGCATGAGGTGCTTCCTGGACTAAAGCGGTATGCCATGGCGTCACTTATGTTGTGATATATGGTCTACTGTGGGTGACGAGCACCATGGAGGGGAGGCTCTACCGACCAACAAGGATGTTTATCATGTGCAGGGTGAGGCGATGATAAACACGATCAGATATGTGGAACCTATGGTTTATTTCTGACGGAGAAATGATGTCAGGATATGCAGATTTTTCTAGGACTCTATCATGCTAGGGGTAGAATGATACCTGCTCTGGAACTTTCAATTGATGGAGTTGTGGACGTTTGTGAGCTTTCCTGCAAAAACAAATACCTCAAGTGAAAGCATCTTCTTTATCAAATATTATTGAAATTCATGAGCTTTAAAAAAGAAGATGAGAGAGGGCATACCTGCCGACACTAAAAATTTATTTTTTAGGGAGTGCGAATGTGTGGCATCGTCTCTGTTCGTTATGGAGCGTTGATCATAGAGCTTCTTATAGTTCGGAGAATGAACCTTCTTATCTCTCGTTATGGTCCTCCAAAGTTTTTGTAAAGGGCGATATATAAGTGAATATGGTCCTAACTCAATTCATTTGTACTTGATGAGTTTTTGAGAGGTCATAGGCTTCTACGAAGAATTTTTTGCCGTTGCGGTCAACCTGAGCACCAGGGATTAGCAATATCATGCCCAGGTAACCTCCATGACATCCTGCACTTTATTTTTTCAGTCTGAGGGTGTCGGGGTCCATACAAACTTGGTTTGTACGGATTCTGAGCGATTTTTTTCCCTAGATTGCATGGGCGATGAGGGCAAGGGCGCGCCCTTTATGCACATTTCTGGGGGATTCGTGTGCCTTAAGCTCTCTGTTCCCTTATTTTTGTGCACCTGTGGAAAATACAGGCACGCCTTGAGCATGCATGTCTGAGGGACTGGCGCACAAAAGGCCGAGGCAAAAAAATTTGGATTTTTTCCTATTTTTTGATGTTTTTTCTGTTGCTGATGGGTTCCTGTTTGGATGATAGGTTGTTGTGGAGGGAGCAGGACTGGCCCGAGCTCCGCACTGCATTAGCTGCTAATGTTGGGGTGCGTCGTCAGCTAGCACAATGGGGGCTCCTAAAGTACACGGAAAACGAGCTTCTTCGGTCGCAGGAATGATTTCTTCGTTACTTGATCCAGCATTGGCACAACAGGCGCAACATATTCTTGTTGCGTGGGACTAACCTACCATCCGTCCTGAGATGGATGTGTACTTCGTGACCGGGTTACTGCCTCATGGTGAGGCGTTGCGCTATCCACTCCCTTATGGGAGGGTGGATTTGGAGAGATTTTGGGCATGTCATTGTGGTGGGGCGCCCCTTACAAAGGGGTGCATCAGCATTTCTTCAATGACATATTTGGCTGAGTGGTGCACTCTGGCAGTTATTGTGCGACTCGTAGGGTCATCGGCTCCACATCGAGCATCTGGCCCGTAGATTGGAGTCTTGTGCTGACTAAGGTCCGAAAACTTCTTTTATTTTTCCCGTTTCTGTTATGATGGGATGGTGACGCATCTCAACAAGGTCCGCAATGGATAAAAGTTGTTTGTGTACACCAAAATTCTATGTAGCATTATGTACGAGAGGGTAGTTTTGTTGAAACCAGTGGTGGCGGTGCCTCCTGGGGGGCCACGGGAGTCTCGCATGAGGAGGTGGGCTCTGGTGATGCCGCGAGGTGGTCGGGGCATGGTGGGGCGTTACTGGAACACCATGATGGAGGCTTGGTTTGAGGTGCACCCCCGGATGTTTCTTCCATTCCCATATGTAGGGATGGACTTCCGGGGGGATCCAGAGATGGGTATCCCTCCTGGTTATGCTTGGGGGCCAACAGGTATGTTTTTATGTTTTCTATGTTTCTTTGAGTATATATGTGCTTATGTGTTTTAATGGTGACACTAACATAGTTTTGGTTACTCTTGCAGATATTGGTCAGGTAGGTCGCCCCGTGGCTCAATTGGTCGGCCACAGTCCTCTTCGGATACCTCAGGGCGGTCGTGGAGGGCAGGGAGGATATGTTGTCAGAGGACCTAGTGGTGGTGTTGGCCCTTCGGGGGAGGCAGTAGCTCAATTGTTGCCAAGGTTGCAGCCGAGCGAGCTCGTGATGATGTAGAGGCAGCACGTGCCAATGCGGCAGAGGCTCAAAATGTGAGCCGACTACTCAGGTGTCAGTTGTAGAGGATGCATGGGTTCGAGTGGACTGATTGACCCAGGGGAAGCATTCTCGAGGTTTTTTGGATAACCTCGAGGAGGTATGGCTGGAGACGGTGATGGCCCGGGAGAGGGACTATCAGCCTATATTACGTCGGGTGGCAATCTTAGTTTTGACGGCGGCTCCAGTAGTGGTACCAGGAGCAGTTGTGGGTCTAGGTGTCCCTCCTGAAGGGCCACCTCCCTAGAGTATAATTGTACATGGGGAAAGCACCCATTACGAGGATGCTTCTCCTATGTTTGACGAATTTTTGTGTATCTTTGGGCTGGTCGATGGGTCAGCGACACTGTTTTTGTACTCAGACATATACACCATGATATATATATATATATGAGAGATATTTTTTGCTGCTCGACACGTTGTGCCCCCTGTTTTTGCTTATGGATGATGTTATAATGATGGATATCTATGTTTTTGGTTTTTTATATATGATTTTTTATCCGAGATGCATTCCATTTTAGAATATTTTTATCTATGCAATCAGCTATTTGGTTTTGACTCCTTGGTACATGTTTAAATGTAATATAGTCAAATTGTCTGCTCAATATTTTTGCACGCAAATGTTTTCTAAATAGATGTGAATCTCTTGTCTCAAATGTTTGGTTTAATTTCAACACTACTAACTAAGAATCGAGGTAGACATCCATATGGTGTATGCCCTAATGGAGGGCGTTTCACATAAGTCCGATAACGGTGTCATATTCTACCTGATTGTTTGTTGTTGAACTGATGCACACACCGTTTGTGTAGAGTGGTGATCGGTCAGGGTGATATATGACCTAGGCAGTTGATCCTAAACTTTGAGACCATCATGATCCTCCATCAGCAAATCTGAAGTAAGGTTCGGGTTGGTAATCCATGGTGGCACTTTGAGCACGTTTCGCAATAAGTATTTTGGTCAAAAATTTAAGGTGGTTGGGTTTGTGTACGTTCACTCTAGGGCAAGGCCATCTTGGCCCTTATGGGTAGAACTTCTTGAGGTAAAGTCCGTTGATGGGGTTTCTGAGGCATGTCCCGTCTGGTTCCGTCAAGATGTATGATCCCTGACGGAGGAAATGTTTTATGATGTAGGGTCATTTCCACAAGGTTTCAAAATTTCTTGGCCCTAGGGCTTCTTTTTTGACATCATAGCGGAGGACTAGTTCTCCCTCAATGAAGGAGTGGGGGTTGATGTGGCGGTCGAATGATGCTTTTACCCTTTTCTTATGGGCCTCATTGTGTTGTAGTCACTGTCGTCGTCTTTCGTTGAGAACTCTAGTTGTACTAGGCGCTGTTCTAGAGGTTGTGTATCATCAAGGAGTTCGATAGTGGCATGCAAATTCAAGATCTCGCGTTCTATGGGAATCACGGCCTCGACCCCATATACCAAGTGTAAGGGAGTGAAACCAGTGGACGTCTTTACATTTGTGCGGTATGCCCACCGGGTGGAAAAGAGAATATGGTGCCAGTTGGTTTTATGGTTATTCACCATGCGTTGTAACATTGTTTTGAGTACCTTTTTTACAGCTTCTACTTGTCCGTTGGACTGGGGGTAGTATGGTGAAGCAAACCCGTGGGTGAATCCAAGGTGGTGAGATATCTCCTCGAAAACTTCTTTCTCAAAGTGTTTCCCATGGTAAGATACTAACTCTTTGGGAACGTTGAACTGAGCGATCACGTGGTTAAGAAGAAATCAAGCGGCAGTTTATGCGGTGTTGTCGTATGTGGGCATGGCCTTAGAACACTTGGTGAAATAATCGACAGCCACGATGATACATTTATGGTTTCCCGATGATGTGAAGTTGCAAGTCATGAATCCAATTCCTCATTTACAAAAGGGGCCAGTGACAATGACAGGATGCAGAGGAGTGGGAGGTGCTCTTTCTCTTTGGGTGAAGCGTTGGCATCGCTCACATCTCTTGACTGCAGTAATGCAATAGCGAAACAGGGAGGGCCAAAAATATCCTGCACGTAGGATTTTTTGGGCGGTGGCCATTCCAAATAGGTGGTTGCCTTAAGCACCTCTGTGGCAGTCATTAAGGGCTTGTTCCACTTGGTCGTGAGTGAGGCATCGACGTAAAATGGTGTCGGTGTCTCGTCGGTACAAGACATTTCCCATGAGGAGATATCGGGGGGCCTGCTGGCGTATGCGCCGACAGTCGTCTCGAGTGAGATGAGGTCTGAACTTTTGGGTTCGCAAGAACAGGAGAATGTATCCATACCAAGGGTCATTGGTTGCTACAAATAAGAGATGCTCATCTAGTAGCGAATCGTTCACTGGTGATCCCTTGGTATCTCTTGGGAGATCTGAAATGAACTCTCCTAAGCTAAGCGCCTTTTTTATTTTAGGGGAGCGAAACTGTAAGTAGTATTCTTGGATAATGACTATAAAGCGGGCGTACTTATGGTTCATTAGGCAGCGTGGGATCAGGTATTTTATGGTGTTATTCATCAGTCATTTTTTCCTGGGAAGATGACTAAATGATTTCCCTAGATTTATAGAAACAAATTTCATGAACTTTGTGAGTTCTAGAAATCTCACTGCCTTCATCATCCTTAAGATAATTTTTCACTATGTCATCATCCCATCATTTCAAGCTCAGCTCACCCACCCCAGAAGACCTATCATGGGCTCATGTCACTCTTCTTGTCTTTATTGTCTCACCTTTGACCTCAATGCTCTATTTTTTTTTAGCCTAAGAACTCCTCTATTGCTACCTAGGGCCACCAAACAGCCATCTCTCCTTCATCTCCAAAAATTCCTAAAGCATTGATGATCTCAGAACTGTCTCTGTAGGCTCTTTAGATAAACCAAGTACATTGGATTTTGGATCTTCAATACATCAATCTATAAAAACTCTGTTTTACCCTAAAGATTCCAAAGTCTAAGTTTTCCGTCAAAAACCAAGTCCAAGGAACCTTCCACTAGGTCACCTAGGGTTTCACAGGTCATAAGGTGGATTTGGTATCCTAAAATATTTGTTATATCTGTATAAGGAGACTTCTTTCAAAGAAGAATAAGGACAAGTAACTTTGTCCAAAACAAATCAAAATGCCATTCAATAAAGTTTTCCTTGGCCTAAAGCACAAATTTTGCAAGGGACGGCTTCCCTTGCTCACATTTCTGCAAAAATATCAAGATGGCCATCATGCCTAAAAAGAGGTAAGGTAATAGGATGAAATCATCACAAGAAGATCATCTTTAGCAAAGAGAAAGACAGCAGGCCTATGTTTAAATAGAATCGAGGTTTTTGTGACTAATTGACAAAACTGTGTTGCCAAAGCAAGAAGCTAGTACAAGGACCACAAGGACAGAAGTCACCTCAACTCCATCAGTTGCACATTGAATATTTTTAGAAATAATAAATGATTTTTGAAAGGTTATAGATAACTTGGAATACAACATTGATTACTTTTCTCTAATATCCCCAAAACCTAGGATTTTGGAAAGATGGACAGGATAAGTCCAAAACAGATGATAAGGCCTCCTTCTTAAGAGCAGAGGGCATTCAAAAGATATCCAAGGTTTTCTCTAGGGTTTTTCCAAGGCAGCACTATTTCACCTACACCAAAGGAGAAATGGAAAAGAATATCAGTTTAAGGGGCTAATTTCCCAAATGTAGTCAAAGGTCTTCAAAGTAAACAAAATAAGGCAAGCATAGGGTTGAGTATCAAAGAGAGAAAACAAGTTGAATCATGAGGTTACAGTTCAGAAAATGAGGTATTAAACTTCAAAAAGGCACTAAGGGATCAAGGGAAAATGAAATGTAGGCACCTGCACAAAATCAGAAGTGGCAAAGTGAAACCCATGTCATAATATGATTTTCTTGAAACTTTTGGAAAAATAGACCTGTTACTACCTTAAGATCAGAAGAAAGGTAAAGAGACATTCTTCAGGTCAACAGCAATCAAAAAATGCCAAAAAGGATAAAAGACAGTGTTTTCAGTTTTTCAACAGCATACCTAAAATAGCTAGAATAAGTGCCCAAGCTTCCAAAGGGTAACAAGGATGAAAAAGACACCTACATCCCCTCAGCTAGCCATCATCACAAGAGAAGAAAAAAATGCCTTCATAAATTTTTTAAACTCTTGTAAAAGATAAATTTATCAGTCAGATGACAAAAAGGAGTTGAAAACATAGTAAAGTGGGTTTCTAACTTTGATTTATTTCTCTCAAAGAGTATAAAGGTCCTTTTGTTTTCACTTCAAATTCATTTAGCCCTTGGAAGAGAGAAAAAATGCTTAAGGAAGAAGAACAGAGGTTTTCTGGTCATTTTTGGTCAAGTTTTTCGGGCGCTGCGCAAATCGAAGGCGCTACGCAAACAGAAGGCGGCGCTACGCAAAAAGGCTTTTCTCTAATTTAAATTTACAGGGAGCTGCGTAAATAACCCCTGGCACTGTGCTAACCTCGGGCGCTACACAAACGCAGGCCCGACACTTCTGCACAAATCGCTTGGGCGCTACGCAAACTGACCGCCCGACTCGCCCAAAGGACGTGCAGACGCTACCCATCTCGATCGACACTGCGCTAACTGTCGTTCAAGCCCTTCTAGTGTTGCGCAAACAACCTGACCCAACAAGCATGGGTAGAGGCGCTGCGCAAATTCCAGAACAGTGCAAAAGTCAAAAACCCTTGTCCTAATGCAAAATTTCATCCTTTGAGGTGCCTCCAAGGTTGAAAAAGGTCCAAGAAATTGGTAAGTGGTATATTCTCCTAATCTCCAATCAAGTTTTCAAATCAATTTTGGCTTTTAATGGTGTTTGAACTAAAAACCCTAGGAGGATAAACCCTAGGTCATATACACAAAGGAGCCCCTGTTCAAAGCCTTCTTGCAACTAGTTAAATGTCATATAAGGGTGGGTGAGTTAGGGTGTCTACAAACACAGTTGAGAAGGGCCTCCTTAAAAGCTCCAAAGCCACTAAAGCTTGACTCCATCCTTTTTCACCTTGTTTCATCAAACCCCCAATTTGCAAACCAGTGTCTCCCATCACCATGTCAGAGACTGAAAACAACAGTGGTAGTGAAGGTGGTCAAAGGCCTATAAGACCAAATCATAAGGGAGGGAAAGTGAATAGGTTGGAACCTCAAAGCACAGTAGCCATCACCTCCTCTCCTAGGATCTTGTCATGCTTTCAAAAGACAAGATGCTTCCAGTATTGTGAAAAGGTCAAACAGGTGAAGAGCCATCCTGAACTTACAAGGCTCATCATTCTAAACTTGCACAACAAACACTCAAGCCTTGTAGGAGTGTATTTTGAGATTTCTACAGGTGCCATATCTGAGGCTACAGGTATCCCATATGTGGGTGAAAAGTGGTTTAAAAAGGGCAAGTTAGACAAATATTTCTTTGAGCCCTTCATCAAAACAAGGTATAGAGGAGGCAGCAAAACATTTTTCCCATTCTCACACCTCAAGCACAGATATGCCTCCTTGATGTTGGTTATCATGAAGTACTTCACCTATGAGGGGAGATACTCCAGGCTCTATACCTATCATGTCAGACTCCTCATGCATTTCACAAGGGTTAAAATGCTAAATTTGCCTTACTATCTCTATAGGAGCATGGATAAAATGTCTTATGTTGTCCGGAGCAGGAATCCCACACAACAAATGCATAGCTTATTCCACCATTCCCTAATCAAAATGGTGGTCTTGCATCAGTTGGAGCAACATGGTATACCCTGGGATGTTTTCATAAACCATGAAGCCTTTACAAACCCACACCCTCCTCATCAATCAAATTTTCCTTTCTCACCTGCACAAGTGCCCTCACCACGGGAAAACCTGCCTTCCTCTCCTTCTCTTGGTGCATAAGGTGAAGCAGGAAGTGGCAAAGAAGAATCACATGCAAATCAATGTGAAGTTGAAGAAATCAATGAGGCAAACACAGAGATTAATGAGGAAGAGAAAGAGGGAAATGAAGAAGAAGATGAGGGAAAAGGACACAGCAGTAGTGAAGACAAAGAGAGTGACAAATTAGAAGGAGGCAGTGATGGTAATAATACCAATGATTCAGCTCAAAATGAATAAAGTAATAATGCAAATGATGAACAAAGTAATAATCAAGTTGAAACTGATGAGGGTCATGATGAGGTAGAGTACATGGACACAAATGATGAATATGAGGATGAGCCAGCAGCTAGTGAGCAAGAGGTAGAGGACATGGAAGCTGATGGAGGGAGTAATGATAAAAAACAAAGCAGTGAGAATGGCCATGATGAACAGGATGCTGATAGTCAAGAAAAAGAAAATCAGTGAGGCGGAAACAAAATTTGATGAAGGATACAGTGACAAATAAAATGTCACTAATAGGAAAGTCAATGAGGAAAAGGGAAGCAAAAGAGATAGTCATGACATTCATGGCAGCTGTCATAACTGTCATGACACTAATCAGTCTCTTGGTGAAAATGAGAATGAAAGAAACATTGCAGAAAAATGATGAAGAAGAGGACACTAATGAGGAACAAGGTCAAAGTGAGGCAAGTGCAGAGGCTGATGATAAATTTAAAGACCCAAGTGACAGCATAGAAGGCAGTAAGGGGGCTAATGATAATAATGGTGTTGAAGTTCAGTAAAGCAGTGATCAAATGGAGCATGAGTTGACTGATGAAGACCATAGTGAAAATGAAAGAGATGGTGACAACACCAAGGGTCACAGCCATGATGAAAACACTTTCAAAGCTACCATTACACCTCTTCCATGCACATATCAAAGGGGGTCAAGACAAGTGTTTGTTGCCTCCAAAAGGCAAGGGACCTTGTCACCTACACCAACTCCAAGACTTGATAAGGGTAAAGATAAAATGGACAAGGTTAGGAGAAGTAATAGAGGCAAGAAAAATACTCAAGAGCCTCAATTTATTGACCTAGACAGTGACACTGAAGATAAGGATATGGCCACTAGACTGTTACTCCAAAGCAAGGATGCTAAAATCAAGGAATGGGAGAGGGATTTTGGTATGGCCCAATACATCATTCAGTATTATAAAAACGAGCACAAACACTTCAAGAAGATAAAAAGAGTTCTGACCCTCCAAAAGAAGATGACGAAGTATTATGCCAAAAAGCACAAACTTGTTTGTGCCAAACTGAAGGAAGCCTTACATGAGGCCCAAACCCTAAAGGAGGAAAAATAGCATGACGGCCTTTGATTTTTGGCTGAGGCTTCTCATCATTTGTCTAAAAACACTTAAGGAAGATCTCCACCAAATTTGAGAGAATTT
Organism: Pinus albicaulis; assembly: GCA_034641835.2. Taxonomy (NCBI): domain Eukaryota; kingdom Viridiplantae; phylum Streptophyta; class Pinopsida; order Pinales; family Pinaceae; genus Pinus; species Pinus albicaulis. The sequence continues at coordinate 6,360,964 of MU968551.1, read as the reverse complement.
TGGAGCAAATTTTGTTTTTTAAGATTTTTGAGCAAACACATGGAGCATCCCCAAGAGGATAACTTGCCATTTTTAGATTTCTCTCAACCTGCACATCATGCTCACCAAATTTCATAAGATTTGGAGTAGGTTTGACCCCTCAAAAGGTCAAAAACCTCATTTTTTCACTTTCTGCCACTGTTTTAGGCCTGGCACTGCACATATGACAGTCTCTAGATTTTGGACTTTTTCACTAGGCTAAAGGAGCTTGATCAGGAAAAAACAAGCTTTTCTGGAAAGTAGACTCATCAGGATTTCCAACGAGCCACCATGGAGCCAAATCTGACATTAGGAAGGGGTCCAAAACTTGATCACAAAAGAGCCTATTTTCTGTTGGAAGTGGCGCTGCGCAAATGGGTTGTGTAGTGTGTTTTGGACCAAAAGTCAACAAAACACACACATTTATTTCAAAATGATATTTTTGAGTTTTTTGAGGCAAAACACTTTAGAATTAGGTGCAAATAGTTATTATGGCATTTATTTCTTAGGATATTATGTGCCTTGGGCCTTGCATGGTCTCTTGGCCATAAATGACATTTATGGATGAATTTGACATTTTCCTACCTTATTTAGGGTTTTTTGCCCTCTCTTGCTAAGATAAATAGAGCATCAGGGCTTCATTGTAAATTTTGGCTTTTGATGAACTTATAGAGCAATACATTATTTTTATGAGCTTGGAGAAGAAATTGGTTTTGTGAAGTTGATGAATGCCTTGCTTGGATTGATGATGGAGAAGCTTGTTTGCAGGATTCCTAAGCTTGTTTAATGGCGATGTCTTCTTAGTTGGTTTATGTTTTCTTGTTATCATTATATTTCACTCTTCTTAGTTTCTATAGAACAGAAAAGTATAGGTTGAGAAATACTTTTTCAAGCACTTTAGTCCTCCTATTTGATATGGCCTTGATTTTTTCCTCTATTGGGTGTGTTTGAGGAATTCTTAACTGCTCCTCAATCCTCTTCATGCTTGTTTATTTCAATTATGGATTAATATGCTGGTTTAAAAATATGATTCACGGTAGGCCCTACTTATTTGACATTGTCTAAACTCTGTCTTGGAACCTTTCTTTGAAGTATTGCTTGCTAGGTTAAGTTAAAGAGGTCTTGTTCTTATCTTGCCCTTTGTCCATGCCCATTAGCTTGCCTTAGAATTCTTTATAGCTTGATCAACAATGTTTACGAGTTCCCTCTTTGCTTGATTAAATTTATTGTGCTATCTTATATGTTTTCCCAAATTCTGAAGGTGAATTTACTAAAGTTAGAATCTCTTATGCTTGCTATGTTTCACTTGAATGTTTATCTTGGATATTTATTTGTTTAAATTATTGTCCTTATAGTAAATGGTTTGCCCTATCTCATGCTTAGTATGTTTTTCTTATCATATTTAAGACCTTCTTATTCATAGTTAAACGACAAAGGATCCTCCACTGCCCTTTTCCCTACTGTTTGGTCAATTTAGTGTGTCCTAAATTGCTGCATTTAATTTGTCAATCCGGGAATCGTAAGCTGATGAAGTGCGGCGCACTATATGTGCAAGATAACCTATTTCTTAACTTTTTGTCGTTTTTGGTTTTCTAAGGTGAAATGGAAATTTTAAGATGAAAACAAGTTTGGTTATGTTTGTTCAAGGAAGTGATATCCCCTATAATGATTTACCAACTTGAAATTTTAAAAAGCAATTTGAAATTTACAATGACAAGACTTAAAAAGGAAAATAAAAATGTGCTGCTGAAATGAAAAGGTGCTGCTAATCTAATAAATCAAAACAGTAAACTAGTGAGCATGAAAATCAAACTATTCTTGCTGCTGACTAAACACAAAAGAAACTATGTTTAAGGAAATTCAAAATTGCAACAAAATAAATCTAAATCAGATTACATCAATTTATCTTATGACCCTTCATCATTAGTCCAGCTATGATTTTCGGAAGTAATCATAAACAATTTGAGTAACTGATATTTAATTTGCAGAAAGTAAACTAATAATAAACCATACACTCATGATTCAATCCCTCACCATCAGTCCAGCTGTGGCTTTCGGAGGCAACCGAAGATGTCATGCATGATTTAATATATCTAAATTTGCAAAAAAGAAACTAATACTAAACTACACATTTCATAATGCAATCCCTCGCCATCAGTCCAGCTGTGGCTTTCGGAGGCAACTGAAGATGCTATGAGCAGCTTAATATATCTAAATTTTAACTACTGAAGCAGAAAAACAAAACTGAAATGTACAGAGCAATACTGAAATTAAACAAAAACTATGAAAAGCAAACTAGCAGCAGAACAATGTTAGTTCCATGTCATTAGTCAAAAAGCTATGAAAATGCTCGGGCTGCCTATCTAAAACCTGAAAAACATAAACACTGATCAGTGATTAACAATCATAAAGCATGAAAGACAGAAATGAAATGGAAATTATGGAAGTGTATAAACAGAAATGAAACAACTGCAAAGTATGAACATATGGATGGATTATGATACAATGATTTTTTAAAGAAATGAAATGAGAAATATACACTAATACACAAAACCTTAGCTGAGCAGGGGCCCTCTACACAGCCTTGGTAACGGTCCTCAAACACGAATTAAGTTGAAAAACAGAGTCTTCTCATAGTAAAAAGCAGTTCATTACAGAATGGTAATGTTACGGCACAAGTGCAGCGTAATCACTACAGAGCAGACTAAAAGATAACAGAGATTACATTCACTAACAACGACTAACTCCCTATGCGTATGCAAACGCACTATATATAACAACAAACTGTAACTGTCTCCTAAAGTTCATGCTGGTGGGAAGCACGTAGACCACTATGTCCACGGATATAGGAGTATGGCCGTGTTGGAAAGTGAATCTACAGGAGGTGGATGCTTGAATTCGACTCTAGAGCTCTGCACAGATGTCGATTTATCCTCCGCAGGCTTAGAAACGGCCGTATGGATCTTTATGTGCCACGAAACAGAGTCCGGCCGACATGAAACTCCATAGTTGACTTCCATGTGGACGCCTTTGACCGCGGCTTCTTTGGACGAGTTTGCTTGAACCAATAGGACACGAACCATGTCCACGTCATTCCTGACCTGCCCATGTGGCTCGTTTCCCTTGTAGACACCCGTAGCATAGAGTTTCACAAAATAGCTGCGGAAAGTTGCAGCAGCTGCGGAAAGTGGCAAGATTCCGCAGCTGAATGAACAAAATCTAGATCAAATAGCAAACACAAAAATATAATTAAAAACCATGTTAGATGCCCTTTTGCACATGATATTGACAATTTGGGAGATTTAGGTGAGTGAAAAAGGTATGGAAAAATGTATGGAAAAAATGCAAATTTGGGACTCAACACCTACCTTGTTTTTCCCATACTTGATGCCCACCCCAACTCACACATTACCTTAAGGATCCATTAACCTTTCTAGATTGGCCCTGCAACACACTTTGATTCATCATTGAGACACTCATGACTTTCATTGACTCCATAGCCCAATTATTCAAAGACCTCTCACTCCACCTATTCCACTTGACCATCTTACCCAACCAAAACAATCAACAAACCCTACACTTAACAACTAGCCTAAAATCAACCATCTAAAGCAAACAAGACCACATCCTTTGCATCTAATAGAGAGATCCCTCTCTGAGTCCAAGAAGGCTAGGTCCTAGGACTCCAAAGACTAGTTCCATGTTGCCCTGTCATCTGGTATACCAATCTTCCAAATCACGGGACCCCAACATTTTGGCGATCAAAGTGGGACCTTCTGAGTACGTAGTTGCCTGAATACATCTTAAGACTCATTTGACCCTCAGTTAGATGTAGAAAATCTAGTGAATCTGCCACCTCATCGCCACACTAAAATTCTGGCGATCACGGTGGGACCTTCTAAGTCAGTGACAAACTAAGTATCCCTTAGGACTTCAGAAACCATTGTCAAATCATAGAGAATTCAACTGATAGCCAAGAGTAGATTCTGTTTGTTTCAGCATCTTAGCAAAATGATGATTCAGTCATGGGCCACTCTTACAAACCTTAAAACTATAAAAAGAAAACTCAGAAAACCCCAAAACATCCCTAGATTGATGTTTTTTCAGTTATTGGTGGTGGACCATAAACATACATCCTTAAAAACAGCAAAAATATCCACCTGGAGACTCCACTAACCTCCAGTAGGCCTATTACTTCACTAGTACTCATTTCACTTCTTGGATTTGTGTCAAGCCAACCCTGAGAAGTTTATGAACCCAGTTATATACTGTGAGAGTTTACCAAACACTAAGAGAGGTCGGCCTTCAGAAAACAGTCCTAAAAAATTTCAGCCTCTCTGATCTTTAAGTTTGAAATCTGGCTTCACATAGAATCAGTACCAGATCTCATCTGGACCCAAACCCTCCCAACATAGTTGATGACCCAGAGAAGATTTTGTGGCAAACTTCCAAATCTGGAAACTTAACCACTGTTAGGACCATTCACAGAGCAAGCTTTGTACCTGAACATCTTACAGCTTTGCAAGATCCTCAGTTTGACTTGCACCATACAAAGAACCTTTTCTGAACCAAGTCACAAATTGATATCGACCAGACTAACCTTGAACCCATAGATTTGCAGCAGAGTTCCAGTAGAGAAGCTTCTCCTTCTACACCACCTAACTTTTAGCATTTCCATCACTTTAACTCTTTCCGTACCAAATCTATTCAGAATAATTTTGCTGGTCCAAGTACTTCCACTACACCCATTCATACCACCACTGTGAAAACCACTCTGCTTCATCATACATCTCCTTTCACCAATCCTCCTCTTGTAAACCCTCCATTAGTTCCCATCATGGCAGCTTGGTATGCTCCCTTGACCTTACCTCAACCCCTAGTGCCTTTTCCAAGTGACTATCAGTCCAAGATCCCTCATTTCACAGGGGCTGAATCCATCACTACCCAATAGCATGTAGATAGGATCAATGATGATTTTGATTACATGGAGATAGAAGAAGAAACTATTAAAATGAGGATATTTGCACAAAGTTTAGGAGGAGAGGCCAAAAAATGGTTCAAAGCATTAACTCCTAATTCAATACATGATCTCCCTTCCCTCTATCAAACTTTCATAAACAAGTGGGAAATCAAGAAAATCCCCTCCAAATCTTGTCTGAGTACAACAATCTTAAAAGGAATGTGGGGGAAAGTGTGCAAGACTATTGCACCAAGTTTAACAATGTGTACAATGCCCTCCCACCTCACATGAAACCTCCACAAGGCCTAGCACTAGTAAAATTCCCTGAAGGCTTTGACCCGGACATGACTTTCCAATCGAGAGAAAGAGACCCTAAAACTTTAAAAGAAATGCAAAAGGCAGCTATTAGTGTTGAGGTCAATTTGATTGAAAAAAGAGCTAGAATTAGATCAGAAAAGAGAGTGACCTACAAAGATGAAACCATGCCCTCAACCTCCTCATCTGATACCAAAATGGACAACCTAATGAGAACAATGGAGAGAATGAAAGAAAGAATAAACTTAAATGAAAAGACACCTCCTAGGGAAAACCAAGCCAATTTCCAAAACAGAAATAGAGCTCAAAACTTCAGAAGAGACATTCCTCAAACCAAACAAAGGGAAAATGACCAACAAATCAGACCTCCCTTTTAACAAAAATGTGTAGATGAAGAAGGAGAAATTATAGAACCTGAAGAAAGCCATATAAACCTAATAGGTTCTGATAATGAAGATGATGTTTTTCTCACCAAAGAAGAACAAAATTTATTTTCCTCAAATCAAACTGACACAAACTATGAAGATTCTGAAAACTGCTGCTTGGGATTTGAAAATGCCATAATGGACGTACATAGGCAATATGACCTTAGGAGCAAAAAGAACCTAGATCCCCCCAAGAAAATCCAAATAGACATTGTTGTTAGGAAGACACCTGAAAGCACCTCCAAGAAGACATCAGACACAAACATTATGGTTAAGAAATTTGACCCAAACAAAGAAAAAATCAGCCAACAAGATAGTGATCAAAGTTGCCCTAGTACCTCAACTAGTGGCCCTGAAAAAAACTTGTTATCTAGAGTCCCAAATCAAATTCAGCAAACTAAACCAGTGGAAAAGGTTATGCCTGAGAAAGTTGATATAAATTTGTCTAAGACACAAATACCTTTTAGTTTTGAGGGAGAGATTGCCAAAATTAAGATTACCATGCCTCTCACTGAACTTATTACCCAAGGCACATACAAGTCTAAAGTTCTGAAAGTTCTAAACATGGGAAATGATACCGAAAATTTACACTTGGCTGATGACACACCCGAGCTTTTGTTTGGACCCAAGATAGAAGGAAAATATCAAGAAGGAGCCATTCCTCCTTTCTATGTCAGCTTAAACATACATGAAAAAATCTTACATAATGCCATGCTTGATTCTGGTGCCTCCCACAATCTCATGCCAAAAGTTGTGATGGAAATATTAGGCCTAGAAATAAATAAACCTTACAAAGACTTGTACTCGTTTGATTCAAGTAGGGTCAAGTGTTTGGGCCTGATCAAGGATCTTTGTGTCAGCCTGCAATAAGTACCTGCTAAGAATCTGGTCATGGACATAGTAGTGGCAGATATTCCTCCCAAGTATGGCATGTTTTTATCCAGATCTTGGGGAGCCAAGCTTCAGGGGAACCTTCAACTAGATATGTCCTATGATACCATCCTTGTTTTTAACCAAACCAAGAGATTATACCGCGAGTCACACATGAAATATATGGTTAGCAGTCAAGAAATGCAAGACAATATTCCTCTTTATTCTATTCATTCAGATCTTGATTCTTTTATCTTATGTAATGAGGAAGACATTTATGAGCAGGTATATGAAGTTGAAACCCATCAAGACATATTACAACAGTCAAACCAAACTCTTCATGGAGAGCTCCACAGTCAAAATTATAGCAGCCCTGAACAACCATATAATGATAAAACTAGACTTGACTTTCTACAAACTGAAAATAAAAAATCAGAACCAAAATTTAGTTTGGAATATGAATCAGGTTGCTCAAAAGGAGGACAAATCTCATAAACACAATTGTTACCTTTTGCAAATCCCAAGGTACTGAAATATTCCCACATAATAGAAAATTTTCGAAATCTGAATCAAAAGAGTCTGATGTGTTTACCTTAAACAGATACCTCATTATCAAAAAGCCTTGTCCCTCCAAAAAAGGTTTTGACTCTCATAGATGTTGCTATGAATCCTAAAGGGATGTCTGTTGAAGCAGATATAGAGGAATATAATGTAGGCAGCCTAAGAAGGCCCAAAAATATTAAGTTGTCCAAAACCTTGTCATTACACACCAAAATGAAATACATAAGGTTATGCAAGAAGTTTCAGGATTCTCTCGTATATAGAAGTAAAAGCTTAAAACCTCATGACATAGACATTGTTCCTAAGGGGTCTTCTTTCAAGGAAAACCATGAAAACCTTGAGAAAATTATGTCATTAACAAACATGAGGTTTTAATACCTTGAGAAAATACCTTTTTTTCATAATATGATTTATTTGAAACTTTTGGAAAAATAGACTTGTTACTGCCTTAAAATCAGAAGAAAGGTAAAGAGACATTCTTCAGGTCACCAGCGATCAAAAAATGCAAAAAAGGATAAAAACAGTGTTTTCAATTTGTCAACAACATACCTAAAACAGCTAGAATAAGTGCCCAAGTTTACAAAGGGTAACAAGGATCAAAAGGACACCTTCATCCCCTCAGCTAGCCATCATCACAAGAGAAGAATATATGCCTTGATAAAGTTTTCAAAATCTTGCAAAAGATAAAGTTATCAGTCAGATGACAAAAAGGAGTTGAAAACATAGTAAAGTGGGTTTCTAACTTTGATTTCTTTCTCTCAAAGAGTATAAAGGTCCTTTTGTTTTCACTTCAAATTCATTTAGCCCTTGGAAGAGAGAAAAAACGCTTAAGGAAGAAGAACAGAGGTTTTCTGGTCATTTTTGGTCAAGTTTTTCGGGCGCTGCGCAAATCGAAGGCACTACGCAAACAAAAGGCGGCGCTACGCAAACAACCTTTTCTCCCATTTAAATTTACAAGGCGCTACGCAAATAACCCTGGGCGCTGCGTTAACCCCGGGCGCTGCACAAACGCAGGCCCGACTCGCCCAGGACACACAGGCCTGGCACTTCACTCGACACTTCTTCACAAATCGCCTGGGCTCTATGCAAACTGACCACCGGACTTGCCTAGAGGACGTATGGACGCTGCCCATCTCGACCGGTGCTACGCTAACTGTCGTGTAGACCCTACCGGTACTGCGCAAACAGCCCAACCCGACAAGCATGGGTAGAGGCGCTGCGCAAATGCCAAAATAGTGCAAAAGTCAAAAACCCTTGTCCTAATGCAAAATTTCATCCTCTAAGGTGCCTCCAAGGTTCAAGAAGGTCCAAGAAATTGGTAAGTGGTATATTCTCCTAATCTCCAAGCAATTTTTCAAATCAATTTTGGTTTTTAATGGTGTTTGAACTAAAAACCCTAGGAGGATAAACCCTAGGTCATATACACAAAGGAGCCCCTTTTCAAAGCCTTCTTGCAACAAGTTTAATGTCATATAAGGGTGGGTGAGTTAGGGTGTCTGCAAACACAGTTGAGAAGGGCCTCCTTAAAAGCTCCAAAGCCACTAAAACCCTAAAAAACCCTAACTTCCATACCCCTTATTCACCAAAGCTTGACTCCACCATTTTTCACCTTGTTTCATCAAACCCCCAATTTGCAAACTAGTGTCTCCCGTCACCATGTCAGAGACTGAAAACAACAGTGGTAGTGAAGGTGGTCAAAGGCCTGTAAGGCCAAAGCATGAGGGAAGGAAAGTGAATAGGTTGGAACCTCAAAGCACAGTAGCCATCACCTCCTCTCCTAGGATCCTGTCATGCTTTCAGAATACAAGATGCTTTCAGTATTGTGAAAAGGTCAAACAGGTGAAGAGCCATCATGAACTTACAAGGCTCATCATTCTAAACTTGCACAACAAACACTCAAGCCTTACAGGAGTGGATTTTGAGATTTTAGCAAGTGCCATCTCTGAGGCTACAGGTAACCCATCTGTGGGTGAAAAGTGGTTTAAAAAGGGCAAGTTAGACAAGGATTTCTTTGAGCCATTCATCAAAACAAGGTATAGAGGAGGCAGCAAAAAACTTTTCCCATTCTCACACCTCAAGCACAGATATGCCTCCTTGATGTTGGTTATCATGAATTACTTCACCTGTGAGGGGAGATACTCCAGACCCTATACCTATCATGTCAGACTCCTCATGCATTTCACAGGGGTTAAAATGCTAAATTTTCCTTACTATCTCTATAGGAGCATGGAGAAAATTTCTTCTGTTGTCAGGAGGAGGAATTCCACACAAAAAATGCATAGCTTATTCCACCATTCCATGATCAAAATGGTGGCCTTGCATCAGTTGGAGCAGCATGGTATACCCTGGGATGTTTTCATAAACCATGAAGCCTTTACAAACCCACACCCTCATCAATCAAATTTGCCTTCCTCATCTGCACAAGTGCCCCCACCACAAGCAAACCTGCCTTCCTCTCCTTCTCTTGGTGCATCAGGTGAAGCAGAAAGTGGCAAAGAAGAATCACATGAATATCAGGGTGAACATGAAGAAATCAGTGAGGCAAACACAGATATTAATGAGGAATAGCTTGAGGGAAATGAAGAAGAAGATGAGGGAAAAGGACACAGCAGTAGTGAAGACAAAGAGAGTGACAAATCAGAAGGAGGCAGTGATGGTAATGATACCAATGATTCAGCTAAAAATGAAGAAAGTGATAATGCAAGTGATGAACAAAGTAATGATCAAGGTGAAACTGATGAGGGTCATGATGAGGCAGAGTACATGGACACAAATGATGAATATGAGGATGAGCCAGCAGCTAGTGAGCAAGAGGTAGAGGACATGGAAGCTGATGGAGGGAGTAATGATAAAAAACAAAGCGGTGAGCATGGCCATGATGAACAGCATGTTGATAGTCAAGAAAAGGAAATCAGTGAGGCAGAAACAAATTTTGATGAAGGAGACAGTGACAAAGAAAATGTCACTGATAGGACAGTCAGTGAGGAAAAGGGCAGCAAAAGAGATAGTCATGACAGTCATGACAGCTATCATAACTATCATGACACTAATCAGTCTCTTGGTGACAATGAGAATGAAAGAAACAGTGCAGAAAATGATGAAGAAGAGGACATTAATGAGGAACAAGGTCAAAGTGAGGCAAGTGTAGAGGCTGATGATAAATTTAGAGACCCAAGTGACAACATAGAAGGCAGTAAGGGGGCTAATGATAATAATGGTGTTGAAGGTCAGGAAAGCAGTGATCAAATGGAGCATGAGCTGACTGATGAAGACCATAGTGAAAATGAAATAGCTGGTGACAACACCAAGGGTCACAACCATGATGAAAACACTTTCAAAACTACCATTACACCTATTCCATGCACATATCAAAGGGGGTCAAGACAAGTGTTTGCTGCCTCCAAAAGGCTAGGGACCTTGTCACCTACACCAACTCCAAGGCTTGATAAGGGTAAAGATAAAATGGACAAGGTTAGGAGAAGTAAGAGAGGCAAGAAAAATACTCAAGAGCCTCAATTTATTGACCTAGATAGTGACACTGAAGATAAGGAGATGGCCGCTAGACTGTTACTCCAAAGCGAGGATGCTCAAATCAAGGAATGGGAGAGGGATTTTGGTATGGTCCAATACATCATTCATTATTATAATAATTAGCACGAACACTTCAAGAAGATAAAAATAGGTATGGCCCTCCAGAAGAAGATGACGAAGTATTATGCCAAAAAGCACAAACTTGTTTGTGCCAAATTGAAGGAAGCCCTCCATGAGTCCCAAACGCTAAAGGAGGAAAAAGAGCATGACAGCCTTGGATTTTTGGCTAAGGCTTCTCAGCATTTTTATAAAAACACTTAAGGAAGGTCTCCACCAAATTTGTGAGAATTTGGAGAAAATTTTGTTTTTTGAGATTTTTTAGCCTCATTTGCATAGCACCACTGGCGTTGCACAAACACATGGAGAATATCCAAGATAACTTGAAATTTTTGGATTTCTCTCAACCTTCACATCATTCTCACCAAATTTCATAATATTTGGAACAGGTTTGACCCCTCAAAAGGTCAAAAAACCTCATTTTTTCACCTTTCTACCACTGTTTTAGGCCTGGCGCTGCGCAAATGACAGTCTGGAGATTTTATCTTTTTCAATAGGATACAGGAGCTTGATCAGGAAAACACAAGAATTTATGGAAATTAGACTCATCATTCTTTCCAACGAGCCATCACGAATCCAAATCCGACATCGAAAAGGGGTCCAAAACTTGATCACGAAAGAGGCTATTTTCTGTTGGAAGTGGCGCTGCGCAAATGGGTTGTGTAGTGTGTTTTGGACCAAAAGTCAACAAAACACACTCATTTATTGCAAAATGATATTTTTCAGTTTTTTGAGGCAAAACACTCCATATTTAGGTGCAAATAGTTATTATGGAATTTATTTCTTAGGATATTATGTGCTTTGGGCCTTGCATGGTCTCTTGGCCATAAATGACATTTATGGATGAATTTGACATTTTCCTACCTTATTTAGGGTTTTTTTCCCTCTCTTGCTAAGATAAATAGAGCATGAGGGCTTCATTGTAAATTTTGGCTTGTGATAAACTTGGATAGAAATACATGGTTTTTATGAGCTTGGAGAAGAAATTGGTTTTGTGAAGTTGATGAATGCCTTGCTTGGATTGATGATGGAGAAGCTTGTTTGCAGGATTCCTAATCTTGGTTAATGGTGATGTCTTCTTAATTTTTTTATGTTTTCTTGTTAGCATAAATTTTCACTCTTCTTAGTTTCTATAGAACATAAAAGTATAGGTTGAGAAATGCTCTTTGAAGCACCTTAGTCCTCCTGTTTTCCATGGCCTTGATGTTTTCCTCTGCTGGGTGTGTTTAAGGAATTCTTAACTTCTCCTCAAGCCTCTTCATGCTTTTTTATTTCAATTATGGATTAATATGTTGGTTAACAAATATGATTCACGGTAAGCCCTGCTTATTTGAGACTGTCTAAACTCTGTCTTGGAAACTTTCTTTGAAGTATTGCTTGCTAGGTTAAGTCAAGAGGTCTTGTTCTGATCTTTCCCTTTGTCCATGCCCATCAGCTTGCCTTAGAGTTTTTTATAGCTTGATCAACAATGTTTAGGAGTTCCCTCTTTGCTTGATTAAATTTATTGTGCTATCTTATATGTTTTCCCAAATTTTGAAGGTGAATTTACTAAAGTTAGAAGCTCTTATTCTTTCTATGTTTCACTGGAATGTTTATCTTGGATATTTATTTGTTTAAAGTATTATCATTGAGTAAATGGTTTGCCCTATCTTATGCTTAGTATCTTTTTCTTATCATATTTAAGACCTTCTTGTTCATAGGTAAATGACAAAGGATCCTTCACTGCCCTTTGCCCTACCTTGTTTTTCCCAAACTTGATGTCAACCCCAACTCACGCATTACCTTAAGGATCCATTAACCTTGCTAGATTGGCCCTGCAACACACTCTGATTCATCGTTGAGACACTCATGACTTTCATTGACTCCATAGCCCAATGATTCAAAGACCTCTCACTCCACCTATTCCACTTGACCATCTTACCCAACCAAAACAATCAAAAAACCCTACACTTAACAACTAGCCTAAAATCAACCATCTAAAGCAAACAAGAACACATCCTTTGCATCTAATAGAGAGATTCCTGTCTGAGTCCAGGAAGGCTAGGTCCTAGGACTCTAAAGACTGGTTCCATGTTACCTTGTCATCTGGTATACCAATCTGCCAAATCACGGGACCCCAACAGATGGGATTAATATCTGCAATGACCATAGTGGTTTTTAAGATGATGTAGTGGCAAAGCTTTTGGACTGCATGGATTAATGCTAGGGCAGTGTTTTCTTCAGGCTCATATATTAATGTTGGGCCCGATAAGGTTTTTTTGAGGTAATAGATTACATGATCCTTCCCATCTGGGCCCTCCTGGATCAAAACTCCGGCCAATGTGGACTCAGAAGCTGATAGATACAGGATATAATCTTTGTCATAGTCTGGGGGACTGATGAGTGGCGCTGAGGATAATGTTTCTTTTAGCGCATCAAACGCTTGTTGGGTGTAATCGTCCCATTTAAATGGGATTTCCTAGTGGAGGAGGCGCAGGAACCCTTGAGCGTAGGTGGTATAATCTAAGACGAAGCGTCTCAGAAAATTGGCCTTCCCTTGCAGGCTTTGCAATTTCCTGAGGGTTCGAGGTGGTGGTACCTCTTTGATGGCTTGGACCTTGAGGGGGTCCACACGAATCCCTTGCTGGTACACGATAAAACCTAAGAGTATTCATGCGCTGACGCAAAAGACACACTTGAGGGGGTTCAAGCGTAGGTTGTATTGATGGCATCGTTGGAATACCAACAGCAGCTCCGCAAGTTGGTCTGAGCGCTTTTTGGAGCGAACGGTCAGGTCGTCCAAGTAGGCGAGGATAAGGTGTGCCAAGTCATGAAATATATAATTCATGGCCCTTTGGAAGGTGGCTCCAGCGTTTTCTAGGCCAAATGGCATTACATTGTATGAGAATGTGCCCCAGGGGGTGGTGAACGCGGTTTTGTACCAGTCTGTGTGGCAGATTTGGATTTGATTGTACCCAGAGAATCCATCCATGAAGGATAGAACCTCGTGTCCTGCACAAGCATCGATGACCTGGTCGATGAATGGGGTCGGATAATTGTCTTTAGGGAAAGCTTTTTTCAAATCCCTAAAATCGGTGCACATGCGTATAGTGCCCTGTTTTTTCATGACGGGAATAGGGTTGGAAACCCAAGATGTATAGGCGATGGGGTAGGTAAACCCGGCTTTGTGAAGCTTATCGACTTCTCGTTTTATTGCTTCTGCCTTTGATGGGTGCAGTTGACGTTGTTTCTAGCTTACTGGAGGTATGTCAGGCCAAGTGTCAATATGGTGCTCTACGATAGTGGGACTAAGCCCAGGCATTTATGAGTAGTCCCATGCGAAGATATCTCGATACTCTTGTAGCAATTGGGTATAAGAGGTTATTTCTTCTGGAGAGCATGCTGCCCCCAGTGAGATTTCTCCGACCTTTTCAGGATTTTGGGATATGTTCACCTTGATGGTAGGTGAGATGTTTGACATATTTCCTTCCTCGAACGCATGGGGCGTTGGGATAGGGTTTTTGAACCAATCGACTTTCCCTGATGGGAGGAAATATTTCGATTCGATTGCGTAGATCTCTTGTTCTTTTGTCTTGTTGGGACTAAACGTATGCTTGGGGAGAAAGAGCAAATGGTGATGCATTGAATCCCATGGGTAATCTGGCTCTGTCATTGCCTCTAGGATATCTTCATCCGAATGAAATAGGGACGCTAAGGAGGATTGATCATGCGCAAGGTTATGCTGAATAGGGTCAATCCGCACAGAGCTAGTTGAGAGACACGAGAAGGATTCCATCGTCGATGTGGTGGAACCAGACGCGGTCGACAGAGTGCAAACAGATTGGGTCTGCATTGTCGTAGGTACAACTACTCTTGTAGTTGCAGCTGACTAGACACCTATGGTAGATGAGCAGACAACTCAAGTCATAGTTCCGATACATGATGATATGAATCATATGTGGTGTATCGTGTCGTCGGTGTTTGGTGGGGGCAGAATCTCCCTGATTGGTTGCTTCTCAAATGACAAGAATAGGATGGATTTGGTCGTCACATCCTCTTGGGTTGTTGAATTGTTCATGGATTTCGAGTTTGTGCCATCTTCTTGGGTGAGGCGGACTAAGGTTGATCGCATATAGGCTAGTGTTGCACGGTATGTAGTGACAACGACGTACTGGGTGGTTGTCACCACATATTTGACATGCATACGAGACATCCATGTTGGCGCGATATACTATATGGACTGGATACCACCGTTGGAAAATTTCCAAATCTGGGCAATCAATGATGAAATGATAAAGTTCATCACAAAGTACGCACCTTTCGATTGGGGGAGGGGGTCTGGCGGGGAGCCTTTCAGGTGATCATAGTTCTTCCTGTAGGTACAGGATGATATGAGGTTCATCTCCAGCAAATTGGCTGGAGGGATCCTCTTGATAGTATCGCTCGATGGCATGTAAGGCATCCCTATATCGTGGGATCTCTGGGCAATGATGAAGCTATGGTTGACATGGCATACATATAACTTTTACCAAGGAGTATATTATAGTATTGAGCGTCTAAGACTTCGATGTCTATATGGACTGTCTTTCCAGCTAAGCAGACTGGGAAATTTTGGTAGAGACCGACGGTGGTTGAAGGACAACCGTCGTATGCTCTAAGCGTGATGACTAATGGTTTTAGTTCGGGAGACCCTAACTTCTACCAAACATTTTTTGACATGATGCACGTGGATGCACCCTCGTCAATGACACATAGGTGAATGGTGATATTCTGGACTGACACTAGTATCTGAAAGGTGACCATCGAAGGAAGCCTAGGGGTGGCTTTGTCTAAGTCAAAAGCCATTAGACACGTATCGACAGGCTTAATAGAGCCTAACATAGAAAGCAAGGCTTTCCGTTGTTTTTGACATGACTGCAATACTTCCAAAGTTGACATAGCAGCGGGATATTCGGCTAGGTCATTTACGATCCAATAATTATGGGCCGCTTTGGAGTAGTTTCCTTCTCGCCTATTTGGTCCGTTCGCCATCTTTGGCAATGGTTCAATAGGCATCCTTGAAATGGTCAAAGGTGCAGTTGGTGCACTTGTACTAGCCCTGACACATTGGTGTCTAGTGGGGTGTCGTAATTGTGATTCCGTGCTTGAAAAAACATCTCTTCGCCAGTCATGTAGATTTCCTGGCTGTTTTTCCCGGAGTTGTCTGGATTTTGTTGCTGAGTGTTAATCATCCCTTGATGGGGGAAAGGTTCATGCATCACAGTTGTTTGCTGGGGAGATCCTCCTTGTCCTCGGTTACTCTACAGCTTCTTTAGCTTAGGGAGATCGTGACAGTGGTGAGTATAATGGTCGTATTCACCACATATCAAACAAGAGTGGTTTATTCGAAGAGGTGGCCTTTTTCTTTGTCATTGGGCATTACTTGGCTCCTGGTTCTGATTCCGGTTGGAGTTGCCTCCAGCCTGTGTTCATGGTGGGCATTGCTAGTTGTTGCCCCCCTGTCCAAGATTCCCTTTGGGCTTGTTTTTTCCTTTTTTCTTCACCACGTTAGGAGGGTGGTTCTCCTGGTTATATGATTGGTGTGGTTGGTTTTGGGAAGGTTGCACAAATTTAACCTGTGCATTATTCATAGGTGGGTCTTGTGTTGGGGACTGAGCATAATGCGGTCCCTGGTTTTCACATGGTTGTTGGGGGGGATCTCTTACGTCAGTATTTCTCTCTGCGCACTGGGTCCCCTGAGCCAGAGGATAAGGTGCTCCATGGTGATACGATGGCGCCCTATTAGTCAAATTTTGTTGAAGCATATGATGACTTTGAAAACTGGGTTGTGGTACGTTATGGGTAGAACCATACGTGTAACTAGGGTTTTGAATTATACTGCCTAGGTAACTTTGGGTCAATGACCCAATTAGACCGTCTGCAGAGCTGGAAATTCTTGATAATTTTGCAGGCGCGGGGCGTTCGGCAAGATATTGTAAATATATCCTGACTGCGTATAAATCAGCTCAAGTTGTTGGGCTTTGTTGCGCCACATCCTTTGAAATATTTGTAGTGAGAGTTTTCAGGAACAAGTCTAAAAGTACCCGATCGTTGAGTTTATATTTACATAAACTACGATGCCACCTCCATTCATGGAGATGGTCTAAGATATGGATGGCGGGCATTTGTCTAAAGTGTGTTAGTAATTCCATTCTAGAATCATGGTGAATGAGTAACTGAAAATATGTTAGGAACGTAGTGGAGAGGGTGCAAAAGGTTCCATGTGAAGCAAAGGGTTGTTCCACGTACCATTTCGCTACAGCTCCTATCAGAGTGTGTTGAAATAGGCTCAATCGAATAGTGTCGTCAATGATATTGTTCGATGAGCACCATAGGTGGAAGGTCATGACATGATTCAATGGGTCTTCCGCTTGCTTTCCTTTGAATTTTGGAATATCCGAAGGGAGATTCGTGGGCATGGGAGGCCATGCAGGTTTGTGTGCAATGGGTTCATTCATCAGCTTGGTTAAACCAAGTAGATTCAATAAAGCTAAGAAAGGTGACTGTGAGGTTGAATCCATTGCAACCTGTGAAGACACAAAGTTCTGGTTAGGAAGAGGGTTTCTCTGCGATGTACCCTGATGTGTATTCGACTGGCTTCCCGAATGGGTCGCACTCCTCTGCCCCCTAGGGGTCATGGGAGGAGTGGTGTGTGGTGTGGCATTGGGAGACCGACCAGGGTTCCCAAATAACGATGCCCCAATAAAGGAAAAACCAATCATGGTTTCAGTGTTTCATCTTTGACGCCTAAATGGTGAAAAACCTGAAACCCCTCCTGGTAATGGGGGGAGGTCCAAAAGACGTCTAGATCGACGAGGTCCCATTGGGTCCATCACGGTGTCGACTAGGTCTGTCTTTGGAAAAAAATTGAGAAGATAGAGAATATGATCAAAGCAAAATTCCGATCACATACATAAAACAAAGCGAAAATAAAATTAATTTTCCCTTTAAATTAATCCTATGTGATCAGTCAATCAAAAATATGGTTTTTTTTTTGTTTGTGTATGATACTAAAATCTTAGAAGACCTATTCGTCCTCACACACTGAAAATGTAACTAAAACTTGAGAAGATATCTTGCGAGTGCTAGCACAATGTCCCATAAGATTTGGCGACGCTCCCAGTCAGCTGAAGAAAATCCACCAAAGTAAGGGTAGAGGATCGAGCGCTTTCCTGCACCGTCACCTATAAGGAAAGGATGCCCTAGATGTAATATTCCAAAATTAGCATGCAGCTAATTGGAATATTAATTTTTGCTCATGTCACTTAGGAGGTAAATAAATGGGTAAGGAGGCCCATACATTTCAGAATAATGAATAAAATCCCTCATAGTGTGGAAAGGGATCATCAGAGGGGCTAGATTTCATACCCTCATGTGTGAACAGGGTCATTTGCATGTGGACAAGGTCAAGTTTGACCAAGTCAACAGCACTGGGATAGGAGGTGGAGAACACTAAGATAAACAACGCAATATAAATGGGAGGATGTTTCTTTGGTGAAGGAAACCCTAATGAGTGGGACCCATGGTGAGAGGGATTTCACTTGTTTAAAAGGAGGACAAGGCAGCCATTGTTATACATGTTATGGATTATTGATTTCTTGGTATGTTTAGACTTTGTGCATTCTCCTGTTGTTTAGCAGAGTTGCAGTGCTGCTTAGCACAAGGCATTCATGTTTAGGAATTCCTTCTCCTTTCAAGAGAGGCCTCTTGAAGGAGCTTGCTCTTCATTTCTCCACATTTAGGCTTCAGGCCAAGCTTCCTCCTTCAACTACAGTGTTATTCCTGTAGCAGGAAACGTTGTGTTGCAGGGTGTTGCAGTGGAGGTTCTACAACCACTTCCGGAGCTATTTTTCAGAGGAGGAAGCCTTCTTTCCTTTGGAGGATCAGTGAGGAAGCATTTGAGCTTATTCCCATCATCTTTGGCATCCGGCCAACCATTGTTCATCATCTACAGTGCAGTCCCTCTCATTGACTGCGTTATTTTCATTGCGCATCTGCAGTGAGGGTTGCAGTGTTTGTGTGGAGGGTCAGATCTTCAGTTTTAGGATCAACTTTTCACTTGGAAGATCCATTGGAGGAGGTCTATTCAGGTTTTGCATCATCTACAGCCATCTCCATCCAGTTCTTGAGTTGCAGCTACTACTCAACCCTGCTACTCCAGCATTTTTGTCATTTTGCATATTTCAGGAAATCCTTCAAGGATTGTCTTGATATTGTTTCCAAGGGTTTAGAGCTTTTCTCCCCCACTTATTTGAGCTATACATTTCCATATCTATGTATTGAAATTATTTTCATAGCAATGCCTCTTATAAACTACGCAGTCATAGCCTTGGGTTTTTAATATGTAGCAGTGTTCTCTATTTTCATGTACATGTTCTATTGAGGCTTGCATTGCCTAGCTTGATTGATTATTTCCTCAAGGATTTGTACTCTTTTGCTGCTATAAGATCAATATGATGGCTATTTGGATCTTCTCATGTTTTATGTACTGATATAACGTTGCTACTCCAATATATGTTCTTACATTGCTGCATCTCCAACTTTGGAACATCTTAAGGTGTTCTTATTGTTGTATAAATTCCCTATTTTGGGATATTACAGTGGTATCAAAGCATCATCTTGGCTCAGCCTGTGAGTTTCATCCAAAGAAGATAGAAGAAGATCAGAATGTTGGAGAGGATGAGTTTTGTCTCATCATTCTTCAGATCTATGAAGAACCTCCCCAAGGAGGATAAGAAAAAATAAAAGGAAGGACCATGCGCTTCCTATTCTCACTGGGAAGAATACAATAAGCATGAGAGAAACTTGGATCATTTGATTCTAAGTAAGTACCTTGTTGAGTACAAATCTCAACCTAGAGCCTTCAAAGAGACTCTAGCTCTTCCACAGTTCATTCAGTTAAAGGAAGAGAGGAGGTCCTGCAACAAAAGAGGAATCAAAGGTAATAGGTTTCTATTGCCTACATATGATGGATCATCTACAACAAGATCTTGGGAAAATAAGCTTGAGGCATTCTTTCTACTACATCCAGTGGGAGAGAGGGAGGCAGTAGAAGTTGCAACGCTACACTTGGAGCGTTAAGCCAATGTTTGGTGGTTCAGCCACTTGAGCCATGCAAGGGTGAATACTTTTGCATATTTCACTCAATGGTTGATTAGAACCTTTGATAGAGAAAGATAAGAGGAGAAAAAGCCCACACCACCATGGGAGGAGACTTGTACCAACGCTGTCACAGCCTTGGAAGAGCAGCCTTCTACATCTGCAAATGGGGCAGCCATTTCATTGGAGGAAAGAACTATTGCAGCCATACAAGGAGATCCCAAGCCCCATCAAGGTATGAATGAAATTCCACTTTCTATTTTAGCAAATATTTTGGAGGATTATGGGAATTCATCTTTATATGACCAAGAATCAACACACATTGCTAATATAGAGCAACAAGATTGCACTACGCTGTGCAACATTGAAACATTCAAGGAATAAATAAATCATCATCCTCATGAGCCATTTTTGGAATGCACACTACACTTGAGGTTGGGGTTTGAAGACTTGAAGGGAAGTATGGAAGATAGTAGACATCTTGAAGTGAGAAACCCGTTCTCCTTTCTAGATGACCCTTTCTCAATGAGCACCTCTCAGCTCAAAGAGAGACTTCTACTTTCAGCAGATCCAAGACCTCATTGGTTTTGGAGGACTATTGATGAGAGGGAGATCTCATGGAGATATTTCATTAGAGGTGCACTTCAACACATCATGGAGTGCAAAGTTCTTGAACAGTTTGAGGAGGCTCTTCCCTCCTCACACTTGGATCTTTATGGATTCAAGGGGGAACAGAAAGATGATGGAGGACATCTTAGGATGGATAAAATCTCTCATGTTTGTGTTGGACACTCCTTGAGCCCTACACATCATGATGGAAGGTTTTTTCCTACCACCTATTTAGATCCTTATGAGATCAATTTGGTCATTGAGGAGATTGCATTTCAATATCCCATGAAATGCAAAGACAGAAATCTGATTTGGGAGGATGGTAGTCTTCATGGGAAGGGTACCAATATTGAGAATGAAGGGAGACATCCACAAATGGATGAGTGGATGTGGATGAAGAGCAAGAAGCTGGTGAGCTACTTGCAAATATATGATACCGGGCAGCAGGAGGCATGGCTGCGTTGGCTACTCTTGAAAGAGTTTGGCCATTATCCTCTTTCTAAGGGTATGTGGCAGGATACTTGCATCATTTGGCAGCAAGGAGTATGGACACATTGTGTTGATATGACATTCTTCATATCAGTCACCATGTTTTCACTACATGATTTGTATGATGGAGGTATGAGAAGGCAGCAAAAAACTTTGTTGCTTGAGTTGTACTTAAGAGAGCAAGGGCAGATTTGCTCTCACACTTTGCATGATGTTGCAGGAGTAGGAGATGGCACTATCATGGTGCAAAGGGGCTACTCCTTGGCCTTAGATGATCAAGAGGTACTTCCACTTGGGGAGGAACTTCTTATGTATAGCAGCATTGTGGGAGATATCTTTGACAATGAGCATGTCAAAGAAAGGAGCTATGAGTTGGCAGGATTCTATTTGCATAGGCCAATAGCACTATCACTTGAGAGCATGGGTTTATTGATGGAGTATCCCAAGATCACTTCACATTTGATGCACTTGGTGGAAAAGGAGGAGGTGAGAATGATGGAGTAGTGGATGGAAACATCTATTACATTGGTATGATATTCTTTGATATGATCTTCTTGACTTGGATTTCCATGTATAATAAGGGTGATCTTCATGCAGCGTATGGTTCATTCCTCTTCATGGGAGTGTGTCATACCACTATGGAGGAATTATTCATATACATATGCATCATCTTACTCTCAACACATGGTAAGAATATTTTTTGTGCATCCATTGATTGTCTAACACAGTGTTTGCATATTCTTACCCTTCTTATTCAGTGCATTGCTCCATAAGAGGGCAATCTTTTCATTGAGCTCCATGGTCAACATTGGGCCAAATTTTCTGATGGAGACAACCATCTCTTATATGGCCTTGGGAAAGTGTTTTCTTTCATGTATGTTCAGTTGATGTACCCAGCCATTTTCTATTTACATAATTATCCATGTAACAAAAAACAACTTTCCATGTAATTTTTGGAAGCAGCAATTTGAAAAACTGCGCTGTCACTATTGGGAGAGTTGTTGGTACCTTCTTGCACCACATGAAACCTTCAGCATTTTCCTCATTTTGTTGTTGATCATGATTTCATTTTCTGATATTGATCTTATTTGTATTGGAGGCATGATTAGGAGAGAGACACATGAGTTGGATGTCTCCTTTGGGGAAGAGGATTCCCACACTTTTTGCATTGCATGTTCTAAAGGGAGTATGAGAGGAGATATGGCCACCACAGCCAAAAAATTGTTCCCTTTTGTTGAGGTGGGCCATGTGATTGATGGGATGCCATATGGTGATGATTTCCTATCCATCACATATGGGATGATTTGGGCCAGCTTGATTCACAGCGTTGGAGAGGAGATCTTTGGAGATCTAGTCTTCATCTTGCCACTTGAGGGAAATTATTTTGCAGCCCAGGATCAGCATCTGCTCTACACATATCATAAGTGGGGAGGATGAAAGCGTGGGGTAGGCTCCTATGTCTACCATGTTCAGATTTTCAGCCCACCTACATTGCATGAACTCAAGGTGGAGGAGAATTTTCTGGAGTTGCCATGTTGGGAGGTGAGTCATTTTGTATGGATGATTTCTTGGGGATGGAGGATCCACTTGGGGAAGATGTTTTCCTAATACATTTTAGTCTCCATTCCTTGGGAGTCAACTTCTCAGTTCTATCCTTGCAGTTTCTTGAGGACAAGCAACATTTGGGAGGGGAGGACTATAATATTCCAAAATTAGCATGCAGCTAATTAGAACATTAATTTTTGCTCATGTCACTTAGGAGGTAAATAAATGGGTAAGGAGGCCTATACATTTCATAATAATGAATAAAATCCCTCACAGTGTGGAAAGGGATCATCAAAGGACTTGGATTTCACACCCTCATGTGTGAACAGGGTCATTTTCATGTGGACAAGGTCAAGTTTGACCAAGTCAACAGCGCTGGGATAGGAGGTGGAGAACACTCAGAAAAATAGCATAGAATGAATGGGAGGAGGTTTCTTTGGTGAAGGAAACCCTAATGAGTGGGACCCATGGTGAGAGGGATTTCACTTGTTTAACAGGAGGGAAAGGCACCCATTGTTATACATGTTATGGATTATTGATTTCTTGGTCTGTTTAGACTTTGTGCATTCTCCTGTTGTTTAGCATAGTTGCAATGCTGCTTAACACAAGGCATTCATGTTTATGAATTCATTCTCCTTTCAAGAGAGGCCTCTTGAAGGAGCTTACTCTTCATTTCTCCACATTCAGGCTTCAGGCCAAGCTTCCTCTTTCAGCTACAGCGTTATTCCTGTAGCAGAAAACGTTGTGTTGCAGGGTGTTGCAGTGGAGGTTCTACAACACCACTTCCAGAGCTATTTTTCAGAGGAGGAAGCATTCTTTCCTTTGGAGGATTAGTGAGGAAGCATTTTAGCTGATTCCCATCATCTTTGGCATCTGGCCAACCATTGTTCATCATCTACAGCGCAGTCCCTCTCATTGACTGCGTTATTTTCATTGAGCATCTGCAGTGAGGGTTGCAGTGTTTGTGTGGAGGGTCAGATCTTCAGTGTTAGGATCAGCCTTTCACTTGGAAGATTCATTGGAGGAGGTCTATTCAGGTTGTGCATCATCTACAGCCATCTCCATCCAGTTCTTGAGTTGCAGCTGCTACTCAACCCTGCTACTCCGGCATTTTTTCCATTTTGCATATTTCAGTAAATCCTTCTAGGATTGTCTTGAGATTGTTTCCAGGGGTTTAGAGCTTTGCTCCCCCACTTATTTGAGCTATATATTTACATATCTATGTATTGAAATTATTTGTGTAGCAGTGCCTCTTATAAACTGCGCAGTCATAGCCTGGGGTTTTCTATATGTAGCAGTGTTCTCTATTTTCATGTACATGTTCTATTGAGGCTTGCATTGCCTAGCTTGAGTGATTATTTCCTCAAGGATTTGTACTCTTTTGCTGCTATAAGATAAATATGATGGCTATTTGGATCTTCTCATGTTTTATGTATTGATATAACGCTGCTACTCCAATATGTGTTCTTACATTCCTGCATCTCCAACTTTGGAACATCTTAAGGTGTTCTTATTGTTGTAGAAATTCCCTATTTTGGGATATTACACTAGATTTGGCCACTAAGTACCACCGTCCCACATGATTATTCGAGTCTTGGGCTTCTTGGTAATTCATCTAACAGTACCAAGTATCAGGTGGGTCAGGTAGCCCCAACTAATTCCTGCCCACAATGCGCCTAAGCCTAACCCCCTCTGAAACGGGTCTCTGTCGCGCTCGGGTTTTCTTTTCCGTGGGCGGATAGGTGGATTTAAAGCTCCCTAAACAGTCAAATTCTATGTTTCAAGATGAAGAATGATCAAGGCAGCTTATTGGATGCCTACCCCCTTGATCCTAACTTAAACTATAAATTCTTTTGTGGCCCCTGTAGGGAGAATTTAGTGAGTTTTGTTAAGTTAGTTTTAGGTGTCTTTGATTTACTTAGTGTGTGGATGTGTGTGAGAAAAATGTGGACAAGCACATAGTTTGAGTGTGTGTATATGCGATTATCCTTTTCAAAATCCCCTATTAAACTATGTTGTATTGTTCCTTGCCCAAAAGAAAAACATGTGCGAATATGGGCCACTTTCTATTTTTCCTAGTTAATCTATGTGATCAACTAAAGGGAGATGGTGAGTTGTGAATAGAGAGTGTTCATATGATTGCCTAGGATCACTGAAGGGTGCAAAGGCAGCAGAGATTACTTTCTCTTCTATCGACAATTCATTCCTGGTCCTGAAATCCTAGTGCAAAAATTGAACTAAACTAATGACTTTTACACTAGAAAAAATAAACTAGCTAAGCATGCGTGGACTTAGGCCACTTACTTTGACTAATTATCTAGGTGTGTGGGTACCTAAATTTGCAAAACATATAAATAAATAAAATAAATAAAAAATAAAAATTCAGAATGCAAGTTAATTTTCCCCCCTACTTAAACTATGTGTGAACTTTGCAAAAATCAACTTGAAATAAAACTAACACTAATCCTACAAAAGGAAACTAAGAGTGAGCTTTATCAAGCTGCGGGGTACCTCAACCAATGTTGGCAGATGTATTATGGGCTGCCAAGCACTTTACAAGCAGAAAAAGATAGAAATATGGGAGAAATTTCTCATTTTGTCTTTTGCGCGCAAAAGGCTGCAACAGGCACGATCACTGCGCGCAAGTCAGCTTTGAACGCGTGCCCTGGGCACGTCTGTGGGAGGGAAAAGCACACAGATTCCATCAAAAGTAATTTTTGGAGTTGTTCTGCTTCAGTCTGTCACTTGGGGTGAACTAGGGACTGCAAGAGAAAAAGGGGAAAATTCAACTCCACTCCACAGCACAAACGAAGGTCTCTGCAAAAAGGCACAACCACATAAACTTGAAAATAAACGTTAGTGGAGTCACCAATCCTGTGTTAGTGTGTTTGGTGCACGCATGTACGAAATCACACCAACTTAAGGGGTGTGGTTTACCCTCTTAAGTTATTATTCACAGACACAAAAAGAAGTGGAGTCAAGCAAGTTAGTGGAACATGCTAGAACATGAACATACTAGATAAAGAAATAGCATGCATATTCAAAATAAAACAAGACTAAAACTAAAACAAATAAAACAAAAGCTCTGAATAGAATCAAACAACTGCAATAATCCAAACGGTGGCGCTTTCGGCCCCTCTTATTGAGTGCTGGTAGGAAATGAGGATGAAACTTTAACCCTCTTGCCAAGGGGCCCTTAGAACTTGGGTTCTAAGTCTCGATGCAAGGATGTCTTTACTTCCAAGCTTGCCTTGGTGTCAAGTCTCCCTCTCTCTACTGTGGTGGACTGAACTTGTTGGATGGCCAACAATTGAGTCCCCTCTATCTCAGCTCCAAATCACACACTGCTGGTATTTCTTGGGAAAATTTTGGCCAGCATAACAATGTGCTCTCAAGTTGTTGTTGTGTAACCAGCTCCAAAAAGAGAAAAAAAGAGATATCAACGCCTTAGAAATGAGCCACTTCGAGGGGGCAACCTCCAATACATTACATAAATGAACAATTCTTGGATGATACAATTTACAAAACCTCCTTTCTATATATAGGAGTCCATGGGGCCATAATGTAATCCTAGTGGCCACAATGTAATCCTAGCCGACCTAACAATAATAATTTAAGGGCACAATAATAACAAAATGGGGTTACAAGGGTACAATAATAACAATAAGGGGGTTACACTAACAATAATAAGGGACTATACTAGTAATATAGGGACCTAACATGCCCCTCTCCTTCAAAAAGTGTTGTCCTCAACGCTTGAGTAGCTTTGGGTGCTTCTGTATAAAATTCTCATCCTCCCATGTAGAATCTTCTGTGGGTAAGTTCTTCCACTTGATGAGATACTCTGAAATTGATCGATTTCGTAGCTGTCGAGTTCTTGTTTCCATGACTGCTTCAGGTTCCAATATGATTTTTCCTTCCTCATCAAGTTCTGGAAATATTGTTTGAACCGGAAGATTTTCACCTATAACCTTCTTTAAGCATGAAACATGGAAAACTGGATGCACTCGCGAAGAAGCAGGAAGCTCCAATTTGTATGCCATAGTACCAATCTTTGCAACACCTTGTAAGGACCATAGTACTTTGGCGATAATTTATTATCCTTCTTAGCTTGCTTGAGGGACATTTGTTTGTATGGTTGTAGCCGTAAAATACCCAATCTCCTACATCAAAACTTCTCTCGCTGCGATGTTGATCTGCCTGTTGTTTCATTCGATTTTGTGCCAAATTCAGGTTATCCTTTAAGAGTTGGAGAACTTCTTGCTGATGCTCGATGTGATCTTCCACTGCTTGAACCTTCGAATTTCCCCTTAAAGATGATGTGATGGATGGTGGATGATATCCATAAAGTGCCATAAATGGGGTCATTTTTGCTGCAGTATGGAAGGAAGTGTTATACCACCATTCAGCGAGAGGTAACTACTTGACCCATTGTGTTTGTTTATCAGATACAAAACAACGAAGATATCCTTCCAAACATTTATTTACTATCTCAGTTTGACCATCAGATTGAGGGTGATAAGATGAGCTATGAGCTAATTTAGTACCCAAAGAAGAAAATAACTCTGTCCAAAAATTTCCCGTAAAAATGGGATCTCTGTCGCTCACAATAACCCTTGGGCTTCCATGTACCTTTTGAATTCTGTCCACAAATGTAGTAGCAACTGTACTTGCTTTAAATGGATGAGATAATGCACAAAAGTGTGCATACTTGGTAAGTCTATCAACTACCACCATGATGACACTCTTTCCTTCGGACTTAGGTAAACCTGTGACAAAATCCATTGAAATCTCCTCCCAACGTTGACTTGGAATGGATAAAGGTTGTAGAAGTCCTGGGGTCTTAATTGTTTCCACTTTATTCTGCTGGCAAACCAAACATTCCGCCACAAACTTTTGAATATCAGATTTAAGGCCATCCCAAAAAAATTCTTTCTTCACCCCGTGGTAAGTTTTTAAAAATCCCGAGTGTCCTCCTAAAGGAGAAGTGTGCAATTCCATAAGAATCTTTTGTTTTAGTTGGGAATGTTTACAAAGATATAAGCGATCTTTGTACCATAAGGAATCATTTTTCCAACTAAATGTATCAGATGTACTGGGATATTGCTGCAACTTTTGAATGAGTGTCCATACTTCTTCGTCCTTCTTCCATTCATTCCTTGCTTCGGTTATCCAATCTGGTTGGATAATAGAAATGGCACAAAGCAATGCTTCCACCTCTTCATTCTTTCTTGAGAGTGCATCCGCAACAACATTAAGCTTTCCTTTTTTGTAGATTATTTCAAAGTCATAACCCAACATCTTTGTGACCCATTTTTGCTGCTCTTCTGAAGATAGTCGTTGTTCCAAAAAGTGTTTAAGACTATCATGATCAGTTTTTACCTTGAAGTGTCTTCCCATTATGTAAGTTTGCCATTTCTTTAGTGCATGCAATATTGCTAACATTTCCTTCTCATAAATAGGTTTCTGTAAATACTTTCCTTTGATTGGACGACTTTCAAAAGCAATGGGTCTTCCTTCCTGCATTAAAACTGCACCAATTCCATTTCCTGAGGTATCACATTCCACAATAAAGGTTTTTGTGAAGTCTGGCGTAGCTAAGACCGGTGCTAGGCACATTGCCTCTTTAAGATGTTCAAAGGCCTTAGTTGTTTCAGGAGTCCATGAAAATGCATCTTTCTTCAATAATGTTGTTAGAGGTGCTGCTATTCTCCCATAATTCTTAACAAACTTGCGATAATACCCTGTTAACCCGAGAAATTCTCGCAACTGCTTTATGGTTGTGGGGACTTTCCATTCCTTAATGGCTTTAATTTTGTTAGGGTCTACTTTAACACCCTCGTGAGATACAATATGACCCAGATATTCCACCTCTTGTACTCAAAGAAACATTTGGATGTTTTTGCATATAATTGTTTCTCCTGCAATAGTTTGAGCACCCTGTCAACATGTTCAACATGATCCTTCCAAGACCTGCTATAGATTAGTATATCATCAAAAAATACTAGCACAAATTTTCTAAGGAAGGGTTTGAAAATGGAATTCATCAACCCTTGAATGTAGAAGGTGCATTGGTAAGGCCAAAAGGCATGACCAAAAATTCATAATGACCCTCATGAGTTCGAAATGCTGTTTTTGGAATATCTTCAGTCTTCATTCTAATTTGATTATATCCTGAATGAAGATCCAACTTGGTAAAATAAATTGCTCCATGTAATTCATCCAATAATTCATCAATCACAGGAATGGGAAATTTATCTTTAATGGTGAGCTTATTGAGCTCCCTATAATCCGGACACATTCACCATGATCCATCTTTCTTGTGTACCAATACTACAGGAGCAGAGAAAGAACTTTGACTAGGTTGAATTATACCCGCCTCTAACATTTCTGCAATCATACGTTCAATTTCGCTCTTTGGAAGTAAGGATATCTATAAGGCCTGATGTTTGGAAGAACACCTCCTGGAATCAAATGAATAGCATGATCATGATCACGAATAGGTGGGAGTCCTTTGGGAGTTTCAAACACCTTGGAATGATTGTCCAAGACTTGTTGGAGATCTCCAGAAATAGATGATTTTGATGTTGGAACTTCTAGTGAGCATAATTGTGCAATTACGCCTCGTTGTTCTTTCTTTAGAAGCTTTGTCATGACATTAGAGCTTATTATCCTTCCTGGATTCCCTTCAATACCCCGTAATTCGACTTCCTTTCCTTCTGAAAAAAATTTCAAGAAAAGTTCTTAAAAATTAAAAGCTACCGTCCCCAAAGATTGTAACCATTGTACTCCTAGTACAACATCAGCACCTCCCATAGGAATGGAAAGCATTGGACTAGTCAATACATATTCCCCCATGGTTAGCTTCATATTATGGCATTTTCCAGAGAAATTTATAGTTCCTCCATTTGCAACCATCACTTGACATTCTGGTGCTGGGTATAGGAAACAATTTAATTCCTTGGCTACCTTATAATGAATAAAATTATGGGTGCTACCCGAATCAATCAACACTATTACCCTTTTCTTTTTTATATGTCCTTCTATCTTGAGAGTTTGAGGAGTGGTAATTCCTGCCAGTGCATTACACGATATGGTCGGATTCATTTCTTCCTCTTCTAGGGGTGGTTCCTGGTGTATATCCTCTTCTTGTTCGTTTTCTTCTTCTTCTTCACAATCTATGTAAAATAATTTCTTCTCAGCACACTTATGACCTTTAGTGTATTTGCTATCACAACTGTAGCAAAGCCCTTTTGCTCTTTTTTCTTCCAATTGTTGTGGTGTCAACCTTGTAGGTTGTGGAAATCTATACGTAGCAACACTTCCTTCTTTATAGAATTGAGTGGTAGGCTTCCTTGTCGCCATAATTTTACATTCAACTTTTCTTGCCAACCTGAATGCCTTCTCCAATGAATCCGGTTCCAAAACGCGAACTTCATGTTGGATGTTATCCTTTAAAGTGCCTATGAAGAGATCGATCATGTGTTCCTCTGGAATATCAGTTACCCTTATATTCAATTTTTGGAATTCCTCAATGTGCTGCCCCACTAAACCCTTTTGTTTGAGATTTATCAATTGGCTAAAGAAGGTGTTTCTCTTTGTATCCTCATAATGTGCTATCATTTCCTCCGTAAAAATTGACCAAGTGACAATTTTTTTATGGGAACAAAGCCATCGATACCATACAAATGTATTTTGTTCTAAATGTAAAGTTGCAATGCGTACCTTTTGTGTGTTTTGCACGTTATGGAGATCAAAATATTGTTCCATCTGTAGTATCCATGTTATAGGATCCTTTCCATCAAACTTCCTCATATCCATTTTTGGAATATGGTGGTTCTTCCCGCCAACATTAGAGTTTATGAAATCACGATTAACATTGATTTTTTTCTCATCATGAGGTTCTTCTACTATCTTTTCACCATTAGGAAACATTTCTTGTATCAACTTTGTCAAACCTTCAATGTCTATTTTTAGATCATTCTTCATGTTTTCCATCTTAGCTTCCATGCCATCCATCTTAGTTTCCACGCCATCCATCTTAGCTTGCACTAAATCCATCTTAGCTTCCACGCCTTTCTTCAAAACTTCCATTTCATTTTTTGTTGCTCTTTGTGAGAGTGAAATTTGTTGCACTTGCTCTTGTAATTTTGATAGATCATGTTGCAATTCTTCATCTTCATGAGTCATAGTAGAGCCTTCTCAAGGCTTAATGGGTGTTGAATTATTTTTACGGTGCATATTTTAGAACCCAATACCGATATCTATTCTACAATATGCCCTTGGAATCAATTCAAATTGATTCTTCAAACAAGACTTATGCAATTCGGAAAAAAATACACACCTTTTTCTTGCTTTTGAGGAGCTCGATATTGAAATTGGATTATATTTGTGATTGCAGCACTTCAATATTTGATTTTTGGTACCAACGTAGTCCTCTGAATTATCTTTCGAATGCCATAGGTCTGACCTGATTTGGATTCTCCAAGACAAAGTTGTGTCCAATCTCCCACAATGACCTAATTATGGACTGGTTCAGTAGAGCGAACTTGTACGACTTGCCACGTGTCACTGTTTTGTTCTTTGTCTCTGAAATTGATAGCCAAGAAACTACAGGCCGTGTACTTGCGACCAATTTTGACGGCACTCCAATCCAATCTTCAGAGAGAGAGTTATTGAACTTTTCCCACGATCACCTCTTTGAGATGAAATTCAGGAGCCTGAAAAAGCACTACCTTCCACAGATCATATCTCCAAAAATATTGCGAACCAAGCTCTAAAATTTTTTGACGAATTTCCTCAGGATTTCAGCTTCGCACCATATGAATTTCAGATTCTGAACCTTCGTAGAAAAAATTTTATAGCGAAAATTCCACGATGACCTGTTTAGGAGCTTGAAAAAATACCTAACTTCCACAGATGATATCTCCGAAAATATTGCGAACCAAGCTCTGAAATTTTTAGACAATATTCCTCAGGATTTCAGCTTCGCACCCTAAAAATTTCAGCTTCTGAAACTTCGTAGAAAAAGAGTTATAGCGAAAATGCCACGATGACCTGTTTGGAGCAGCGAAACCCTAGAATCCAAAGCTCTGATACCAAATGTTGTGTAACCAACTCCAAAAATAGAAGAAAAGAGATATCAACGCCTTAGAAATGAGCCACTTCGAGGGGGGAACCTCCAATACATTACATAAATGAACAATTCTTGGATGATACAATTTACAAAACCTCCTTTCTATATATAGGAGTCCATGGGGCCATAATGTAATCCTAGTGGGCCACAATGTAACCCTAGCCGACCTAACAATAATAATTTAAGGGCACAATAATAACAAAATGGGGGTTACAAGGGTACAATAATAACAATAAGGGGGTTACACTAACAACAATAAGGGACTATACTAGTAATATAGGGACCTAACAGTTGTTCATCTCTTGGTACTAGCCTTTTATAGGAAAATTCAAATCCTCCTTCCCTTTCTTGGTACATTATGGATGGTGACCCAAGAGAGGGGTATGATTCCATTGTGTGCCACAAATATTCCATTATGTGCTCCCTTGATGTCTAAGGAGGCTTTTTTGGTTGTCCTTAAGCGGCTTCAAGTGTGAAATCACTGTCCTGGAGTGTGCTTTTTGTGGTCCCAAAAAGTGACTTTCGCCACTCCCAGGATTGCGCACATTTCGGGTCAAAAGGTGCGCAAAGGCGCTCTTCTCGAAGGATTATGCGCGCAAAAGCATTTATGACTTGCTCAAATTTGATTTTTCCTCAGACCTTAGAGATTTTTAAATACTTTCCAGATTCT
Source organism: Pinus albicaulis (assembly GCA_034641835.2). Taxonomy (NCBI): domain Eukaryota; kingdom Viridiplantae; phylum Streptophyta; class Pinopsida; order Pinales; family Pinaceae; genus Pinus; species Pinus albicaulis. The sequence continues at coordinate 6,328,601 of MU968551.1, read as the reverse complement.
CTAATGTCTCTCAGCCCTGTAAATCTTTCTACCTGACATTAAATAATGTCGTCTTTGCTTGTACGATTTTCCAGTGTTAACAGACATCATCATATTGAATCTTATTGGTTCTTATGAAGTTTATTTTGTTTGTACATTTTTCTTAGGAGGCCCATTTTAGACCTTAAAATTCCCCTAATGATCCATACCATGTTGAGGGAAATCATGGGGATAACCCTGAATGTTAGAAAAGTAACATAGGGCATAGATATCCATGATATCTTGCTGAACATGATCAAGGAAGAGCAAATGGATATCAAAGAAATATTTCTTCCCGAGATTAACAAGAAGTGTACGAGAAGAGAGCTCGTGTAATCGGACTCTGAGAACCTTTTCAAGATCCGGAGCAGGATTAACCAAGCTACTTGGATGTCTTCTAGTATAAAATCTTGTAGAAGAAGAAGGAAATGGAGTCGCCACTCAGATAGAAACATAACTCAGACACCTGAGATGAAAGATGAAGAGAAAGAAAGAGATGAATTTCGTGAAGCCAAATTCCAATAAATTAGTCTTGGTTAACGATGCCAAAAAATGTTGTCGCACAGAATGTCTAAGCACCATGACAACAGCTCAAATCGGGGGTTGTCACCCTGATCCCCAATCTTGTTGTTTAATTTGTCTCCCTATAGCAGACTAAAAGGGGTAGAACCTATGGAAATGGAATGAAAGAGAGTTAGTTGGAAACCAACCAGGTCATGAGACATAGTTAAGTGACCAAATACTTGTATTAAATCTAGCAAGGTTTAAAGAATTTAATGAAATTTGAATGATTGATACGAGTGCCTTATGGAGTCAACTATCTTACTAAGGAAATTAGAACCAAGTACTTGATGAAAAACTGCTACTTAGATGAATAACTATCTTATATGAAATGTAGATCCTAAAACTAATGCGAGATGCAAAGAATCTTAGTTGATTTTAGTTAAATGTCTATCTAAGTTCAAACCCTTCAATCCTTTCTATATTGAGTCTGATTCCATAGTAAGTGGTAGAGAAAAGATAAGGTGAAGCACACTAAGGTGTGATTAATGATACCTCTCATGAAAATATAACGTACCCGGTTCTTCTGGCATTGCAGAGAGTTGTAGCGCTGACGACTGCAAAGTCACCGTTTTAAGTACTATTAAAACCAGAGTTCTCAAGCAAAAATGGATGGGTACCTATCTCTCTATCGACCAAGCTTATGCTTGGAAGTAAATTTTAATTATGCAGTTCTAACTTAAAATGAAAATGTACGAGACAATTAAAAGACAGAGCAAGACGAAGCAAGATTCAAAGATGAAAGAGCTTATGCCACGATTATCTATGAGATGTACGCCAAAGTCTTTTAATTATTCAAATCGATTATTCACTTCACCAGACTGGAAGATAAACTTTTCAACAATGTATTTAAAAGATCACAATATAATTCCCAATTATATCACAAGCTTATCATTCCAATGCAATTATAGCTCAAAGAGAACAAAAAATTCTTCACAAGTCTTCAATATCGCCTTCAATATATTGCATTAAAGATACTCAATCTAAGAAACGAAAAACATGTAATTTATCATAATTTCATTTACTTGAAAAACTCTTCAAAGTTTAATATGCAATAAATACCAATTCAAGTAATTTAAGTCACAATTAGAGTTAATTAAACGACGAGCAACCTCAACAGAGGTCAAGCTTGAAAATATTCAAAACCGAATGTGCAACTTAAGCACTTTAAATTTCGAAAGATATTATCATGAAAGAATCATGAAATTCAAATGTTAAACACTTAAGCAATTCCGAATTTAAATGATTTTCCTAAGTATTCCAATCTAGAAAAAAATAATTTTTCCCTATAGTCAAACTTTAGAGATGTTAAAAGAATTAATTTTACCTTTGACTATAGAAAAAATTATGTTTCTTCCTTAATTAAATATTTCCATTGACTTTTAGAACCTTAACACCTTAACAATGGCCCCCAAAAACCCTAAGATCTCGAAAATATCATTAAAAAGAATAGAATAAAATAAAAATGTTAAAAGTTAATTAAAATTTCTGAATTTAAAAAAAAAAAAACAAAAAAAAAACACACACACACATATATATATATATATATATATATATATATATATATTATTATTAAAATAAAAAACAAATTTTGATTTTATATATATATATATATATATATAATTAAAATAAAACACAAATTTTGATTTTTTTAAATTTTTACAAAGGTTAATGAAAAGAAAATTTGAATTTATTTTTTTTTTCAAAAGTTATAAGTTAAGAATTTTTTTTATTTTTGAATCTTTAAAAGAAAATTCAATTTTTTTAAGAGGATTCAAAACCAAACCTAAAAAAATCAAAAATAAAATATAATCAAACTTACGTAAAAGTGCAAGCGGAAAGTTATATTTTGTTATGTGTTAGGTTTTGGTGGGTCAACGAGCATAAAGGAGTCGTCGTCGAAAGCAGAGAGGAGACAGCGGAAGAGAGCTAAGGAAGTAAGACAACGTGAAGGAAGCTCGGGCAGAAAAAGCTTAGCGGTTGAGGGAAGAGGAGCAGCACAGGAGCAAGTAGGAGCATGTCGAAAGAGCAAGGGTGTTGTGAGGGTAAGAGAGACAAGGGTCAGTGGAAGAGGAGCAGCTTGAAGGCTGCAAATGCGAGCTGAAGGGGTGGAGGAGAGGGCACGCAAATATGTGGAGGAGCAGTTATGTGAGGGAAGCAAAGGAGAAAAGAAAAGGGTCGACAGACAACAAGGAGATGGCAGTGAATTGGATGAGAGAAAAGGAAAATGCAGAAGAAAATAAGAATTTGAGGAGAAAAACACAAGCAGAGAAGATGGAGCAAAAAAAGGAAAAATGCACCAAAGGAGTGAGGGTGCGAACTAAGAGCAAGAGGGGAAACATTGCTACAGGTAGCGTGAAGGGAAAACACAGAGTTAGGGAAATTGATGAAAGGAAAACACAGAGTTAGGGAAATTGATGAAAGGAAAAATTCGAGCAATAGCAGCAATGGTGAGAAAAAATCAACAATCTGAGAGGGTTTGAAGATTGAAACACCTTAAATATATATATATATATATATATATATATATATATATTTCTCAGAAATTTCGTTTTATCCAATAAAACTCAGATTTACAAAAAAAAAAAAAAAAAAAAAATGCTCCTACAAAAAAATGTATTTCGACACAAGATCTTTCTCTCCAAGGCCTAGACCTCTAGGCCTTGGATATCTACAAACCTCTCTACAAATAATCTAATCCTGAAACCAGATCTTACCCTCCAGGGCCTAGATCTGTCTCAGATCTAAAATAATTTTTTTCGAAGACCTTCAAATACTCACATGCACAAACCAGAAGTAAAAAACTAAACGCTCAATACATATACAAAAAAAAAGAAAAAAATGAAAATAAAACCCAATCCCAAATTTAAAAAAATCTAAATCCATACAAAATATCTACAAATCTATGCACAAGAGTTGTGGACCTGTTAGATCTAAGGAGTGAGTCCAACTCCACTCCCAGATCTAAAGATCTAAGGCTCTTACTAGCTAGATCTAACAAATTTTCCACAAAATATAAAAAGATTTTGATTTTTAAAGAGGTACTAGCCCAAAACTTCCTGCATTAAAAAATAAATAAATAAATAGAAGGTTAAAAAAAAAAAAAAAAAATGAATGCTTCTGCAAAAAAATGTATTTCGACACAAGATCTTTCCCTCCAAGGCCTAGACCTCTAGGCCTTGGATATCTACAAATCTCTCTACAAATAATCTGATCCTGAAACCAGATCTTACCCTCCAGGGCCTAGATCTGTCTCAGATCTAAAATAATTTTTTTCGAAGACCTTCAAATACTCACATGCACAAACCAGAAGTAAAAAACTAAACACTCAATACATATACAAAACAAAAAACAAAAAAAACAAAAAAAAACCCAATCTCAAATTAAAAAAAATCTAAATCCATACAAAATATCTACAAATCTATGCACAAGAGTTGTGGACCTGTTAGATCTGAGGAGTGAGTCCAACTCCACTCCCAGATCTAAAGATCTAAGGCTCTTACTAGCTAGATCTAACAAATTTTCCACAAAATATAAAAAGATTTTGATTTTTAAAGAGGTACTAGCCCAAAACTTCCTGCATTAAAAAACAAATAAATAAATAGAAGGTTTAAAAAAAAAAAAAAAAAAAAAAAAAACCCTTTAGATAAATCTTGAGATTATTATGAAGTAGATTTTTCAAAAAATATGTTGAGAGACGTCTAACCGAGGATTAATGAAACATTAGATATTTTCTGCAAGCACTAGATCAACCGTCAAACCAAGGAAGAAATAGAATAATAATGAAATCCTGAAGAAATAGAGATCCCTGCAACTTCAAGCAAAACTAAACATATTACCCTAGATCCAACAAACTAAATAAGATACATGTATTCAAATCATTCTAAAAGTGCAATTGATTTGTGATTTTCAAATAATATTGCAGAAATTAAAACAATGTTACCATAAATTCTTGAAGAGGAACACCATCGCAAGTTGAAACTCCAAAGTTTTTTTTCATTAATTCCAAAAAGTAAACAAGATAGCTTGAGAGTTTAGTACACGATTTAAAGATCGGATGCTTAAGACTAACAAATGACTTCTTATTTATAGATTAATTCTCCAATGGCTAGTTGCCTTGATACCCATCAAAGTAATCATGACTCTTATAAAATATTTAATTATCTTTTTATGTCGCGTCGAAATTATTTAATTTTTTGAGGAAATTCGAATTTTTCATTTAAATAAATTTTAATCAACCCAAAATTAATTTTTTGAGTTGATTTCCTCAAAAAATCTCCTGAAATCTTCAAAATCTCAAGTTGAGGACCTCCAAAAATTAAATATTTTAGAACCGGCAAATTTTTAATTTGGAGAATTGATTTTTCCTAGGACCTAAACTTAATCAAATTTTTGAATTTGGATTTTTAATTTAATTTGGCCAGAAATTTTAATTAATTGACTTATGAGGGGATTAAAAAAAATTTCCAACCCTCAAATAATTTAGCCATGGTGTCTAACTATGAGGGACCATGCACTAAAATATTTTTACATCAAAATATTACAATTTAATACAGGAAGGGGGAAAAGTCATTCGTAATAGACCCTCAATTATCTATCCAATTCTGCGACTCAAAATATGATCTAGTAGAACCAGTGATCTGTAATAAAATAATATAGCTAATTAGCTAAGATTACTCTCAAATCATTTTTACAAAAACTCAATAGAAAACACTAAGACTTACTTAGTATTTTGACGACAAAATCCACCCTGGCTTTAGGGTGAGGTTGGAGGTAAACACTATTCCGATCATTGGTGTCTAGAGAGACAAATGAATCAGTAAAACGAAAAACCTCCTAAGATAGAAATCATCACCAAAATACTAGGCTTGCCTAGGTTATTACATACATGTTGGTCCTACTAAGATCATTTACATTATAAACATACATATTGAGTTTACATACTTTATAAAATTGTTGAATGATGATGAAATTTGAATGGTGCAAACACCCAAACATGATAAATCCCTTTTACAAAAAAAAGGGAGTGTACTGCAATGGGGTCTTTGACATCGAGTAGTCAACATCTAGCTCTACTTGGGGATACGTTGTCTCACCGAAGAAATGTGAGAATCCAGAATCTGCATCCAAGCAACACACAAAATTACATAAGTAGTGTCCATCCAAATATCATCATATAATATCAATATGAGCATTGCTCTAGACTTATCAAAGACATTTTTCAATAGTGGTTTTGTAAATATATCATCCACTCATTTAGTGGTTCAACAATACTTCATTTGAATTTGGTCTTCCTCATGTAGATACCTTCAGTAGTGTCCAAGTACTTCAATGTGATTGCATCATTGGTGAAACATTCCCCCCACAATGTATAGTGCCCTAATTGTCACAAAATGTAATAATAGGTTTTCTTGTGCCAAATCAATCACTGGCAACAATCACCTAAGCCAAACTCCATGTATCACATGCAATGCACATCTATACTATGCATATGTTGAAGATAAAGAAATTGCATGGTGCATCTTTCTACTCGAATAAAGCAACCATCATGAAACATAAATCAAGATGTTTATTCCCTATGGTACACACATCAGACCAATTAAAAGTTGTGTATCCACTTGAACTTAAATTTTCTCTTAGCTATGAAAATTTCAATCCCCAACTCCATTTTTTCATTCAAATGTCTTTGGAATTTTTTTTAACTCTCCAATGAGATCTTCTATATATCTAACCATTTTTTTAATCTTTGGGTAGATCAAGTTACCTTTGTACAATGTTGTGCACATTGTTTTCCTTGTTTCATCTTCAATTAGTTTTTTCCATTATCCATTGGCGTGTCACTAATGTTACAATTTTCCACTTGGAATCTCTTGATTGGATTCATGACATAGCTTAATGGAGATAGGAAAATTCATTCTCACTTATGCGTACTTTCGTACCAAAATAATAATTTCCATACAATAATACCAAACACCTCAAAGATTATTGTATGTCTTTCTTCACTACTTCGATATCAGAGTTAATATTACCTAGCAAAACTAAATCAACATAAAATATATTTAGTAATAATCCTCCACTCATACTGGTCCTTACATACATATTTGGATCTGCAACATTTCTCTAAAATTGTACTTCATTCATATCATCATCAATTCATGCATACCATGCTCTGGGTGCTTGCTTCCATCCATATAACACTTTTTGTTATTTACAGAAAGCATTTTCCTTATCACGAATCTAGGAGGTTGTTCTATGACGGAAATTTCATCTATCCACCCATTTAAAAAACATTTGGCATCTATTTAACAAACAATCCATCTATAACATGTTGCAACAGCTAGCACAATATTTATGATTGTCAATTTACGCTACAAGAGGAAGAGTTGCTTCATAATTGAGTCCTTCCTTCTGTGAAGAGCATTTCACTTCAAACCACACCTTGTAATCAGTCTTGAAGATCCATTGATAATGCATTGTTTTCTTCTCAATTTTGAACTACGTAACTCTCCTAGCTTTCTTTGTTGCGTATTCATATGTCTATGGTTGAAATGTGCTAAGAACTTCAATGATCAATGGCTAGTTCAGGATAGGAAATTTCAACGCTCGTTTCTTCCGAGGCCCATTTTATCCTTTTGTGCACTCTTCAATTGTTTTCTATGTTCAATGCATCAAAGGTTTCAGGGTCTATACCAAACTCTTCATGTGTCTTCACCAACCACTAAGGTGTTCTTTGCATTGTAATGGGTTCTTAGTCTTTAATTCAGAATCAAGAAATTCAAGATTTTCAAGATTATTGACATATTGCACATGAACAGACTTCTTAAACTCTATCATGCATACTTCGTCAAATACAATGTGATTTCTCACTAGTTTTTTATTCTCGGATCCCACAATCGATGTGCCTTAAATTGTTCTTCATAACCAAGAAAAATACACTTGCACCCTTGAACACACATTGTTGCATTGTGCACCCTTTTGGAACATGCATGTACCTAACACTTCCAAACACAATTGTTTGATGCTTAGACTTGTACCTACTCTAGGCTTCCTCTGCTGACATTCCAAACAGTGTTAGTTGCACTTCTATCGATCATATAATTACAATATTGCAGGGTTCAACCCAAAATTTTCAGTCAAAATCTGTGTTGGTGTATATAGTTTATGCATTGCCTCCTAATGCCATTTCCTCTGAAATGGATCAAATCCATTAAACCCATATTCTTCCACACCGTCAGAGCTCAATGCCTTTGAAAATTTGCCTCTACTTCTCAGAAAGTGCTTTCTGTTCTTTAAAGATCAAAAGCTTTTGATTTCTTCTCCAATAAGTAAATCCACACTTTCCTAGTGTAATCATCCATGAAGATCATAACATAAAACTTTCCTTCAAAAGATGGTCTACTCATGGGTCTGCATATGTCAATGTGTATCAGTGCCAAACTAATTATGTGCAACACGTTTTTCCAATAGGGAGACTCGTGTATTTTCTTGCCAAGAATACAAGCTTCATCAAGCTCAACAGCCTTCTATGTTTGTGGAAGTTCATGCACCAATTCAACTTATGTATTAAGACAAACTAGAGAAATCAAAATATCCATATCTTAAAGACCCATGCCACTGGTTGCTTGAATCCATTATCACTGCTAGCATACACTTTGTCATCCTCTCGGCTAAAAAGAGAGAAGCTCTCAACATGGCTCCATCCAAGGGTTGTGACAAATTACCAAGAGTGTGGCAAACATCATTGTCCCAGTCTTTGGAAATAAATGATTGTGAACCAGCCATCTCAATGTCGAAACACCGTAACCAAGAGGTCAATCCAAATGGCTGGTAGTCACCATTCATTAATGCAAAAATGATGGCTTCAATGGCCATGTATTGAAAACCAGCATATGGACATTAGTTGAAATTTGAGGCTTTAATTCTCTTTGCAATATTTATTACGTCTTCCATTTACTATGTTGGGATTTACAATGGATAAATGGTCATTAAATTTGTAACCATTTACAATATTGTTGGTCCACATTGTCCTACAAAGTTATCACATGAATTTTCCTCTTTTTTGTCTTAATTGGTACATTTTTGGCAATTGTTAAGCTGCATTCAGCTTATGGTATGTATGACAGCCATTGGTTTATCATTTACATAAAATATCTTAGTAGTAATTGAACATTTAAATAAGCACACCGCCATTTTTCAAGAATAATAATACTTACTAAAAACTCCTACTCTGTCAAACAGGAGTCTCATGTGCATGCACAAAACCTCCTCAGCTAGAGAGAGGCACGTATCCAGACCCATTCAATGTCCAACATTAACAAATAAAGCAATAATAAGAATGGTCAGAGTAATAAACATATCTCTTCCTAGGCTCACGCCAAAAATAAGTTTCAACCAGCAAAAGCTACCGGAGTGGGTCTCAGTAGCTCTAGTTACAGCAATCCACCCTCAATAAAAGTGGTTGTTAAGACGGAAAAATTGTTCATGATTTGGAAACCAGTGAGACCTGAACCATGCTTTCTTTTTATATAAATGTATTTTGGATGGAGTAATATTTGTGGAGTACATGGAAGTGCCAAGTAAATGAAGAATGGGTGTCCCTAATAAGGAAGTTGATCTTGTAGGCCTGCCAATAGCCCACCTATTTTGTTAAAGTAGAATCATCCTTTTCCAACACAAAAATGCAAAAATAAAACACTGGTATGTTTTCTTCCTCATTTTTGCCAGCTTCGTATCAAGCATACCTTTACCGTAATCCAAGGCTGACATTCAATTCAGAAACTTTTGCCTAAGAAGCCATGGGTGGCACACTTCTATTCCACCAAAGTCACCAAGAACTTGCACCTGGCCCTGACTGCATGGGAACCCTCTCTCAATCATCTTGACCTATTAAACACAATTTTGTTCAATATGCATGACACATTGGACATTCACCCTTCAAACAACTCAATGGATCCTCACATGAACAGTAAAGGCAATTGATTGTGAGAATGCTACAATATGAGGATGGGCCAGCTTATACAACAGATACAAGTCACGGGGTCATATATATAGTATATACTGCTAAATCCTGGCATGTTAGCTTAAGTGGTTGAGTGTTGTAGACTTAATGCGGGTGTTCTCGAGGTTAATTCCATGGGCTACCTACCTCTATTTGTCATGGGCGGGCTACCTACCTCTATTTGTCATGGGCCTCATTTTGATTATACCTGCTGGGCCAGGCACCGTAGTCAGCACCAACACTTATCCACCCACCATCCAGTAATTCCAGGGAAGAAGGTTTTCCTTGGGAAATATAACTGCTAATGTGATACAATCATAGATGTCACAATTAAAAAAGACAGTTAGACAGCATTATTACTAGCTTGGATTTAAAAATTATACTTTTTAATTCCAAAATTTCATTTGGTGAATTTGTCTGATGAATAAAGCAGCCAATGGTTTCTGGAAGGCATTAGTAGAACACTGGTCATCAAACTATATTAAGGTTATAACCAGGCTATATTGATGTAAACAGTTCAATAAATTGGAATCAAGTTACAGTATTTCCCTCCCTTTAGTCAAAAGCAACACACTTACTGCCCATACACAAACAACAAACAGCTTAAAAGCTTTCCTTACAAAGAAAAAACGTGTATCCTGCAGCTCAATCATCGGACAGCTCATACCCTATTGTTTACAAACAATCCAGAACAATTCTATTCATCATTTAGGAATCAACACGATATAATGTGAACTCTAATGTATTTCATACAACAAAATTTCACTGCATTAACATATGCAACACTCACTTTTTACAATTGGAAACAATAAATAATATGGATTGACAACAAACCAACTCAATGAATATATAGGCAGAATTCCACCCAAAGCAAGAAAATTTCATGAAGCCAATTTATGATGATCAAGGAATGAATCAAAAATTGGGTAGCCTTGAAGCAGAAGGATTCATGCTGTAATTTAGTACACTTGATTAAAATAACCCAAACCTATTTCCATGACTTGCAGCAAACAAGCTATACTCTTCCACAGGTGCCTGCTCTTTGTGCACTGCGAAATCATTTTTGGGTGGTGGCACGGCACAAGTCTCTTTTGAAGTAAGAGAATCACCCATAATTTCTTCTCTCGAGGGACTTGAATGTGAATCACTCTCTTTTGTCACCGCTGCTGCTGGACCACCAAAATGAAACAAAGAAAATGCTGACATATCATGAGTTGGTGAATTGCTAGAAATGGCTTCCTGTTGAGAGGATGACACCTCCGACAAAGAAATTCCATTGGAACTTTCTTGTAGAGGAATATGCTTTTCCTGATGGGGTATATTAATACCAGGACAGATCTTGACATCTCCAATATCTGACTCTATAGATCGAGAAGGATTTGGACGATTATCAAATTTTACAGCATTTGTCTCATGTAGTAATGACGGAATCTGACCTTGAGCAAGTACAGATGGAAAAGGTTGAAAAGAAGGATATGGCAAGGAAAAGCCAGGCAACCTGCCTGATGATAACCCAAATCCACCTGGCCCAGGAAATACAAACCGGTTAGGTTGAGGAAAAGGCAACAACCCATTGCCTGAGACAGGAGGCCATGCTCCACTGCATTGGTAGTATCCCTGGTTATGTGCAGAATGCAAAGGAAACATTGGTGAAGATATTGTTGGAATGTGCACAGGCAGCACCTGTTGTTGAGGTGTCATTTCTAAAGTAGTTAACGTATTTTTTGTAGCAGCCAGGCCACCACCATTTACATGGCCAGTGGAAGGTCCTTTTTTCTGCAAATTATCTTCTATATGGTTTAAAACTGGAGAACTAACTACTACAAACTGGCAATTGCCCTCCTGCCTGTCAACAGCCTCATCGTTGCTGGGCTTAGAGCATGGAACATGCAAATCAGATCCACCATTGCTGGAGATTCCTCCACAACCATTTTCTGAAACACAGCAAAAATCTCCTGTGATGGGAGGGTACTTTATTTTCTCACTAAGAACCTGAGACAAAGGTGTAACCATGCAACCATTACCATCCCTTCTTTGTCTTGAACTGTCAACTTTAGCAGGTATATATGAAGTAGATTGAACAACATGGTTTTCAGTGGTCATTGACACAGAAATAGGAGGCCTCGATGCTTGTTCATTACTCACATTTTTCATTTGATGAGCAGAGGTGTTGGAAATTTTATCACTCTCACAATGACATGAACTCAAAATGCTAGAATAGCGCTCACTGCCATAGCTTACAACAGCACCTGATGGACTCCATCCATTCATACTCCTTGATGTATTATTTTGATGAACAGAGCTACGTTTAGCACTGGGTTGAATTGGATTTTCATCAGAACTTTCTCCTTTTTCGCAAGCAACATACTTTGGGGCAATGGAATTCACAGAATGATTAGATTGTGCAGGACCTTTGATACCTTGGTGGCGTGACTCTAATGGTTCCCAAACTTTCTTATGGTGAACTTCCGCTCTGCCTCCAGAGACCATTCCTGCAGGAGTCTTCCCCTTGTAAGCTCCACAGTTGTCCAAAATAGGGCCAGAGATGTGGTTGCCAATCCGGTAAAATGATTTAGACATGTCCAATGATGGATCAGACCTGTCTGCAATCCTACTATCCCTCGTAGGTTTGTTTGAACTTTGTGGATTACAACCACAAAACTGATAATCATATCTATAATGCGGTCTGCCATTAGACCAATGAAATTTTTCATAGCACTTAACCGTGCTACTTCTATTATCAGCCTTCCCAGAATTATCAGACTTCAGACTTTTTGGCTGCTTTTGCATGCTATGTATAGATCTAGCAGGAATCTCAACATACCCATTTGATAATAGCCGTTCAGAACTTCTGACATGGATATTTGTCTCAATACTCGTAGGCCCTTTCCTAAATATTCGAACTGAGGCTGTCTCCATTATTGGGCTTTTCCTAATCTTTGATTTCCGCCTTGCAGATTTCGACTGACCAACAATAAACGCACCATTGCCATCTCTTGGACTGACTTCTCCATCCATATCAGTAACTGAAAATGACATGTCATCTTCTTTTTCATCCCCAGTTTCCATGACACCATCCATAGAAGGTCTGGCATCTAACATATCAGGTGAAGCTGACCTAGCCACAATAGTGTCGTCATTTGTGCTCCCTGCATCTTCTGCAACAGAATGGCATGCTTGCTCTTCTTGTGCATTTGTGCCATTTGCAAATCCATGTGATACAGAAACATGTTTCAACTCCCCGTTATTCTTTTCTTTCTCCCTCTCCCTCTCTTTCAGTTTCTCCTTCCTCCTCAATTTCTTTTCTCTCTCTTTCAATCTTTTTCTTTCTTTCCGTTCCTCCTCTTCACGTTTTTCAGCAGCCTCTTCTTCAAGAAGCTTGTTCTACATATCACATCAATAAGTTACATCAATCTTTCAATAGTAAAGAATATTTCCATTTAGCAAATAATCATATTGCTAATGCTTTAAAAACTTTTCACCAAAATAATTATAAAGCTGTACATAGTTGAATCGAAATTCAAATGCTAACCACCAAGCATATATTTTTATCTACCTGTTTCTCCAACGTAATAATTTCTTTGCATGCAACATGTACACGCTCTTCCAATAAGCCAAGTGCCAGGCAAACAAAAATACTATGAGCGTTTTGGCGAGCAGTTCCCTCTCTGAAAGCCTTTTCCACCTGGGAAACAAAAAGCAGACTCCACCTCAAGACTTTTGCAGAAACAGGGTAACTAGTCTCAAGGAAAACTGAATCACACAATCTAGTTGACTGTTATTACAAGACAGATGTTATAAGATCCTACTCTCCATACATCAGAGGTAAAATTTTGTCCACTTTCTAAGATATTCTCAAACAAATCCTTCTGTTAAGAACAGAAATTGTTAAAAACAGTTCACAACTGCATGTTATCATGTTTTTCAAGTTGCAACATGTTTACAAACTGGCATTGCCTCCTGAAAATAAGGAAATAAAATTGTTGCTAGCAATTTGAGTGTAACAAAGAAATGATAGAATGTCTGTAGTAACTATCTCTGAAAGTTATTGGCTATCAACAGCAGCCTATCAATAAAAGAAATTCAACAAAGTTTCTTAGATGTGCTAGAATAATGTAAAAAGAGAACTGTCAATTAAGTGTTCTCACAGCAAGTTCAGGCCAAACTCCAAAATCAGAAAACTAAGCTTGCACAACTGTTAAGAGAGTTTTGAGGTCAAGGCCCTCATAAAAATTAGCAAATACCACATCCTCTTTGCAAAGAAAGGTAGCTCATAGGAAAACTGTGCACATGTGCGTTCTAATGGCAAACCAGCTAATTTTTCCAATGATTACAAGCTTTTGGAAAGCCCTAAACAAATGGGATCACATGTATGCACTCAAGTTTAATAAAAAAAAAATTCCTCCAGTGCACTACCTCCACAGTAGGGGCAGTGTTCTTTAACATTGTGTCTCTACATTCCACTCGTTTGTGAGCTGTGAACGTACCTATTTCATAGATTTCCATAGCAACATTCAAATCCCCAACTATATAGACCTTTCTTTTGGAAATTTTCCAATTAAATCCTTGGGAGTAATTGGCAAGATTATGGTAACCCTGCCCTGAGAGCTCACTTGGCACGCCCACAAAAACGTAGAGTAATGTGAGCACAAGGTCCCCTGTTCAAATCCCCAGTTGCTCCACATGGAAAAATAATGTCACCAATGTCATCTAGGTCACAAAGGTCATGGTGAAATCTCAGGAATATATTCGTTCATCTTCTCATCTCAAATGAAATGTAAAGAAATACGCCTACAAAGTGATAAAAATGTTGTGTGACAGAGAAACATGATAATATGGCGTACAAGATGTGATTATATTCTTCTTGTTCCAATCCGATAAAATAGAGATATGAAAGATCTGCTTCTAATTTGGCAAGGGTAACTTTATAAGTAATAAACATCAAAAAAGATACATAAAAACAGAAGGCAAACAAAAATTTTGAAAATACACAGGCTTCTAACTAGTTGTGTCTCAAATGTTGGCTTTAGCCTTTTATACTCACTACATTACAGGTATTCATATTTTATTTTCAATTAATTAGTTGATTTTTTAATGGATTTGGTTATTTAAATAAATTAGTATATTTAGGCTACATTCATAAAATTCAAAACTACTTTTCTATATGTGATATATTGTTAAGGAAGAGAATTTAGTTTGCAAATCCAAATGCATTTTCTCTCATCTAGTGCTGTGTTGAAAATTAACATAAACACCAACGATTGTCCTTCTGATTACACTTTTCAACAGTAAAATCACTCCAAGTTGCAATCGTATGATAGTCAAATTTCCTGCTTATATTAGAGTTTAAAAAGCTCAAGTAGCATCATGCAACTATTCTAATAGTATGATTGATCAAGGCATTGTAACTAGTGTTTTATTGAATTGATCTACGATATGTTGTTCAATAACTAGAAGAAATTTTCTAAGCCCCGTGTTAGTCATAAAGTCATATTTGTCTTATAGTCTATTTTTAATGGATAAGTTGAGCAATGGAATTTCGAAATTAATCTTATAAGTTATTATAATCAATGTGATGATGCACTATATTACATAGTGGGTCATAGAGTTATGTCATGAGGTCAAGGGGGCTTCACACATGTTCCACAAGCCAAATTGATTTACCTTATCTTCTACATGGACGAACTTACAAAGACTGGTTATGAAGTCCTGACTAGTTAAGGAAACATCGTTCCACAACCATTATGTGTGTCCCTCTGTGTACACTGTGTATAAAGAACCCTTACCCGATCTGAGTATAGTGGAGGAGTTCCTTTTGTACATTGTGCGTCACCTCCACGATAATTCCTCAATATGTGAATGATGTGTAACTGTCCCTTTTCTCTCTTACTTAAGTCACATGCACACATAGGATTATTTCTTCATTAACTCTGTCTCATCATCTTTCCATTTCACTGCTTCGGCTGGAGTAGCCTATCAACAAACTTTATCATGGATCCACAATTACCAGACAATTAAACACTCAATATTTAAGAAATCACTCATGGCAAGAAAAAGTTTGTTTTGCAAAGTATTTATAAATTTTACAATGTGTGCATCCCATTTTGGCGATAAAACTTGGGCACACACACATAAATTATTTTCCAATATCAGGTCCTGACACAGTTTAACAGCAACAAGATAACCTTTTATGCACTTGTGAATTCCAAATGCAGTGATTATAAACTATTGCTGGATTCAAATGTTATTGTACGCTCATTTTAGCATATAGCCTAAAGAATATTCTGTCTTCTCAAGTACTTTGCCTCACCTACACCTAGAAGATCAAGAACATCTGGTATAGGAATCATTTTATAAAGATTTCAAAGTATGCTCTTGCGACCAACTTATTGCCATAACTACCATAATTTATGGAGACAAACAAGAGATAACACTATCTTCACTAATGAGTAAACATTTTTTATCTATTATTCTCAGTACATTCATATGCCAAAGTCAAAAGTTCGAAATCTCATTTTTGATCCAGACAACTATAACAACACAACTTCTTCCCTGCCTAAACCTAGAAGATTAAAACTTCTGGAAAGTTAATCAAGTTTTCAATTATCCTAAAGCATAAAAAATATAATCAACAATTTATTTTCAATTACTGCCACAATTTCTTACAGAGGAAAAAGAACATAGACAGTCCATCTTCTTAAGAAATCATTTGTTATCAGGTCATTCCTAGTACTTTCACACTCCATACACCACTTTTGATCCAGACAACAGTAATGCACCTTATTCCTGTGATTTCTATAAACGGTATCACAATGGATTCACCACTACATCTCTCTAAGCACTTACAAGGACTAATCACCAGCAATTGTTGTCTATTTCTTTTTTATCAAATTGAAGCGATGCTGTGAAAATTTAAAGAAGGAAATTAGTTCTAATTGTAGTAGCAGCTTAAGTAGTGTGATATGCTTGTTGGCAATTCTATTGTAAGCACAGAGACATCATAACCATGTGTCAGGCAAGATAGATTCATGTCACAATCATCATAACATCCAACTATCTCATTGCTTTTGAACTCCAATATTTCAATTGTTTTGTTGTCAATTGTAACACCAATTATGAAAGGTTCTGTCTAGCACAGAAAACTTGAAAGTAACTATTTTCCTATCCCTAAGGCATTAGGTTGCCTCGAAAAACCTTCTTAACTAAGTCACTTGACACAAGGACATGGGACTTGGCGACCCCCCGAAACATGACACAGAGGATACATTATATATTATATATTAAAGAATACAATATCTATTAAAAAATATAAAAAAAATAGTGAATTACACATAAAATATGAAATATATAAAACATTTACATGATGATGATAGTCCAAAAAAATTGATGCTACAACAAATAACTAGTACTATATCATGAAAATCATTGCCTATATTGGGATCTTCATCATCAATATCACCCTCTAAGCATTAAAATAAAATAGAAGAAGCCTAACATGTCAAATCAATATTCTATTTTAGTGATGGGTGCATTTTACTAGGGTCATAACATAGGAGTTCAACAATCAATGCCACTAACATCAAGGTATATAGAGGACTTGGTCCTCTTAATGAAATGCTAGTTCCATACCCTCATACATGCAAAACTCCAACGGAAATGTTGTAATCCCCCCAATCCTGAAAATAGTTCAGTTTGTTGGATTTTGAGTGGGATCTAAAATTCTACTTTCTTCATATGAAATCCAATAAGGTCGAAACCACTCTCAAACATCTTGAGTCAATTAATGGTAATGTTAAAATAAGTAGAAGGATGATTTCAAGAATTAAACATTACCATTAATAGCATTAGTAGGGCATGGACAAATCCACTTCCCAATACTTGGAATCCCTTTTAACATTGCTTAATTGCCCTTAGTTGCACCCTATTACCCACCACTTTGTGGTTGATATCCCTAGGAGAAAAAAAATTCTCCAAGATGATCCTTGGCCGGCAGCCCCTTGCAACCACCAACTAGCTCGTTGTGTCATTTCTTCGCCACCTGAGCCAGCCATGTGGTCCCTCACCCATATGTCATGATCGTATGTTTGAAGGTGGGCCTCCCGAACCTAAAGGTATGTCTTGTCATTTGGTAATTGAGTATTGAGTTTGCTTATCAAGGACACTTTTGGGCTTGGATTAATGGGGGGATTCGACAAAAAGAGTGCGCTAGGTCATGCTTCTATCCCCTAGACGTCTTTTGAATGTTATCCTTGGATCTTAGTCCCGTGGGATCTCCTTTACTGACCATTTGGTTATAGGGTGTACTACATGGGAAACCCCAACTTTGGTTGTGTGGTCCCGCTCCCTTACCCACATATATCACTCCCATTCCACTCAATATAGCCCCACTCATCATATCTCCCACCTGGGTCCAAATTTCGTCGCTGGGTCCACATAGGGTTAGCCTTCCCATTCCCTTGCCCCCACCTTGGATTAGGCTTGGACAATGCTCGGGAGGTTGAAGCAGCTGAAAAGAAAAGTAAAAGCATAAATAGCCATATTCAACAAGAAAATGTACCACAAGATGCAAAAGATGGTCGGGACAAACATATTTAGCACGTGGGCAAAATCTAATGCATGAGCTCTACCCCATACCCATGGCCATCACCTTGGTTCCATAGGCCCTAAATGAGCCTCCTTTATCATTCAAGAACCCATGATTGTCCCAATCCCTGGAGGGCAATGAACTGCCCCACCGAAAAGGGAGTATCCACTGCTATATCTTACACATCATGCTCTTATCCTTTGAGCCCCAAGCAGTTAATCAAAGGAAAATCATAAAATACAATAAGCATATAAAGAAGGGTGGAAAAATCAAGGTCGAGGCACCTCATGTACCACGATTGCTCCCTGCTATACATTATATATCCAGGTGTGGGCTTCCCTTCCTTTAGCTACCCTTGTACCCCGATATGTAGCCCAGGATTGCCCCTCTCATTCCCTATTCTTTTCACCTATTTATCACATGCCACCACCATTTGAGGGATGTACCTTGGACAAACTATCCCCTCTAAAGGAATAAACCACCTAGAAGGTACTTGGCTAACCCCATTTGGAGCTTGGATACATTAGCACATGCCAAAGCCCACTATGGAAGGGCATGCCATTATGAAGTGTCCACTTGTTGTCCATGGTTTGCAAGCTCTTTTACCCGATTACTTTAATGACTTGTTGTGCTTGAGGGCTATGGGACGCGACGCACTGAATCTTATGCAGGATTGCAGATGGTTCCCATCTTGAATTTGGTCTCCCTATACGGGGTCCTAACTCTCCAAAGGGCTACATTGACACATGTAGGGTGTGTGTAGAGAGCCATGGGCCTCCACAGTAGTAGAAAACACTCCATGGATCCCCAGAGATGTTCAGAGATTGCTCGAGATCCACCTATTGGACGAAGAAGATGCACCTGGTACGCCATGCCTAATCGGCCCCATAGTTGCACCATACACTTGGCAAGTGATCTAAGACTTGTACGTTGATGTGGCATCATTCATTCCATCATCTGATCCCTTACAGATGGTCTATAGGCATCCTCGACTTACTTGGAGACCCATGAGGTCATTGGTGTGCCCTCGCACCCACTGGGAGCACCACAGCTTTATTGTTTGGAGAACAAGGGGCCACCTCCTTGTCCATCACTTTTGACGGTCCTATTCATCATTATGGTACTTATGGACCTCATCAGGCCTATTGGAGGGCCCTATGAGATGCATAGATTATTATTTGACCACTTGAGAGGCTTATTATTTTATTTGTGAGCTAGTTTGGTGAGCTTGTCACCAAAAGTTGGTTAATTTGCACATTATTTTATTCTAGGGGCCAATGTAGGCCTAAATAGGTAATTTAAACTCCTAATGAGTGTATAAATAGGAGTTATAAATTCATTTTGTATCATCACTTGACTTAAAACATTCTCTCTCTTGAGAACTTTGCATTTTCTTCTTGGAGGATATTTTGGATCATGGATGAATTTTGATGTGTGGATTAGGTCTTCTTATTTTGGAGCTTCTTATATTGCAAATGTGTTGATGGTTGGATATATTCTCTTAACATGTAAGTACAATTTTGAAGTTATTTTCTTTTACTTTGCTGCATACATTGATCATGAGATTTTCGCTATTTTAGGGCTAATTGTTGCATGCATTTACGGCATTAATGTGGAATTATGTTTCTATATAACTTATCTCTATGTATGGGCCATGTTTGATGAACGAATTGTCCTAGAGATAAAGTTACCTCCACAATCATTCTCCATTTGCAACGAAGTATAAACGCTTTTAAGGTCACTTTTCTTATCTTACCCTAACAATGGACGAAGTTGACTTTGTGATCCAGGTGGATATTGGTGGCCACCCGCCTATTCCACTTGGGGCCCCACCAATGTCTCTTTCAGTTTTTTTCACAACTTACTATTTTTAGTAGTTTTTCAAGTCTTGAACTTCCGGAGCTGTTTTGAAGCCCAAACGGAAATAGTATGTTGAAGTTACGTCCCCGGGAAGTTGAAACACCAATTTACCCAAACGAGGCCCATAGTTTTGGCGCTTCATCTCCTAGGGTTAGGTTTTTGGACGTTTAGAGTTCTCCATTGTTTCTCCATAATAAATAGGCCCTCGAGCCTCATTGTAACACAGTTCAAAGGTCTGTAGCCGCCACATCTCTTCTCAGAGATTCGTTATCAGCACCCTAGCTATTTTATTTCCATCATGTTTGTAAGCATATTTCTGTGATTTGAGATTAATGAAATGAAGCTTTATTTCTGCTGTATTTCTATGTTTATGGTTATTTTTGTATTCTGTTGCGTTCCTACATAAATCTGGATTAGTGGTATCAAAGCAGTCTGATTTTTCTCGATCCTTCTTTGCATGTCCCCAACGAGGTCGGGGTATAAGGAGTTAGGGCTTGATCTGGTGGAACCTTTGCAAGATCAGCCTCGCAAACCCTGACGGACGCCCATGTGGGATGAAAAGAAAGATGAGGGAGCAGGAGATCCTATCAAAATATTGCTCGAGGAGGCCCTCGAAAAACAAAGGAACGCAATGATGGATAAATTTGCCCAGATCCTTCAACGACTGCCCACCGGCGGCGCATCTGCATCCAGCAGCCACTCTGGAGGCGCAACTCCCTTTAAGGTACAAGTAAACTTTGGCATTCCCATATTTGAGGGTCAAATAGATGCAGATGCCGCAGATAGATGGTTGAATCTATTAGAAGGATATTTCTCGGTTCATGACTTTTCCGACCGGGAGAAGATTATTTTTGCACTCCTCAAAGCTACCGCCCATGTCAAGGACTGGTGGGAAACCTACTGTGAGAAAAATGACGAGACAGAACCCTCTTTGTTCTCAGTCATACCCACTTGGAATTATTTCCGAGATGCCATCAAGGAACAATACTATCCCTTAGGGAGCTATGAGGACAAGTACATACAATGGACCACGTTGCAGCAACAAAGGGATCAAGATGTGCATGAGCTAACGAATCTGTTCCATACCCTGCGCACAAAGTTGGGTATCAAAGATTCAGAGAAACATTTGGTGCTAAAGTATCGCAGTTGTCTGCACAGATACATTCAGGAGGAAATGGAGTTCCTCGACATCTCCTTGCTTGGTACAGCATATTGATATGCTGCCAAGATTGAACAAAAATTCAAACAGAAGAAACGAGACTTTGGATATGCGAATCAAAAGCAAGGGAAAGGTGCCCCCAAACCGCAGAACAAAGGATAAAGCCCAGGCATGGCGGCCCAAGACAACCTGCCAAAGACACAAGCAAAGAACAACACTACGAAGCCAAAGAAGGACACGGAAAAGTGGTGTGAGTTCCATAAGAGCTCCACTCACAACACAAGTGAGTGTCGAGCCAAGCAGTCGTTGGTGGCCGAGATGAGGGCTTCTGAATCAGATGCATGCTCCGACTCTAAATCAGAACTTAACAAGGTGAATGACAAAGGGAAGCAAATTATTGATGTGGAGCCCAACACCACTGTTGCCACTACGAAGATCGAGCCAAGCAGTCGCTGGTGGCCGAGATGAGGGCTTCTGAATCAGATGCATGCTCCGACTCTAAATCAGAACCTAACAAGGTGAATGACAAAGGGAAGCAGATTATTGATGTGGAGCCCAAAACCACTGTTGCCACTACGAAGATCCAAAAGGAGGAACCAGAAGATCTAGAGGAGGCAGAGCGCCTCTTCCACTCCCAGATGTGGGTAAAGGGTTCCCCGCTACGATTCATTGTTGACAATGGGAGCCAAAAGAACCTCATTTCAACAAATGTCGTGAAGCGGTTGGGCTTGCCGACCATAGCGCACCCACAACCATACACCATCGGGTGGCTTCACAACGGACGAGATCTCTGCGTCAGCCAGTAGTGTCGCCTTCCCTATAGCATCAAGCCCTTCATGGATGAGGTATTGTGTGACATTGCTCCTATTGATGTTTCTGATGTATTATTAGGCCAACCATACTTGTGGAAGTGACATGCTGTGTATGAGTCCCAGCCTCGCGCTGTTATTGTTACTTTGGGAAATATATTGTACAGGATACCAGAGATACCACCGCCTCCCACTATCTCTTTGGTTATTGCAAAACAATGCAGTAAGCTCATTTCCCAAACCACGAAATTTGTTTTCTTGATGATTCGCCCCCAGGGCAAGAAGAAGACTGTGGCCACGACCTCCAGACATGGCTCCTCTGCACGACAACAAAAAATGGACAAGATTGTGGAGGAGTACGAGGACATCTTCACCTCACCCACAGGGGTGCCTCTACACTGTCAGGTCAAGCACCCCATTGACCTGACCCCAGGTGCGCCGCTACCTAATGGACCGATCTATAGGTGCTCTGTTCTGGAGAATGATGAAATCAACAAGCAAATTCAGGAGCTGCTGTAGAAAGGTCACATCCAGCCAAGTTCATCGCCCTGTGGGAGCCCAATCGTGTTGGTACAGAAGAAGGATGGGACTTGGAGACTCTGTATTGATTATCAGGCACTGAACAAGATCACTCTCCGGAATAGGTACCCAATCCCACGGATTGATGACCTTCTAGACCAACTCAAAGGGGCAAAATATTTCAGCAAGATCGACTTGAAGTCTGGGTATCACCAGGTACCAATCGAACCCTTTGATGTGTGGAAGACTGCCTTCAAAGCCAAGTAGGGCCTTTTCGAATGGCTCGTCATGCCTTTCGGATTGACAAATGCTCCCGCAACCTTCATGAGGTTGATGGATGACATCTTGCATCCATTCACCAACTCATTTGTAGTGGTATACTTGGATGGCATTCTGATCTTCAGCTAGACTTGGGAAGAACACCTCCACCACATCCGGGAAGTCCTCCAAACACTACAGCAACACAAGTTGTGTGCCAATTTGAAGAAGTGCACTTTTGGCATGTCCCAGGTTCAATATCTGGGATACATTATCGATGAAAGGGGGGTGCATGTGGATCCAGCCAAGATCCAAGTCATTCGGGATTGGCCAGCCCCAACCACCCTAACAGATCTTTGTAGCTTTCTGGGTCTTGCTAATTTCTACCACAGGTTCGTGTTGGGATTCTCTCATATCACTTGGCCCTTGAGTCAAGTCACCAAGGGAGGAGCGAAAGAAAATTTTTGTTGGTCGGAATCTCAACAGAAGGCATTCGTAGAATTGAAACATCGCCTCTGTTCTGCCCCAGTGCTCACATTACCAAACTTGCAACAACCATTTGAGATCGAGACAAATGCCTCTGATTATGCTATTGGGGTAGTTCTTACTCAACAGGGGCATCCACTGGCATATCACAGTGAGACATTGTCCAACACAATTCAAAAGTATCCCATTTATGACAAAGAAATGTATTCCATTGTGCAGGCTTGTCGACAATGGAAGCATTACATTTTGAGGAAGGAGACAATCATCCACACAGACCACCGACCGTTGCAGTTCATACAGACACAAGGGAAGTTGCAGAACAATCGCTATCAGAAGTGGTCCACATATCTGCAACAATTTCATTTAAACATCAAGTACAAGAAGGGTAGCACCAATAATGTTGCAGACTGCCTCAGCCGACCACCGATCGTGGCCATAACCACCGTTCTCAACTCTTGTGGGCATGAGGCTTCTGATTGGCCGCTTCTCTACAAGAGTGATCCAGAATTCAGCTACACATACAAGGCACTCTTGGGGGGTATGCAAGTTCCAAATTTTCACCTCCAAGATGCACTATTATGTCACCTGGGACACCTTTGTGTTCCTTCAAGTGAGCGTGCCAAGATGATATGGGAAGCACACTATAGTTGAGTCACTGGGCATTTCAGGGTCGAGAAAATAGTAGCAATCCTGCAGAAGTATTTCTATTGGTCGAACCTTCGAAAGGATGTCGAGAAGCACATCAGATCCTACACTGCTTGTGCCATTTCCAAACTGACGATCAAGAAGCAAGGCCTATATAATCCGCTACCTACCCCTAGTCGACCTTGGGAATCCATATCCATGGATTACATGTCGGGCCTGCCTTCTACTAAGCAGGGAACGACGATGGCTGTGAGCACGATAGATTCTCAAAGATGGCCATTATGGCAGCCTGCAAGAAGAATATCACAGCAGAAGCCACTGCTAAACTCTTCTTTGAACGAGTGTGGGTGCACTTTGGGATCCCACAGTCTATCATATCAGATCGTGACAAAAGGTTCCTCAGCACATTTTGGTCCAGCCTATGGTCAATGTTGGACACCAACCTCACTAAGTCCACAGCTTTCCATCCCCAAACTGATGGCCAGACAGAGGTCGTCAACAGGATGATTATACACATTCTGCACATGTACAATTCAAAGCATCCACGCAAATGGGATGAGAGCTTTCCCTATGTACAACACAGTTATAACCGGGCTCTCCACAGCTCAACTGGCCACAGCCCCTTTCAGGTGGGCTTGGGATTCCACCACTATGTCCCATTGACGTAGCCATGCCATTTGCAGCTACTCAGGCTGATTCGGTTCATGTACAGTCTGAAGCTGACAAAGCAAACAACTTCATCGAGCGCATTCAGCACATCCGCCAACAGGTTCATGACATATTGGACAGAGCCAATGCTAAGTACAAGCAACGACATGATCAACATCGAGTGCCACACAACTTCCAGGTGGGCAAAAAAGTGTGGCTACATGTGCAGAAGGAGCGCCTCACTGGACCCCACCGCAAGATTCGCCCGCTCCGATATGGGTCGTACACCATCACCAACGCTGTAGGGAACAATGCCTTCGAGCTCAGTATTCCACCATTCCTTGGTCTGCACCTAGTATTCAATGTAGACTACCTTCGTCCCTACTTCCCACCTCTATTGGACACCTTTGACATTGCAGAAGAAATCACACCAAAAGAGTTAAACCCAGACTGCATGGAGCAAGCCACCACAAACTGTATCATGGACATGAAAATCAAGAACACTCGCCAACAGAAGATCCAACTGTATCGGATTGTCAAAGCTGGCCAACTCCTGCACCAAGGCAAGTGGTTCACCAGGGACCAAGTTCAATAGAAGTTTCCTCATCTCATGGAAGAACTCAACACAATGGGGACCATTGCTTCCTAAGGGGGGGAGGAATGATCTAGGTGTATATTGGTGGCCACCCGCCTATTCCACTTGGAGTCCCACCATTGTCTCTTTCAATTTTTTTCACAACTTACTATTTTTAGTAGTTTTTTAGGTCCTGAACTTCCGGAGCCATTTTGAAGCCCAAACGGAGATAGTACGCTAAAGTTACGTCCCCGGGAAGTTGAAACACCAATTTATCCAAACGGGGCCCATAGTTTTGGCGCTTCATCTCCTAGGGTTAGGTTTTTGGACATTTAGAGTTCTCCATTGTTTCTCCATAATAAATAGGCCCTTGAGCCTCATTGTAACATAGTTCGGAAGTCTGTAGCCACCACATCTCTTCTCAGAGATTCGCTTTCAGCACCCTAGCTATTTTATTTCCATCATGTTTGTAAGCATATTTCTGTGATTTGATATTAATGAAATGAAGCCTTATTTCCACTTTATTTCTATGTTTATGGTTATTTCTGTATTCTGTTGTGTTCCTGCATAAATCCGGATCACTTTGAGAGCCTCCTTGAACAAGAAACGAGATCCATCTTCATAGCTCTCCTTGACTCAATATCCCCAAGAGGAATTTGGCGTTGATCCATCAAAAGGTGGTCACTTTAAACCTATTTCTTCACCTTTTTTTCTCTCTTCTAGGTCAAACCACGTTGGGCCACCTAGAGCATCAATTTCCTGACAAAGTGGCCCTAGAAAAATTTTGATCTCTTAGCCCCTACTACGTTGGTGTGTCCTCAAGGTCTCCTCCAAATTTGAAGGAATTTCAACGGTGAGATTGTGAGATATCCCAAGCCCTAGGTCTGAGATCAAACTTTGCCCTGGTGTTCCCAAGGCTAGCACCTCACAGGATCAAACTAACACCTTTAAGTGAAAATTCTTGCTTTGATCCTTTCCCATGCCTTGTTTAGGTTAAAATTATCATCGGTTACTAAACTCCTTCCCCTTAACCTAGGAAGGGTCCACTTGGCCCCATGTGGTCACATTTCTTATCAAATACAATTCATCAAGAACAACTCGAGAATCCAAGTCTTATAAGGATTTTAGGGATTGGGAAACTCCTTTTCAAATCATATTCCTTCAACCTAGCCCTCAAGTCCTCAACTCCTTTCCTAGAAAATCTTGTACCTTCCTTAAAGAGCAAGCAAGCTCAATTCTTAATCCTATTCTAGGGAAAGGGGTCATTGAGGTCACTTCACATCTATTTGTTGACCCATCATTTATAAGTGACTTCCTAATATCGAGTCTCCTCCCATCGGTGAAAGTCTATAAAGAATAAGGAGTCTTAGTTGTGAAAATTCTATTGCAGTGTATTGGTTTATTTCCGCCTACTTGATTTAATTAATACAAGTTATTTCCAAAAATTAGATTCAGAAAATATCGAAAATAAACACAACTACAGCCTACACATGCAGATCATTTACTCAATAATACACTCATGCAACAAAGTGACACATCGATTTTTGGACATAAGTCCTCGGAAAAACCCAAAGCGAGAAAATCGGTTCAGCAGATATGAGGGTTTATAATTAAATAGTTTTGAGTATAGCAA
Organism: Pinus albicaulis; assembly: GCA_034641835.2. Lineage (NCBI taxonomy): Eukaryota > Viridiplantae > Streptophyta > Pinopsida > Pinales > Pinaceae > Pinus > Pinus albicaulis. The sequence goes on along the minus strand of MU968551.1, from coordinate 6,301,849 downwards.
ATTTGGGTTCGAAGCTTGGAAAACCCAACAGAGAATAAAAGATATCAAATCTGCAGCTAATCTGAAGATCTAGTGCCAAATATCTGACTGTTCCACACCTCAAACGGGATTTATAGGACTCAGCCCGGATCTGACCCTAGAAACCGTCAGCGCTGCTACTGAAGCACCAGCGTTGCCCTAGAGGGCATGTGTCAGCCTTTGCGTGGCCCTAGGAGGGCCTACGTCACCCCTGGAGAGTCTACGTTGCCCCTGCGTTGCCTTTTCTAGGCTAGCATCAGCCCTGCATGGTCCTAGCTACCTCTGTGTTGCCCCTGCTGCTCAGCGTGGCTCTAAAGCCCCTCTACATTGTCCTTGTTGTTGTTTCTCTGCCTCTTGGCCCTGGAATCAGATCATTCCCTTGGCCAATACTACCCCTCACTGCAGTAAATTCCTCTAAAAATTCTTAGCAAACCCGCCTAGAATTCCAACGCTATTCCTTAGTTCTACCAAAATGTGTGTCTTCAACTGACGCTCAAGCCTTTCTCTTATACTTTTTCATTGAACCCTTCAACGGTCGAGATTAAATCATCCATCAACGACTGAGATTAAAAGACTACTTGATCCATGTGACTTAAAACAATTTCAACAAATGTGTTAATTAATTCACTTTACTTATTTTATTTTCCTAAGTTAGACTTAGGAAATCCATTAAAAATAATTAATTATTTGAATAACTTGAACACAACTTGAAATTTCTCAAATCCATTTTTGGGTCTTGTAGATCAAGTGTATACTCTAGTCCCTCCACAAAATTTGGGAGCTAGAGCACAACTGATGCTACCCCAAATACACAAAATCTCGACGTTAGTTGTGGTGACAATGGGTTAAGTCTCTATCATTGCCCTTGACCTAGCAGTTGCTCTCTTAGGAGTCCCTTTTAGGTCCCCTGCTGGTTTGAGTGGTAAGACACCCAAAAACCATTGAGAGCTCCAAAACTGTGACTAAGTTGCGTGAGAATGAGACAATAAATCCATTTTAGGATGTTTTTTCACAAAACACATGTCCAAATTTCGGGAGTCAAACTTGTGTCAAACATGCGTCACCCACATTGATGTGTCTGACACGAAGGATTCAAGACACGAGGGGGGAGGAATGTGTCTGGTGACTTAGCTTCTTAACTATACCTGCAAACTTGAAGCTGAAAGGATAAAATATTAGATGGATGTTGTGAATTTTTAATCCTAAAATCCCAAATTCAATTGCAGTTAGTCTCCAAAACAAATCATTAAATCTACTATTTGCTACATTGCCATATTCACTAGAAATTTCACTCTTAATTTTATCCTTCTTTAATTCCCCATCAACTGCAGTCTATCATCTAAATGGATGCAGCAATTTATCTAGAGTTTTAATAGCCGAATCATTCTACAAGATGTGTTTGGACACAGAATTAGGTTAAAACCTTCAATGGTGCTTTATTATGGTCGCAATCTACCATTGGATGCCAGCCAATAATTTTTTGTCATCGCATTATGATGCTTAGATCTTTAGCCTCATCTTTAACATGCAGGCTACAGCAAGTAACATGGCCTCAGTCATCCAAGCATGATGCTAGTAATATGACCTCAATTATCAAAAGATTGAATTTTGGTTTTTCAAAGGCAATGTTTTGAACTTTCAAGATGTTCCTACCAAACTTTTGAAGCACATGTTCTATATCAAGATGTTCCTACCAAACTTTTGAAGCAAAAGTTCTATTTCAAGATGTTCCTACCAAACTTTTGAAACATGTGTTTTAACTTCTAAGTATTGAATACCAATATCTTATGCGGGAAGAGTTTTAGTGCCTATGAATTAAATAGTATTTCAAGAGAAACGATGATCACACAAATAAAAACCCTCATTCAAAGTCGTTAAACATCCATGTTGAGCTTATTTTCCTCATATGTTAGAAGAGTAGGGTGGTCTAGCTCTTGGGTTCACTCTATGATCATACCACTAGGCCTTTGCAGCTCCAACCACTCCCCAGAGGGCATCATCCAGTGCATCAGCAAGTTCATTGTTATCAACAACTCTCGTGGGGAAACTCCCCCTTTATCTCCATCCTCAATACTAGCACCAAGAGTTCTTGACATCCCTCCCTTCAGATCTAAATCGCTAAAGAGATAATTATGTGTTATGGACCTTCCACAACCTATTTATAGCTTACACCTTGTATCTTGAAGCTTCCATCAGCACCACCCACGTGCTTTAATAGTTAGTTTATATCTTAGCTTTAGATTATTTGATCTAGGAGACGTTTTTGCACTCCCACCACTCCCCAAAGGACATCATCCAGTGCATCAACAAGTTCATTGTTATCAACAACTCTCGTAGGGAAACTCCCCCTTTATCTCCATCCTCAATACCAGCACCAAGAGTTCTTGACATCCCTCCCTTTAGATCTAAATCGCTGAAGAGAGAAAAATGTGTTATGGACCTTCCACAACCTATTTATAGCTTACACCTTGTATCTTGAAGCTTCCATCAACACCACCCACGTGCTTCAAATTTATCGTTGATGCAACTTGGACCATTCAACGCTTTATTTGGACCATTCAACACTTCAACATGATTCACAACATTCAAGATTCACGGATTCACGACATTCAAGGTTCAATTCCAACACATATATACAACCAAATAATCTAAAGCTAAGATCATCTAAATGTACATTCGGCTCCTAATTTTGTAATAAGTTGAATATTGTTTGTTCTCTGTATGGACTGTATGCTCCATGGTATGGTGACTCTAAAGTTAAATACAGCTATGGATCTTATAGAAAATAAAAAAATTTATTAGCAAAATTCCATGCAAATATATATAATTATCTTGGAGGAATAACAGGCACCACAACAGCGAATTCTTTCTGCCTTGTAATTCAAAAACTAGCAACAGAGAAATCTAGCCTTTGAAATATATTATCGCATAAAGACTTTGAATCAGTGGTTTGAACATCGCGATAAAATCACGATTTTTTCAAGGAAAAGATTAAATCGCCGATTTTTTGCACGATTTTTCAAAAAAATTGCCGCGATCCGTACGGTAATAATCGTGGGCTTCCAAAACAACAACTTTTATATGCGATTTTCATGTTTTTGTTTCTCATTTTTGCATTGACAGGTTTGCTAAGGAGAGCTAAGGAGTGAAGGACGAGAGCTAAGGAGGAAGATAAGTGATCTACAAGGGCAAGAGTGGACAAAAGTAAAGGATTTTAGCAAGCCAAGCGAACAAAAATCGAATTTGGACCAAGTGTCTCCAGCAAAACGTTTTTTCCAAGTATGGGCATCAAATTTGACCCATTTTTTTTTTCTTGTTCTTCCATGGGTTTCTATCACCCATGTATTTTTCATCATTTGTGATTGAATTTGGTTGTGTGTGTTTTTTTTTTTTTTTTTTTAGAGAAGGTTTATTTTGGTCAAAAATGCAAAAAATTGTTTGTTAAATTTAATTTTTTTTTCTTCTTGTGCTCTTAGTTTCTTTCCATTATTTTTGCTTGTGTTTCAACATGTATTTTTTCCCATTATTTTTGCATTGAGTTGAGGGTTTTTTTTTGTGAAAAAAATCAAAATGTTGTATGTAAAATTGTAATTTTTTTATTTTATTTTTTAACTTGCAATTTTTCTTGTGCCCTAGGTTCAAATTTCAACGTTCAAAGTTCAAAGTTCATCTTACAGTAAAACTCAAGAGTCAAGAGTTCAACAAATTTGCAAACATGCCAAGGAAATTGGATCCTTTATGGGAATTTGGTGAACCTGATCAGGGGTTTGACCGATCAAACTTGACTTGCAAGTTATGTGGTCACCACATGACAGGGGGGTATACAGGTTGAAATACCACCTGGCACAAATTCCTGGACATGAAGTAGGCCCTTGCACAAATACCAATCCAGAAATAATCAGAAGAGCCATCAACTCATTGGAAGAAATAGAAACAACTAAACTCAGCAAGGCAGCTCTAAAGAGTCAAATATCAGGGTTTAGAGTTGACCGTGAGAGAGGTAGTGCTTTTCAACATCAGCATTAGCATCTTCTACAGGCAACCTCGTAGCTGCCTCTTCATTTTTTGTTCCTAAAACCACTCCCGAGGCACAGCCATCTATCTCCTCACTTATTAAAAAAAAGGAGAAGGAAGACGCTGACAGGTTGTTGGGCAAACTGTTTCTTTGGAGTGATATTCCTTTCACTATTGCCAGGAACAATCCATTTTATCAGGCTACCATTGATGTTATCGCTGTTGTTGGCCCAAAATACAAAGCCCCTTCATATGATGACTTTAGAGGGCGCATTCTTCAAAATGAGAAAGTTGACTGCACCAAGAGATTGGAGGAGTTAAGGGCATCATGGGAAGTCACAGGATGCATTGTGATGTCAGATAGTTGGACTGATCAAAGGGATAGGACCCTTATTAACTTCTTGGTCAGTTGTCCCAAGGGGACAATGTTTATGAAATCTGTTGATGCATATGCACATGTCAAAGATGCAAGATTATTATGTGATTTATTGGATGTGTTCATTCTGGAGGTGGGCCCCCAAAATGTTGTCCAAATCATAACGGACAACGCTGCAAACTATGTTTCTGCTGGCAAGATGCTTATGGAGAGGCATCCGAGCATATTTTGGACACCTTGTGTTGCACATTGCCTTGATTTGATGTTGGAGGACATCGGAAAGATTGATTTTGTCAAAGATATTGTAGAATCATCAAAGAGCATTACAAAATTTATATATAATCATGTATCTGTGCTTCATTTGATGAGAACATTCACCAACAAGGAGTTGGTGCGGCCTACTATTACACGATTTGCCACTACTTTCATATCTCTTCAATCTCTCTTGAATTCTGTGGGATTTGAAGAAAATGTTTCTTTCAGAGGACTGGTGTGCTTTGACTATCAGCCGCAAACTAGAAGGAGAGGCCATCTGCAGGTTGGTGTCATATCAGGAAAGTTTCTGGGCGGTAGTGCAAGAGGTGTGCAGCGTTACTGAACCTTTGGTAAAGGTTCTTAGATTGGTGGATGGAGAGAAGCCCACAATGGGCTACTTGTATGAGGCCATGGACAGGGCCAAAGAAGTTGTTCGCAGCTACTATGATGATAAGGGTGATGAGGGGTTTCAGAAACAACTTCTTTTATGGGAAGTGATTGATGACCGATGGAACAACACACTCCATCGTCTCATTCATGCTGCAGGGATCTTCCTGAACCCCGGATTTGCTTACTCATGTAGTTTCCTATTTGATGTTGAGGTCATGGATGGCTTTTTCACTTGTGTTCAGAAGATGGTGCCAACTCCATCAAAACGTGCAGAGATATCCAAAGAAATGGAGGTATACAGAATGGCAGGTGGCACCTTGAGCTTCGACATGGCTGTCCAAAATAGGACTACTAAAATGCCAGGTAAGATTTTCATTATTTTAAAAATTTTCTTATGTTTGTAACATTATAAGTTTATCTTATTTGTTGTAACTTGTAACTTGTAGATGCATGGTGGAGGAGCTACGGTGGCAGATTACCAAAACTCCAAAAATTTGCCATTAGAATACTCAGCCAAACATGTAGCTCTTTAGGATGTGAGCACAACTGGAGTGTATTTGAAAAAATACACACCAAAAGGCGCAACAGGTAAAAAACTTAAAATATTCCAACTGATTTTTTGAATTCATTAAATTTGTTTTTTAAATATTTAATTTATTAATTTATAACCCTTGTACAGGTTGGAGGCCCAGCGCCTCAATGACATGGTTTACGTCTACTACAATCTTAGATTGTGGGTGAAACAACTTGAGAGGACACCTGATATGGAGACCATCTCTTTAGATGCGATTGACACCACTGCTGAATAGAGGGTTGAGGCTGAGAGGCCTGTCATGGAGTCAGCCCCTGATTGGATAGAGCAGGAGGTAGTGGAGGGGGAGGAGGACGAGGAGGAGCAGCAGGAGGAGGAGGTGACACCACCTACCACTGCTACTGGTAGAGGACGTGGTCTGCCTCCTTTAGCTCCTAGTGCTTCAGGTTCCGTTCTGGTGCTTCAGTTTCTACTTCTAGAGCACAACAGAGTCCATTGCCAGTCCCGCCAGCTTCTTCATCTAGAGAGAAAGGCAAAGCTGCTGTATTTTCTCGCAAGAGGGGCAGAGGAAATCAGTAGTATAGGACCATAGGTTATATGGTGCATTGACATTCCTCTGTATATGACATTATGACTCATGATATGAGATACATTATTATATTTTTTGTTGATATTTATTATGTTGAGGCTGAGTTGACTCTTGAGACTCAGGACTTAATATTCAGAACATGATTCAGTTTTATGTGTGATGTAGCACTAGACATAATATTACACATCTTATATATTAGTTTTTTTCATATTTATGTGTCAATGCATTTATTTTATGCTGTGGATGTTTTAGATATTAAAAAAATTGAAAAAAAAATCAATATTTTTGAATGTGCCGATTTTTTCCTGATTTTTACCGATTTTTTCCCGATTTTTATGATTTTTTCCGATTTTTTCCCCTCGCCGATTTAATCCCGATCGCGATTTTCAAAACATTGCTTTGAATCAATCAAGATATTATCCCGATGAAGTAATCCAAGCAAAAGGATCTATGCCAATGAGAGAGAGCTGATATCAATCTTATCCAGTTGTAACTATTTAACACTAAACTAAATTTGTGCATCCAAGACCGTTCAAAGATGAATTGTGCAACAGTGTTAATTTGTTACCCCTTGGCAAATATCCAGATGGATTTTTTATTTTTCCTACATGTCACCTCCATTCTAATGGATTCAATTCAAATACCTTTTTAATCAACAAAATCCACTGACTTCAGGTTTCGTACCTACTATATCCACTGCTAGCTGATTCAAATTTAGCTAAAACTACTAATAAAGATTCCACCTTATATAGGCTTTCCAAACACTAGTAGAATGCCACAAATTTATGTCAAGGATCATACACTTCTACCCACCTACCTCTAAAATGTTTTTTTGGTGACCAGTCAATCTGTGTTCCACATTGTACCCCATCCCTATTCTCTTTTCCTTGAGGCAGTTAAAGTAGTCATAAATAAATTACAAGCAATAGAAGTCAACTAAAACTTGTAGTGTTTGTTTTTCGTAGAAGCAACTAACTGGTTAGTATCATCGTTAAAATACTCTACATAATTTATCAAACCCACATATATTTTGGTGGCTTTTTTATTCCTTTTAATTTATGGCTGCCAGTATATATAGTATCACCCACCTTCACTAGCTTTGATGAGGGATGGCCTATTGGTATATTGACAAAATCACTAGTCATCATTTGCACAAGGATGTTAATAGATTACTCTGCCTTAGCATATCTCACTATTTCCCTTGAATATTACTTTTCGTCTATTGGTAGATGTGTCAAATAGAACATAAGCACAATATTGAAGGTTATTTACTCAGAGAAAATCTCAATTGACCAACTATTTGATGGCATCCTCATGCAAATACAGAGATCATTAGTAAACGATTCATTCAGGGCTCGAAGCAATTGAGTAAACATATTAACTGTATCTTTGTTAACTTTCCACAGTATCATGTGCGAGTAAAATTAAAAGTGGTCAACCTAGAGTTACACAATTAATATATCATTCAGTTGCAGCATTGCATAGCTTACATTCCTATGATCAACTTGGTGAGGGTTTCATTCTTTAATTTAAACAAATGTATCACATTATCACTTTCTTTAATTATGCGTAAGACTAGTCACTAAGGTACTAATACTCCATATCAGAATAACATGTATGGGAAAAATGTACAAGATGTGTCCAAACTCTTCAGATATGAGATCAAGCGAATGTCACCTGACAAATATCAAACTATCATATCTAGCCCAAGGAATTCACTGATCAGTGATATGTGAAAAATATCATGACTTACTGCTTAGCATTGAAAACATCCGGAAGGATCCCTTTTGATGCAAACAAATATGTCAGCCCTCTATGGGTCATACTCTGTTAAAGAGACGTCACCAAATTTTTGGTTTTGGTGCAGGCGGATGCATATCACCAATCATGAACAGTAAACCATGAGCATCAAGGGGAATTGGCAAGCAGTTGTTTCACAACAAATTTGCTGAAAACTAGCCATAATTTGGACAATAGAAAAACCTGTGTTATACAAGGAAACACAGAAAAGAGACGAGCGTGGACAGATCAACATCAATGATTTGAGCCAATGTTGTGTATGTGTTATATTCTTTCCACAACTAGTCCCACGCACTGTTATGTTGAGCTGGGAGCAACTGGGGGATCGCAGGGGGGGCAGCAACCCCCCTGCAGAGGGTCCGGGGCAGCGCCCAGGGAAAAAAATATGCAAACCCAAGGATGGTGGGCGGACCTACCCATAGTTTTGAACATGATTTTGGGCATGAAGGTTTTTACCCACAATATTTCGTAGATCTGATTAAGGGAGCTATAGTTATGTTCTAATCCAGAGTTAATGGATCAGGATTTATGAATGTTTCAGCATGTATATAATGTATTGAAACATTGAAAGGAATATAATGAAAAATCAATCTGGTTTTCCCGGTTTTGGGTTCCAGAAGAAAATCTCTGTGTATATTTGTATGTTCTCGCCATTGTATATTATTCTGTTTTAAAAATTCGTTTGTAGGTAATTTCTGTATAGGCTTAAATCCTATAGGTAAACGCATGCTATGTACACAAGGAAACATGCAAAGACCCTTATACCTGGACTCTAACTATTAATTAATGGAGTAGTCTAAGTGTTCTACTTTTTGGACCCATATACAACCAAAATAACTCGAATCACAATCTAAATCAGTAAATATACACCAAAATAGATCCAGAAAGTGCGTTAGTTAGACAATTCCTTCATTAACTGAGTGTTTTGATACGATACTTGACACATTTCTATACACAAGCAACACATTGCTGCTTAAGGTTAAAGCAAGAATTAGCTCAACAATTTATCATTTTAATATACAGAAAAGAGGTACATGTAATTATATATATGCATCCATGTCTATCAAACCAACGATCAATTTAATGATTATGTAATCAGGAGACAAAGGTGCACAAGGATATAAAATCTCCTCCGTGCCTTTAATTCAATCTCAATCTTCTATTTTCATTTAAGTTCAATATTTGGCATATGATTTATTGCATTATCCCAGGTGATCTGATTGGCTTTGCCATAATATTAACAACTCCAGATGACTTCTGATGGTGTTTACTGTAGCAAATCTCTGCTGAATATCCCATCAAAAGGAATACTCCTACATCTGCTATTATTATACTGGATTACCTATTTTCTGTGCTTGGTGTATAGTTTTGACTGTTTTTGGTCATCTATGAATATTAAAATATATTCCATGCATCTTCAACAGTACAAGTTATTCGGTGATTTCTAGGTAATCTTTTGAATGAAAAGTGAAAGTTGTTCCAATATAATAAGGGTTTAGGAAGATAGGATGAATTGACAGATGAATTGGTTCACAGTTTCAGAGTCCCATAATTATCAATACTAGAAAAGATGCTTGACAGATCAATTTAACAAAAAAATAATAATTCAAGTTAAACCTAAAATGCGCGAAGTGGAAAAATAACACAAACTTGAAAGAATGATACATCAATTTTCACCACTACCATGTGATCACAAAATTATTCAACAAGAAAAGTGAGTTACAAGGAAATGTTTTACTTGTTATAAGGAATATGTTACAACATCATACATGCACAATTCCAATTCCAGTGGCTAAAATGGACATCAAAGGTTTTTGCAACGGGAAATTTTATTGGTATGGCATGAATCATCAAAATTTTAAAAATCACATTTTAGGCATTTAATTATTACATGTGGATGGATGCATGTAGAAGCTTACTACTCTAGCACATTCATCGAGGGATCCATCTTATCATTTGTAGAAACAGCTTAAACCTCTATAGATACACAACTGAACCATGGACTCTCAAAGAATACAAAGCAAAAAAGAGTAAGGTCCAAGTGTACATATTGATATAAATGAAGGAAAAGATCCTTATACACACAGGAATTCATATACATCATTTTGCGTGTATGTGCAGATTGAAGAGATGTGACATTCAAGGAGAAGCTTCAGAACCAGATATAGACCAGCTGGAGAGCAATTGAATATAAGGTACTTAAGAGATGGAGGAAACTATTGAAGGTGCTATACCACCAGGCCCAAGCTTGATGCTAAGAAATACATCATTTGGAAACTCAAAGTTAAAAGCACTTTTATGGTAAAAATCCTTTCGAGCATTGTTGAATAAAAGGAGTTGAGGCCAAAGAATGTGGCTGACTAAGAAACTTAAAATGGCAGAGATATGGAAGCTCTTGCAACCATTGGGATGTCAGTTACAATGACATCATTCCACATGTGCAAGATGTAGAGACATCTCAAAAAGGTTTGGATGCACTGAAGGCCTTAAATGAGAGTCTTAATGAAACCAAGACTCCTGACGAAGGTTGCTCAGTAATGGATAAACTTACTAGGGAAAAATTATATTAGATCTCCTGACTGTTGTGACTTGTGAGTGACTTAGCTTTGTCCACTAGGTATAGCATGAGTGGTTGTATGATGGAGTGTTATACTCCTCCAAATTCTATTTCCGTAGGTGACGTGACAGTTTCAAGCTTCTACAGAATCCTGTTCATTCTACATACCATTCTCAGAATGGGGAGAAGTGCCCGGTGGGTTTACCCGAGAAATGCATTACACATGACTTCAGTTTGCCTCAATCTTCGATAGCGTTTATTGCAAGCCTGCATCTATCAGAAAGAGCTGAAGATTTAACATATGACAAACTAGGAGGATTAATTATGCAGGAGCATAATTAATATGGAGATTCATAGCATGCCTTCAATCACAGGAAAAGGGAAAACGAAGGATTGCAGAGAAAAAAATGTATGATTTCTCTTATTTGTCCAAAAGACAATCACTGAATCATGCAGGCCAAATATATATCTAAGAGGATCATAGACTCCATATTACTTTACTACTGGCCAAATAGATATCTAAAAGGCATGATATTTAGACTCAGTTTCCACAAAGCACATGATTCCCAAAAAGGAGTGGTTTGTCTCATTGGATATGAATGAAAGTCAAGGGGAAACAGTTGCTTTAGGAGATGACAGGGTACAAATGATGAAATACCAAGGAGAAATCAATTATAGATGCATAATGGAGGTGTATGTATCAAGTTTCAGGCTGAATAAGGGTTTATTATCAGTGAGGCAAATTGCAATGAAACATTTCAAGATTGAATCTTGTGAAGACAAATGTTTCACAAAGGTCAAGAGGAACATCTACAGAGCTGTGGCAGGTGTTAAAGAAGGTGGTATCTACAGATTTACTACTACAACAACATAACAAGAATCATTATGCATGAAAACAATTCTAAATACCAATTCTAAAGGTATCTACCATAGTCTTACAATATTGAAGAAACTTAATATGATTCATGGTTTGCCTCCAATTCTGCATGAGAAAGATGTTTGTAAAGCTTGCATTTTATGCCAGAAGATAAGGATAAATTTGACAAAGAATGTGCATGGAGAGAAGCACACAATTAGAACTGGAAGTGATCTTTGTGGTCCCATTAGAATCACATCATAGGAAGAATCCAAATACTTCATGACATTCATTGATGATTTTTCAAGAGAAGTGTACTTTCTCATGTGCAAGTTAGGGCCCTTCAAATGTTCGAAGTCTTCACAGCAATGGTTGAAAGGAAAAGCAATAACTCCAACTGGGTTGGACATACTAATTCAGATTTATCAAGTTGCATCAACGAAAGAAAATCTACTTCAGGATACTCATCCATTATGAGATCAGGAGTAATTTCATGGATCAATAAGCAGCAAGTTATTGTTGCATTGTCATCAATAGAAGCAAAAAACAAAGCAACAGTCAGTGCTACTGTGAAGCAACAACTTGGAAGGATTCTTGGTGATTTGAACCTAGGGCCAAACCTTTCTTTGTGACAGAGAGAATTATTAAACCTGTAGCAACTCCAGTGTCTCTTGCCAGAACCAAGCATATTCAGAACCATCACCATTAGATCAGAAAGAAGTATAAAACAAGGTATTGAAATGTTATATTGCAGAATTGAAGATTGACCAACATATCTTCGCAAATATTTTAAACAAGGATAACTCTGAAACGTTAAGGGAGATGCTTGGTGTAATGGAAAACAGAAAAGTTATTAAGGGAGCTGTTGGAATCAATAATGCACATTTTCATAAATGCTCTTATGATAAAATAGACATGGAGATTAAAAGCAGAAGTGAGGTTCATTCTTCTCTTGTGTGTCCTAACTCATCCATGTGTACTCTGTTAAACAGCAATATGAAATAATGGCAATAATGAGTCAGCTTTAAAAAGTTTAAGCATAAAGCTAACAAATGTTCTCCATGCACAATCTACACCAGTTCCTACCATGACCAAATTGTAGAAAATGTTATCAGACAAGTTAACAGCACCAAATAGGGAGAGTTTGGTAGATAAAAGAAAGTCATCCCTCAACAACAAGTCCAAGAGAAACATTTAATTAATTTGCCTGTAGGCTACCTTGAAAACACTAAAAGTTTTTCACATTAACATGTACATTGATCAATATTTCATGCATGTTAATAGATACTATTTTTGGCTACATTGAATATGTTCAGACCCCATTGCATGTTTATATAGAAGAAAATAAATCAGTTTTGATAAAGTTGGAAATACATACACATTTGTATATAGTTTTCCTTTCAAGTGAGTTTATTCAGTATTATGGCACTAAGAACTGAAATATTTCAACTTTAGTTTGGAATTGAATAAATGTGATAGAATCAATGTTACCAGACTCGGAATTGGCAATAAATCGGAGGCAAAAGAGCGAAGAGTTTTAATCGGATCGGGAAAAACTTGGGAAAAAATCGGTGAATACAATAAATAAAGATATACACATATTTAATTTAAAAACCAAAAAAAAAAAATTGCATTGATATTCAATAAAGCCATGTCCAAACAATGCATAATATCAATATATGTCCAAAAAAATCATGAGATTATTGTGTATACTTCAAGTATAAAATATATTTAGTATTGGAAAACATTTGAAAACAAGTACAAATATTCAAACGAGACCGGGAACTTCCAAGTTTTTGTCAACCAACATTGTGGATCTGCTAAAATCTTACTTGGGGTTATAGTAGCATGGCTTCTAAATTGGGTTAAGTTTGGATTGGTAGTGCGTTATACACATTGGTAGATCACTTATACACTTGATGACAACAAATGAATTTAAGGAATTTTTTCATTATTATAGGTCCTTGTAACTGCAACAATTTCCTTTTATTCAAAACAATATAGAACTTCAACATACTACAACTAGTTGTGCGGTGGGCAACAAGAAGAAGTGAAAGCAAAACCATAAAATAAAACCCCGCGAACTTTTAACCTAAGAATTCGAGTGGCTCGCCAAGTCCTCTGCAAATTGCCAAAATTGCGAGTCAAACTCGCGTTGACCACAAGTCAAACTCGGTCAACAAGAGTTTGACTTGCTGAGATTCAAATCGGCTCGTTTGGTTGAAGATCCGAGTCGGGATCGTGAGTACTCGCGAGTGATCGGAGACTCCTGTAACACTGGATAGAATGATTGCATTTAAGCATATTTACTTATCACAGAAAGTATTATATTATGCTTACCATGTTGTGATTCAATGTAATATTTTATTTGTGCCTACCCGATATGTGCTTAAACATTGGAATCTCTCAATAAATGTATGTAGATATTTCCGAATACACTACACATAGTATTAGAACTTGTCAACAGTTGGCCCACGCATTGCATCATAAACTCACCAATTTCATCTTCACCCTTGCCCTAGGGGTTTGGTAATCCCTTCTCTTCATTACTTCACTTTAGTAATCCAATTTAAAAATGCCAATACGCCTCCATTTTTTTTAACTCGTCAGAAGCTCCTCAATAGAAGAGATGTGAGAGACTGTGACCTGGGAGTTCCTCCTGTTTGTACTCTCCAGTTGTATTATATCTTTTTGTATTAATAGAAGTAGAATATTTTTCCAAATAAAAATAAATCAAAAATAGACTGCTTCATTCATGCTGCTCAATGTCATTTAATTTATCCTTGTGCATTGTCAATTTTTCTAATTTTTCGAGGGATATATACTATCTTTAAATTTCTGTATGTTCATTGTGATATTTTATGTTTTTTTCTTTGAATATCTGGTAAATGCGTACTTGTTAAAGATATTAAACATGTTTGAACTTAGAGAAATTTGTTTATTATCTTTCAAGATGTAGCTATAAACTCCAGTTCAAAGACTCAATCAAAGGTGTGAATGGTGTGGCTATGAAGATATTGCTCTTCAGGTTTCAGAAACTAATTGAACTTATGAAGGTAATTCTTGTGCACCCATTGAATAAATTTATGTTCCTCAATCAAAGTTTAAGGTTGAATCAATTTAAATTATGAGTCATAAATTGTGTGATCATCTACACTTCTGCCTTGATGAGTCAGAGTTGCTGCACTTCGTAAATATTGTGTTGTTGGGCCTAGGAAGCCTGTTACAATATTTACTTGGACTCTCCGTCAATGTTATAAGAACTAAACTGGTCACCCCCCCCCCACACAAACTGGGAACTGGGCCAGAACCAAAAAAAAACTTGACCAAAAAAACCCGTCAACCAAAAAATACATAAAATATTCAAATTTTATAGGAAAACATATATATTCATGTGCATCTGTATGAATCCAAAACATTTATACACAAATATGCAAAAGTTCTAATTTATATGGCAAGTAAGAGAGCATATAACCAAAATAACACCTAGTGTAATACATCTCTGAACCAAAAATACGTCGACAAAGAGGCTCTAGATGGCCTCTATCATCAAAAAAAAAATCATGCTACAACAAATATTACATATCAGAATCATTGCCTATATTGGGATCCTCATCGTGAATACCACCCTCTAAGCAATAAAATAAGATAGAAAAAGCTTCACATATCAAAACAAGATTTTGTTTTTGTGATGGGTATATTTTTACTGGAGTCATGATAGAGGAGTTCAGCAATCAATGACACTAACATCAAGGTACTTAGAGGGCTTGGTGCTATTGATTAAAGAGCTAGTTCCATACCCTTGTACATAGCAAAATCCAATGAGAATATTGCATTTCCCCCAATCTTGAAAACCAAAAAACTTTAAAGTCACATGGATTTTGAGTGGGATCTAAAATTCTACTTTCTTTATATGAAATCCAATGAGGTTGGAACCACTCTCAACATCTTAAGACAATTAATGGTAATGTCAAAGACCATTCCTTACATAGCATTAGTAGGGCCATAGAGTTGAATCTTAGGCTGCCCTACTCATAAATTTTGGTTAAAAAAACAAAACAAATTGCCTTTGTAAAGAACTAGGCAGATCTGCACAGAAACATCATTTTTCAGTTCCAAGCCATCGGCAGGACAAATTTTGGGGTCAAAATAGTCAGACCAGCCAATTCCACTAATTCCGATTATATACCAAAAGATATGAAAGCTACCAAGGAAGAGAGGGAATGATGTGTATAATGTTCTGCAAGGAGCTAAATTTAATAAAAAAACCCAAGGGGACTGTTGCCGTAAAATCTAGCAAGCCTAGTGTAAAGCCCCATTAGGCAGAACAAGACCTTATTGCAACATGAGAAAGGGTTGCCACTGTCACCTCAACAACTTTTCTCCTGCTCTTTAGTGGTATGCTACCACGAGTGAGGCTTCCTTAAATCGCCTAAAGGATATTCAATTACTATGGCTCAAGTTGATATATAATAGGTCTAATAAATGGAATAAGTACCAATAAAGCCTAAAAAGGCCTAGATATTCTATGCCAATATTCAAGTACTTTAATCCAAGATCAAAAGGATGGTTGTCATAAGTTAAGGTTTTACTAGTTTTCAATGATAGTGTAGACAATGCCATATAACAGCCAAGGAAAAGGCCTATCAAATATATTCAACAAAAAGGGAACAAGGTCTTCCGATAGATACTAGGATCAGGGTTTACTGGTGGAATTTTGTGGCTAAAAAGTATGCATTAACAGCAAAAAGGGATGACATCAGCAATAAAGGAGGTTTAACCATGCAACAATGCTAGATTTTGCCTTTGTGTGATTTATTGACACAACTCCTAATTTATGAACCAGAAACATTCAACACAATTTTTGCTTTTATGCATCTTTCTACCCGAAAACACTAGTCGCAAACCTTAGACATCTAGGAACAAGGTAGAGAAGGAGAAATTTAATAGATTTTATGGATGATCAACACAATAAAGATTAGTACCTTATCCTAAATGGGCTTAATGGAGTCTTCTATAGCTAAATTCAATAATAACGCCTTTGACTGTCAATTGGCAGACTGTTTCCCCATTTCAGATAACATTGCTTAGAATCATGTTAGAAAAACAAGAATATGTTGGCAGACCACATAGTAAATAGAGGTGGTCTACTAGGAAGTCAACCAAGCCTGAATTCCATAATTTAATGATGGATCCTTGGCAAAAACTCAATGAAGTGATTGGGCCATCTAACTTCTACATAGAACTGTGTATAGCTCAAAATCTAGTTGGTGAAACCAACCAGAAAGGTTAAGCATGGTTCTAGACAATGAGAGGTTGTAGCAAGTGTATATGGTGCCATTCCATTCATGTAATAGATCCATAATCATGACAATGGGAGGATGCTCAAAAAACCATGGTGCCAATCCAAAAAAGAAATATAAAAGGGAATCCAGTTATTGTAACCAAGACAGCTCCTGCATCAAAAATCACTGCATCCAAACTTATAATGCAAGCAAGAGTTCTTAAAGAGACATGTTTAAAAACAAGGGAAGCTCAAATTCCATTGGAAATTGTGATATTGCCCTTATTATCATCCAAACATTAATAAAAGATCTAAGAATCCGTAGGAAATGAAGAAATGTCATCCTTCTTAACAAGGGCATAGAGGAATCAATTAGAGGTTTGCAAATAGGGGTAAGCATGACATTCACTAATATCTTGAGTAATTTGCTCAAGATGCTAAGAGCACATGAGCAAAAGAGAGCAGCAAACAAGAAAAAGGGAGGGCACACAATGAAACACAAGAAAAATTTCAACATTTTATATTACTTTACACTCTTCACCAATTGCCTTTAAATAGGCTAAGGATACATAGAAACCACTTTTACAAAATTGCAGTATGTCCAATGATTTGAGCTTAAAACTGTTAATATAAAGCTTACATTTGTAATAAAGTCACATTATGACTTTAGATTATAGTTTGTGCTTTTGTTCACTCTTTGTGTAGAGTGTTCTATCCCACATTCATAATAATATCATAGTATCGTGAGTATCTTTCTTTAAGCTCTGTTTTGTGACTCAACCCTATCTAGGCTTTGAGCATTTAGCAATCTAACTCATTTTTGTAATACGATATTAGAGCAGGGAAGAGCGAAGGAGTCCAAAGTCATATCAAAATATTAGACCTTTGAAAATACAATGTTTCCACTCTTGCAATTTCAGCAATCCAAGAGACGTGGAGTCTATGCAAGCATGAATACCTAAGTACTATCAATAGAGACAAAATGAGGAATTGCTAACATGTCTTCTCAAACTCTAGAAGACATGTTTTCAAGTCTCTTAGCGAAAGAAAAGAGAACCATTGCAAGTGATACAGAAGGTAACACTCAACCTAAGACTCGAGATACAATTGCAACATATCAACTAAAGAAAAGTTGGAGATGGAACGTCTTTATTGTAAGAAAATGGGTCATGCAACCTGGAGCTATATGTTTCATGCTAATGATGTTCTCATGGGAAAGCGTGAAGACAAATCATATGTATCAAATGTAGACATGATTGAAGATCCACCAAATGTGCTTCAAATGTTGATACAGAAAGGGATCTAATGTAGATAAAGCTTAACATGGATTGCCCTAAGATAGTTTGGAAGTTTGTGAATCATGGATATTATATCCTTACCAGGATAATGAGACAACTTGATGGAGAACTCTGGATGTAGCTCAACATGGATAGTTGTCCAATAATTCGTGAGATACATCATTTAATAATTCATGAGTTTGTGAATCTTGGGAGTGATACCTTTACAAGGGTTACAACTTACAAGGCAACTTGATGGAGCTCTAACTAGTCCAAGAACTATTTTTCAAAGAATAAGCTTATAAAAAATGTATGAGTCTGATGTTTTAGTTTTCAGTCAACATGTTTTGTCATCCATTAGTATGTTTTGCTTTCAATATTGTAAGCCTTGAGAGAGGGTGTCTATACCACATACAAAGTGGAAATATTGTGCACAATGAGCCATCATATATAAGGAGTTGAACTCCAGTATAATAGATGCACCAATTGTTCATTGATAATATCATATTGGGTTATTGTTAGTATCTTTCTTTGAGTTCAAGCATGTGACTCAACCCTATCTAGGCTTTCGTCATTTAGTGATATAGCTCATTTTGTAATAAAAACCACCTGAGCTCATAGGGTTGGACAAGAAGATGGCAAGCATTATGCATAATAATGCTCAATATATTTAGAAATTTGCTCGAGATAATAAGAACACGCAATCAAAAGAGAACAACAATCAAGAAAAAGAGAGGGCACACAAAAATGTCAAAATTAAATATTACTTTACACTCTTCATCAATTTCTTTCAAATAGGCCAAGGATACATAGAAACCACTTTTACAAAATTGCCATATGTCTAATAATATGAGCTACTAATTTAAATTTGTGTAGTTGAAGCCTTCGTATGGAGTCTAGACTCGTATGCCCATTCAAAGCTTTGTCAAAGGGAAGATATTCAAAGAAGAAAGCATGTTGACACCTAATCTTTAAGATTAGGAAATTCTTGTAGATAATGTAAATAAGAAATAAAGAAGACGAAGAGACATTGGAATGTGAATTCCAACAGTCTCCCTCTCCTTGTATATATTCATGATTTTCTCTTAATGCAATCACTCATTCGTGGAGTTACCCAAACTTGGCCTGACATGGTATCAGGTCCCAATTTAGCTCTATAATCTCGTAACTCCTCTCTCCCTTGACAAAAAAATTGTTTTTGATTACCTACTTTGTCCTATGTCCTTTGTCCCTCTGCATCGATTCTAGAAGTGTTGATTGTTCTCTAGGATGTATTGTTGGAGTGATTAATTCCTTGTGAAATGAATTTTGAATGCTCCTCTTTGTTGCTCGCAATGCTAGTGAACTCGACTACGTATATATTCTCTGTGTTGGTCCCTGCTTGTTCGTGCTCCTTGTTGTGTTGGTCAAAGACTGGTCATATATACGTGTTGGAATTGAACCTTGAATGTCGTGAATCCGTGAATCCTGAATGTTGTGAATCATGTTGAAGCGTTGAATGGTCCAAATAAAGCATTGAACGGTGTGTTCAAATCCTGCATTGAATTCTGGTGATGAATCTCTGCAAGTCGTGATTGTTGGTTTCAATGGTGAGTAACTTTGATGGCCATGTGTACTACGTGCACTCCTACAAGTGTATGTATATGTATATATGATGGGCATATATATCATAGATCTCGTACAATCGTTGAATGTGTTACTCCTGCAAGTGTTCTATGTTGCGTTGATAAATGTTGTACATCGAGTTCTCAATGGTATGTGATATGAATGGTATGCATTGAGTTCTTGGTATATGCGTCAAAGATTGTATGGTATGTATGGTATGTATGGTATGTATGATATGTGATATGTTGTGGTTGGATGGCATACAATTCATATGTATTATATGCAGCGTTTGATTATGGTTTGAGGCATACGATTCATATTATTATATGCACCGTTGGATTTGAATTATACATATGCAGCGTTGAGTTTTGAATTTCTTGCAAAACCATTTGGTTTATTTTTGAAGAGATGCATGTATGATGAGTCTATTAAGAGATTTTTTAGCAAGAATTTTATTTATTCAAGGTCCAACCTAAAAGTTTTGTAAAAATGCATCCACTCATCTCCATAGTTGCGTTTGTGAAGGAGAAGGTGGAAATCCTCTAGAAAAGCCCACTTCATAAAAAGAGCTCACCGTATGGAAGAACAAGAACAGCAAGGCCTATACCTTGATTGCAGCATCAGTCAATGAAGAGGTGAGTCATCATATCACACCATTTACAAATGTCTTTAAAGCTTTAAAGAAGCTAAAAGACTTATATGATTCACACTTTGAGCTTGAAGTAGTCCAATTAATGATCAAACTATTCAATCTTGAAGTAAAATATGATGATCCCCTTGCCCTAGCCTTTGAAATAAGAGCCATTATGCATGATATAGAAGCTACTGAAGTTAAAATGATATTCCTCTCACACCTTTCGTCAAGGCATTGTATCCCACTTATTCTTATTATCTTGAGTTAATACAAGCCAGTGGCAAACTTAAGGAGATTTCCTTTAACTCTTTTGTGGAGAAATTTGTTGAAAGAGAGAAAGCCTTTGGGAAGAACAAGACAATTTCTCAGTCTTCTGAAGAAGTTGTGTGCCTTGCACAGAAAGAAGAATCATGCACCAGATTCTTCTAGAGGAAGAGGTGGCAAAAGAGGACATGGAAGGAAGAATAATCGAGGCAAGGGGGCAGACATTATCAAGGAGGAAGACCTAATCTTCACTGTATTCGATGCAACAGAAATGAACATGATGCTTCCTCATGCAAGCTCTCTTGGGACAAAATCAGATAGGAGAGGAATGAAGAGAAAGGAAAATCACTAAATCAAGGGAAAGGTAAAGCACCTGCATCTGCTCATTATATTGCGGCACATTGCAATATTGGAATAACTAAAGACTTGTTTAATGCTTCATTTGCTTCGTGGAAATATGCACGGTTGCTTGATTCAGGAGCAACTCGCCACATGACCTTCCGAATAGATTTCTTTGAAGAATTCACTGACAATGTTGATGGACCAATCTACTTTGCAGACAAGTCAAAACTCAAGCCATCTGGGCTTGGCACCATCAGGCTCAAACTACCTAGTCTTCTGTTGATCCACTGGTATGTTCTATCAGCATTTTACTTAATGATTTATGTGATTGTTGTCTAGTATTGAAGAGAAAGCAAAGTTGCATCAAGCATAGAACATCTACATAAATTTACAGCTACCATCTGAACTCTCTTTGCCTTGGTAGCTCGGAATAGTTGAAAATAGATGTAAAAACTGCTTTTGTTGAATGGAGATCTGAAAAATAATGTTTCTATGTCTCAACCAGAAGGATTTGTTGTGATGGGACAAGAGCACAAAGTATGCAAGCTTGTCAAATCCTTGTATGGCCACAGACAAGCACCGCGAGCCTAGTACGACAAATTGACTGAACATCTTCTTGAACTAAATTTCAAACACTATGATCTTGATGATGCAACTTTGTTTGTCAAGAAAGTTGGAAAAACAGTGGTATAACTTGTGGTGTTTGTAGATGATCTTTTGATGAAAGTGAACAATGAAAATTACATTGCATCCATAAAGAAAGAATTGAGGAAAGGCTTTGAGTTTGAAATGACAGATTTGGGATATGTTCACTACTATCTAGTTATTGAAGTAATTTGACATCCGAAGTTTATATTCCTCCCTCAAAAGGAGTACATTGGAGATCTGTTGAATAAGTTTAGCATGGTTGAGTGTGATACTTTAACCACTCCAATGGAACAAAATTTAAAGCTCACATGCACAGAAGGAAATGAATTTGAGGATAAAACGAAGTACAGATAGCTCGTAGGAAGTCTTAACTACATGACTACTACCAAACCGGACATTTCGTTTGCTCTTGGAATTCTTTCTAGGTTTATGCAAAAGCCTTGTGAGGGTCATTGGTCTACCGCCAAAAGAGTTCTAAGGTACTTGAAGGGAACTCAAGACTTTAGACTCAAGTATACACAGGTGGATGACTTCAACTTGATTGGATACTTTGATTCAGATTTTGATGGCGAAAAAGAAAATGGATTATCTACTTCAAGTTATGTTATAGGTCTTGGATCACGAGCTGTCTCTTGGAGGTCACGCAAACAATCAGCTCCAGCAGATTTCACAACAGAGACAGAATATGTGGCAGCAGCAGAAGCAACGAAGAAAAATTCTTGAATATTTGCAAGAGAAACAAGTGCATTCTACTCCTCTTTTCATTGACAATACTTACGCAATAAAGTTGGCCAAGAACCCAAAGTTTGGCGATCGAACCAAGCATATCAATACAAAGTATCATCTAATTTGACATCATGTTGAGGCCAAGACTATTCACCTACACCATTGCTCCACGAACGAGCAAATTGCAAACATCTTCACCAAAGCGCTTGGAAGAGAAAAGTTTAAAAGATTCAGAATGATGCTTGGACTCACCAACATCCCTTCAGATTAAGAGGAAGTTTAAGAGCTAGAACAAAATGTATTGGAGGCTTGGGAACTACACAATAATTCAAGGATTATGAAGGGTGTAGATTGACTTGCTTTATAGTAGATGTGTGTGGAGGCGAGTAGTTAAGAGAATCTTTGTCTCAAACTTGTTAAGGATCTAAAAGATTGTTTGATGCAAGATGTTTGTCCTCCTTCCTAAAAATTGCTTAACTGCCATTTCACTTTTACACAAGACCCCTCATCCTTTCCCCATGTTTGTGAATCCTACAACCTCCTCCACCGTAAAAACCGAGCTTTCCTTTCTTTGCCATAATGCAAGCTCTACAAGGCCCTCTTCCATTCCCCTAAAACCTTTTTTGCACACCCTTTCCCCTAATCATATTGCTCTCCCTCTAGAATTAGACCCCCCAACCAAGTTCTTTCGTATGGTCTCCCTTTATTATGTTCTTGGACAAACCCCTATCCATTAAACCTCTCTTCCACCTCTCATATCATCTCTTTTCCTCCAACAACACTAAGAGAGAAACCAAGGTTATGAACACTAATAAGACCACCACTGAGGAAGGCTTTCAAACCCAATTCCTCAAACATAAAGTGCACTCCCTCAACTCACATGGTTGATTTGTTTAATCATTTGGTTTACTATGGTCTCCCTCATGCTTAGTCCCATACCCAAAAAGAGCCAGTGAACTCTAACACCCTATGAAGGGAAATAATGGGCCAGCTAGAGATGCATGCCTCTTATAGACTCACGAGTCACAACTGAGATGTAGGTTTCATGTTCAATGCAGGTCCCATGGATAAAACACCTAAGTGTAAGAGGTGGTGATCTCCAAGTTTCGCTTAAAGGAAAAATAACATGAAGGAAAGATCTCCTTCATTGTATTAAAAATAATGAACTTCTCCTTCCTGAGATTCATAGTCCATTGTCATAGATCACAAAACTAACCCATCCAGTCCAATTGCCTTTGTAACCCACCGGAATGGAGGCCACCAAAAAGACATCATCTGTGAATAACAATGAGATAAGTACCCGGTGAAGCATACAGCCATCCTCCCTTTGGTTTGTTTTTTGATAAACTACTTGGGTTGACCAATGTTGAATCCAAAGAAAGGCGAGAAAAGAGGGCATCCCTAATCGTCCCTAATTGAATGCCCTATATTCTTGAAGAGCCATCAGGAGGTGCAGAATCTGCCCACAGCAGTCCTGTACAACCACATCAGACTCCAGAGTAAGCATTTAGGAACCCTGTCAAAGGCCCTGCCGAAAAGATAGACTTACTTGACTGAGCCAAACATTGATTACTAACAGACAACATAATATCTACATTTTTTTTCTAATCATTTAACCACCTGACTAACTCAAGTACATTGGTTGATGAAAATTATAATATAATATTCACAAGATGTTATCAACATTTTAACTACTCTGATCAAATCAAGCAATATAGCATTCACAATTTGCTCAAGGCTTGCTTGAATACCTTTACTTCTAGCTTTAATTCTCTAATCTCATTTGAGAGCTCATGATGAGAACATTACAAAACAATTATCAACTACAGTGGGAATATGTAATGAAAGGGGGTACCAGATTAGTATCACGATCATTTTGTAATTCTAAGGTATATAATATATCAGCAAAGAAAAAGTTCGGAGTCAAGCTAAAATGGAACATAAAAGTTTCAAAAATGATTTCACAAATTATAGAAGGGTCCAGGTTAGAAGAGTTAGCTCCAAAGTCACAATATTCACAGCTTCCACTTTATAGCATGGTTAGAAGAGTTAGCTCGAAAGTCACCATAGTGAGTTGTGACAGCTTCCACTGTATAGCATGCTTAGAAGAGTTAGCTATGTTGAAGTTTTAAGTATCCAAGATAATTTTTTCTTACAGAAAAATATACATCAAGGAATAACAAGAAAATCAAGGAATAATAGCAGTCTAGCTAATTCCCAATGTCTTCCTAACCTGAGTGAAAAACCACTAACACTTATGGCCCATAAACTTATAGTAATACTGAAACAAAGCCTAGAACTTTAAAAAAAAAGCACAAAGACAAAATGTTGCTTAGACCTATAGTTTGATTGAGCATTTGGCCTCAGAACATTTATCTTCATTTGCAATCAGTTCCTGGTATGGAATGCCCTCATAAATGTTGTATGCTAGATGCGATATCAAACTCGAGGGAAGTTATAAAATACAACAAACTAAAAAATTCATCCCTGACAGCTACCACTGCATCTGTGCAGGAGCAAGAAAAAAAAATTACTGAATGAAACAAAGACATAAGAATCACTGCTAACTCATGACTAAATGAAATGAGCAAGAAAAAGATTACCTGCTCTTTGAAGATAACAGTTGCAGCATCCAAAAGGAAATCCCGAGCAAGTTCAGGACTCTTTGCATGCTTTTGCGGTCGTGAGCCTTCAGCATCCAGATCATTGCCCTCCTTGTCATTTGAATCTTCATCCTAACATTTGAGTCAATCATGTGCATCAGTAAAAGAGTACTGTCACATTGATATTAGCATAAAGAACCCAGAATCTCATAAAATGATATTAGTATATAGATTGAGAAAAGACATACAGTATGAGTTAAAATGATATTAGTATATCGATTGAGAAAGACATACAGTATGAATTTGATGAATCCACACATCATTGTAATTACCTCTTCTTCCTCTGTTTCTTCTGCATGCTCAAAGAATCTTCTAATGCTTTCACCTTTAGTAATCGTGACATAACCATCACCGACAATGAGCCTGCGATGAACACATAGACGGCCCTCTAATGAATGGGCCTTAACAGTAATTTCTGTACAGCGTCCATCATGCTTCCAAGCTCTTAGTGTTATATAACATGCAACTATGTTATCTAAAGCAAGACCATCTGCTTGAACACTTCCACACAAACCCACATCCTCAAAGCCAAAAATATCTGACTTTCCCTCTCCTGTACCTACGGCCCACTCAAATCGCTGGTACATTCCTCCAGCTTCTGCAAAGCACTCGTGCCAGTCAGCTTGCACTGCACTGTCTGAAACCTGCAGAATCCAACGTCATCAATGCTCTATGAAATTGGAGGTGTTTGCAGATACTAAACTATGAGAAGATTAAAAGCATGCTCGCTAGAGAATTGTAGAGCTTTGGTTGCACAATGTATGAAAGGCCCAGATGTGTTTCAGCTAAGAAAAAAACATTAGCAACAAAGCAACCAACTCAATTTCACAAAGAAATTTAACTGGAATGTACTGTATCGTTCTTAAGTATCCACTGAACATACACTAAAACAAAGCATCTGAGTAAATGAATATACTGGTTTCAAATTTATACCAATCATGCTCACTTGAGAATTGTAAAACTGTAGAACTTTGGTTGCACAATGTATAAATGGCTCAGGTGTATTTCAGGTAAGGAAAAACCGTTAGAAACAAAGCAACCAACTCTAATTCACAAGGAAATTTAACTGGAATGCCCTGCATCATTCTTAATTGAAGTATTCATTGAACACGCACCAAAACTAAACACCTCAGTATAAGAATACACTTTCAAATATATAATGATCATGAAATCCATGATCTCAGACACAAATGCTGCATTTCAAATCTACAACAGTCATGAAATTTAGAACACACATGATTTAACAGAGGGATAGCAGTATATTGGGTAATGTAATTACTGTCATTGTGAAAATAAACAAAAGAATACCTCGTACTGAAATGCAGTGTCTGCAACACAAAACCAGATGGTGCAACGGGGTTCCCTTCTTGTGCGCTTCAGTTCTTTCAACTCCTTGAACTCACGGAGTACATTTCGCCTACAATCTCTGCAAAATCTCTTGCTGTCAAACCTACAGCGTAATCAAGAAATCAATGTCAAAATACCATCATGCATAGCTTTAGAACACTGTACAGTTTCACCTCATACAATATCGAACAAGAGCTGGTAAAATCAATACACTATCAGAAAACAAAAACCAAAAAAAGAAATACACTATCGCAAAAAAATTGCAACGAGTCAAGACAGTATGAGCTGACAAAAGTCGTGGACCTTGCCTGAACATAAGCCTTTCAATAAAATCCTCCTCTTTCATACGTAATAAAGATGACCGTGTTTCCTCGCCCAGTGCAGACCAAAAATCTACCAGAGCCTCACAGGAAAGCCTTGCTGTATGCAAAGCACAAGTCTCTTTCATTCCATGCCCCCTTCCAGACGTGCTAGTTCCCTGGCTTATCCAACCTCGACCTCCACCACCACAAGCATCAGGATACAACAACTCACGCTCACGTTCTCTTGCCCGTGCACTGTCAAAGACCTGAAAACAAAGATTAAAGCAATAGCTTCCATGAGAACTTAAAAGAATTGAAGATTAGAAGAATAAAATGTACATAAGAACTTATTTAACAGGCAGATTTTGTAACGTGAAATCCAAATATTCAGTAAATACAGTTTAAAGTTCTCAGATGTACATTTTGAAGTGCCTCAAGTGACGTTCCAACCAAAAAACAGTCCAATAGTGTCAAGACACCATCTCGAGTTGTAGTTAACCCACCCCATGGGTGAACTGATGGATCACTTGTATCATCTTGAGAAATTGCAACCGTTAGCTTCGATCCATTTTCATTATGATTTCTATATTGTCCAGGGCCACCCCCAATGTTTGCATATGCAGCTTCCTGTTGTATGCTTTTCCCATAATGGACAATCTGGGAAAATACTTCCAGTAGCAAACCATTGCAGCGTGAGCAATAAAGATTTTTACGTACTTGTTCGAACAGAGATTGTTTATCAATACGTAACAGTTCCTGGCGAGCAGAAGACGGGAGTTCACTCCAGAACTATAAACACATCGAAATGAAAATGTCAAAAAGTGTGCAAGGAACTTGCTACAATAAAAGAGCATATTGAAACTACAATTGTCGCACTTTCCTCTAAAACCAAACAAAATAGAAAAAACTTGCAATACAAAAGGACCTGCAAAGAATTCACTACCAACCAAGGCTACAAATTAGGAGCATGCATCTGGCAATAAGTCTACAGAGATTTCAATAACAAAAGTGAAAACCTTCAGTGTCCTAGAAATACAGAAGTGAACAAAATAAACTGAATTTCAGAGACCAAGAATATAGTTGTGCCCACTTCAGAACAAAACATGAACGCCTGATATGCTATCTAAGTGCTACAGAAGTTACTTTCTCTGATCGTACATATCATGTTATGCAATGTGATGAAAACAACTTGCAATTTCCCACTATTTTATTAAAACCACCAATGTGAAGGACATTTCACCGAATTACCTGTCGATGCAGTTCCGGGGCTACAATGTTTTAATGTTTATTAGAGGCAAACTAACCCTGATGCCAACAAGGGTATCAGATAGGCTCTTCCCTAAACATTTAGGGCATCTGTCCAGGGCCAAAAGTTTAAGGCGCTGATCAAGACCATGATAGCTGAAAATGCCAAAAATTATATAGACGATTCATCATCAAATAAGGGACTGGACATGAGAATATAACTCTAAACTTTCCAGAGGGCCAGTGACCAAATCGAAGCTGGTTAATAAAAATTGCAATCTTGATCATTCAAGCAATCAAACATTCAACAATAAGCCTAAATCTATAGAATCGGAGGTAGGCAATCCGCAATCGATGACCACATGTGGCACCTCAAGCCGCCATGATCGGCTCTAGTATCTTCACATAACAATGCAATAGTTCGAATTCATACCAAAATAGTCGTGTGAGGGATAGGGAATTGACGAGAGCATACCCTGTGAAGTTGGGCAAATGTGATATCATCTCGAGAGCGAGACCATATACCATTCCTTGCATTGCAGACCGATCCACCACCACTGGAAGTAGATGTAGATGAAGAGTGACTGTGATGGGCACTCTTCTGGCACAATCCAGGCATCTTTAATTGATATTCGGCAATCCCTTCTTCCGTTTCTCCATCTATTTTCAATACCAGCCACCATGCAAATCGCGCAGCATTTCAACTCATACCTTCATTAACTGTATTACACATCTAGCTATGAACATCTATTTATCAGCCTGCCTGTCTATCCACATAGCTAATACAGCAGAATGGGATTTCTTTACAGACCAAAAACCTATCGATGCCTGCCAATATTAAAACCAATTCCGATCGATTTCAATGGGGCCGAACCGCTTTATTGATGATACAAAATCAATGAAGGATCTCCGCCCGCATTGAAAATACTCCAGAACCCCCAAGAATCTGTCATCGGATTGGCCATATGAAGGAACCCTCTTGATCTTCAAAGGCTCACACCATTGGATTCGTGGTTTATATATAAGAGATCGGCCATTTTTATTGGGTTTTTTGGTTTGTATATTTGCAGATCCAGCCTGGGCAATCCAGGATTACAAAATTGAATAAAAATTGGGTGTTAAGATACGACCTGCCCTCCTCGAGCCTCTTTCTCTTTCTCTTGGCGATGCTCTTCTTATTGCCCTCCGCCTCCAACTCTTATTATTCTTCAATTTCTGCCAAATCGCCTCTTCCGCCTCTGCCTTCCCTTTGTGTCGTCTGAAATAGTATGATGGCCGCTGAATAGCACAGGAGGGCCAGGGCTCGGAAAATTGTAAAACTTCACTTTTTTACCGGTGTGAAAGTAAATCCCGTTTGCCCGGTGAAAAACGGATCTTGTGCCATTGATTACATCCCGTAATGCAATAAAAATGGGCCACGTGGCGTTATCAATATGAAGTTTATTCAAAAGAACTATGTGAATTATTTAGTGTGACTTTAAAGTTTTATAAGCAAACCCCGTATTGCACTTCTAGAATAGCACTCATGGTGCCTCAATGGTCTCATGTACTTCTCTATTTCGGGAATCGCCGTCATAGGTGCCTAATGGTCTCATCTACGAGTTTCCTTTATTGGTAAGGAAATGTTCTAGCTAGTGGTTGAAAATGTAGATTATGTAACTATACATTTGTCAAGGATATTCATAATAGTATTAATTTAAAGAATTTTATTTTAAAGTAAGATAGATAAATGACTTTTGGATTAGTTTAAAGAAAGATTTTAAATTAGTGTAATTTTTATTATAGTGCATAATAGTATTAATTTAAAGAATTTTATTTTAAAGTAAGATAGATAAATGTTTTTTGGATTAGTTTAAAGTAAGATTTTAAATTAGTGTAATTTTATTATAGTGCATAAATTATTTTAGTTTTGCAATTGTTTTTTTTAGATCTAGGACAATCGGTAACTGGTGAGAGTTGCCTGAGCAAGGCCCGGGTTCAAATCCAACTGGCTGCCACTATAAACCTAGGCTAGGTGTAACAGCCTGCAAGCCGCACACAATAGCAATTAACTTATGCCTCAACAAGAGCCGAGACGTCCACTATGGGGTCGCCTACTCTTCTAGCCAAGACACAACAGGCGTATGTCTCCATGGGGGTTTGATCCTGGGTGGATTTGTTGAAAGTCAAGTGCTTTCGCCATTTGCCCCCGCTTCACGGATTAAAGGTCATGGGCTTGGCCCGGAACAGTTAATCTCTCGCGGCGAGCCACGCCCTCGCTCAGGATTGAGCACAGGACCTGTCCGTCTTTACGAGAGCGACCTTACCACTACGCCGCCTCTTTTGCAATTGTTATAATAATAATAATCTAATTTTAAGGTCAAGGTCAAGTCAGACATCAAATTGGTGTATGAGACCCCTTTGTTTGTGGGACAAGGGACCCATCTCCGCGCAGCGATTTGACTGTTAAGTCTACGAAGGCATACATACTCTACCCCCCTCTGGTTTTGAACCTATGACCTTTTAGGAGGAAACATATGTGAGATTATACATAATATACATTAAATAATAATATTAACATTAGGTCTAACATAGAATTTAGGAAACAAGTATTAATGTGGAATGAAATTTCAATGTAACGATATTTGAGTGTTATAAGGATATTAAATAAATAATAATAACTATAAGCCAAAGATTATCTATATGGCATGAGATTGAAACTATCAATGTTTTTAGAATGAGAGTGAGAGAGGATGTTATTGCATCAACTCGAGGACTTGCAACCAAAAATATGTGTTCAAATTGACAAATCTTCTGATTTGCCTTATAAACCATCTCGATGTCACAATTGTGTTGTGTGTGTGTGTGCATGTGTCACAATTGTGTTGTGTGTGTGTGTGTGTGTCACAATTTTCTCAATGATGGTAAATTGTGTAGTAAACCTTGATACATGCAAGATAAAAGATAAGAGATTAACCCTTGAACTTGAGAATAAATCCTTAACTTCAAAAATTTCAAAACATTCACACCATAAAGAACAAAAAAATGTCGAAAGAATCATTAAGGTATGGTAACAGCTTCAAATACTCTTTGTGGAAGTAATTATTTCATAAGCAATGCTTATTAGAATATGCTAATATTCAACATGTCTCAATACAGTGATACTTATGTCTATTTATACCTTCTTGTAAGTATTCTTGGGGGTTCATGCTAACTATCTCTTATTTGTCTATTATTTCCTCTAACTATATAGTGGGTCCTTCCATACATGGACATATTACATTCATTATCACCTTGGCTACATGCCTAGATAACCCATGTTATCCTCCCTAGGTGAATTACCAAATTGGTTTAGCTCGTGAGGTGCAAACGAGTAGCCTTATCCTCCCTATTCAAGTTCAGTTCCAGTGAGTGACATGTTGAACTCTTAATGAGCAATTTTTTATTTTTTTTGGTGAATTGGTGGAATCGACAACTAGGGCAAGTTCATACTCGTGTGACATAGGGACAATTCCAACCACTACTACTATAATCTCCAAGTGTACCAATGTGACACACAAGGCTAGTTGGAGGTTTGAACTAGTGACATCACAAGGGGTGGCATAATAGTGCAACCCATCACCAATTGAACTACATCCTGCAGGCAATGAGCATATTATTGTCAAAAGCTTCAAGCTTCTAAAAAAATCAATATTTCCCTAGATACCATCCTCATAATTGTTGGAAAAATGCAATGTGGCAACTATTAATTTCAATTTTCCTTAACCTTAATACTTGCTTCTGAACTTTATTTTTTTCTTGTGTTTCTTTGTTAGATCTTCTTCATCAAACAAATATCAAGAGAAAAATAATAAAGACAATGGACACAAAAGTTAGGCTCCAAGCCAGGGCAAAACCCCTCCAAAGGGAAAACCCAAAAACTCATTTCTTCTTATATAATCTACTTCAAATGAAACAACAAAGACCCAAACCCTAGACCAAATCCTCCTCCAAGTACCAAGTCAACCCTTCTAAGAAAACCAGCTTCTAGCTGCAACTTTGACCACATATTTTGCCCTGAAACTTCGTCCTGTAATTTCGGCCTTGGAGCTGCTGCAGAAACCCTAATCTAGCTTCTTCAAGAGTCCTTCCTTGAGCAAGATAGATCATCCCAAGGTCAACGAGGTCAAGATAGAGTATTCTCTCTTCCAGCACCTTGATTTTGCACTTCGCTCTCCTACAATTCAGACCTACAATTTTGGCCTTCCTTGTAGCTATAGAAACCCTAGAACTTCACACATGTGAGAGAGATAGAGCCCCAATACAAGTTTTTCCTTGACTTCTATTATTCATCTTTCCTTCTAAACCTTTGCTCCTCCTTCCTTGCTTTTTCTTTCCTTATATCAAACTTTTCCTTGGAAGATTGAACTTGTTGATGAGTGAGTCCCAAGTGAGGTCAAATGTTCTCCTTTATATAACCTTTCCAAGGGGTCGAATTCCCTCCTTTGGGTCGACTTGAGCTAACAAACCCTAGAAGCATGAAGAACATGCTTTTATCTAGAAGACCATCAATAAAGAGCATGAAACCCATGCTTTAAAATAATATTTTTTCTTTTCTTCTTTTTTCTGTTACATAAGATACATATTGAAATGAGTACAACAACAATTATGAAGACCCAAACTAGTTACATTTCCAACAATAATGAGGGGAAGTGTCAAGTGGCTTTCCAATTAAATACTTTACATGAAAAAATAACCCCAATAGCATCAACAACAATTATGTTAATGCACATTAATGTGAAGTAAAATCCCAACACAAAGACTTCACTGCCTTGGTGATATCACATAAGTAGCAACCACAAGCTAAAGGTGACCTACAAAGCATGATAGGATGATCAGGTGCTCAGTTTTATGCTAAAAAATAAAAGTTCTCAAATTGTCTTGGAACTTGAATGACCGTGTAGTGCTCGTCGTTCTGAATCTAGCTTACTTCATTTCACAAAAAAGGTCTTTGTATGCTCCTAGAAATGTGATCTATTCGCTTGGCTAAATAGGAAAATTTTGTGCAGGGATGACAGGGATGCTGACTAGGCATCCATACAATCCAGTCAACAAAAGGTATATTCCAAGGAATATTCCTTAGAATATTCTCGAAATATTCCCACAGGTGGACCAATGAACGGATGGCAAGTGTCGGCATCAGATTTGTTTATTGGCGTTGAGATTGGGCCAATGAGGTCATGAAACATGCAAAGCCCAGAGGCTGCCACATGCCCTCATGGCCGTTGGTCAAAATTTTGGGTGGAGGTGTCGGGGTTTGACCCCGCGACCTCCCCACTTCCAACGCCAAGCCTTATCGCCTCCATTATATGTTAGTTCTTAACTATCATAGCAACCAACATATATTTGAATTTAACTTTGTGTTAAGGCGGGGACCAGCCCCCAATCCATAAGACCATTGCCCAAGACCACTGGCGGAGCTCCATAGTTAGTGCGGAGGTCTAACCTTAAGACACGTTTATTTAGCGTTTAATCCATGTTTAATTAGCGCCAATCCAATCTTGAGTGCAGATTAACTTAAGTGCGCTTAATTAGTGTTAAGAATCCCACTTAAAGTAATTGTAGATTAATTGGAAGACCCCCGGATTTGGCAGAAACTGCCAGTTTTAGTTGCAACTAGCTAGTTTAGGGTCGAAAATAGTGGGAAATTTTGAAATGGCCATAACTTTTGCAATTTTCGACCAGTTCAGGCTCAAAAAGAGGCTAGATAACCATTTTGAGCCATTATGAACTCATCGGAGCAAGTTACAGGAGCAAAAGAGCATTGTAAAGAAGTAAATTTGACAATTTGAGCATAATATAGAGGCCCAAGCCATGGAAGCTGGATCAAGGAGATGTAGCCCAAGAGGGGTGAACTCCTTCATCAAATACATGTGTTAATGCTATGTATGGTGATGTTTTGTACTTTATTTGTTGTTGTTTAGCTCTTGTTTTTATGTTAAATTGCTCACTAATTTGACATGAAAAACACTCATGAGACTTTATAATTTGCAAGAAAACCTGAACCCTTAAGCACACATAAGACATTGAATTCTTAATTTGAAAGAGTAATTAGCACAACAACACTAACATACTCCATTCAGATCATTTTTGGTATCAGAGCCTGAGTTTTTTTAGGTTTTTTTGTGTAAGAAGGGATCTAATTGTTTGCAAGTTTGTGTCATGCTTACAAGGTTAAAACTCAAAAGAGGAGAAGGGAAGCTGGTTGAGAGCCCTGCAATTGGGTCAAGAGGAAGAAGGGAAAGGTTGACAAAGTCTTTAACACCAACACATCCTCAAGTTGAAGTTGAGTCTTCAATGAGCATGTCTCATGAAGGAGAACCTCTCATGACAGAAGATGAGAGAGCATTCAGGAAGGCATTCTTTGATATGACTGAGTTGGTTAAAGTCCTCTACGAGGAAAGGAATGTAAGGACGCAAGGAGATATTTCAAGGCCTCCAAGAGGAGAGGGTTATCCAGGAGGAGGAGACCATGGAGATGGCAAGAAGCCACCATCCACTCCACCATCTTCCTCACCACCATCTTCACCTTCCTCATCATCATCTTCCACTACCACAACCCTACAATATGTTCATCCACATACTTCAAAAGGAGTTGGTAAAACACCCTTACTTAAACTTGATATTAAATTTTAGCTTCAAATGTATAATGGTGAAGTGAATGCAGAGAAGTTGGATAATTGGATTCATTAATTGGAGGTTTATTACATAATTCAGAACCTTCAAGAGGATGACATAAAGATTTAATTGGCTTCCTTGAGAATGGAGGGATCAACACTTGTATGGTGGGAAGCAAGGACACAAGAGGATATTAAAAACCACAGTAAGATCTCAATGTCTTGGTCAAATTTTATTGCTGCCATTAAAAGGCAATTCTATCCTCTAACTTACATGCAAAAAGTCATTATGGACTCATAAAATTTTAGGCAATTGAAAGGACAAAGTGTGCAAGATTATACTCATGAATTTAGGAGAAGAGCTCTTAATTTGGGTGTCAGTTTCTATTCTCAAGAAACTTTGTTAAAGTATATTGGGGGTTTGCACAGTTATCTTAGACATACTATTCTCATGCTCATTCCCACAAGCTTAGATGAGGTTTTGCATTCAAGCCACACATATAGAAGAAAGAGGGAAACATAGTGCAGATGACAAAAGTGATAGTTTCCTTGAGTATGAGGGTAAAGGAAAGGGCAAGTTTAATGGAAGAGGAAATAAAAATGGTTCTATAAAAATAGAAAAAGAGAAACATTGTTCGAAGAATGGCCATGATGAAGACCATTGTTGGCAAATCCATCTAGAGTTGAAGCCAAACAAACTTAAAGCCAAAGAGAAGGGGAAAATTGTTGCAATCATTTAACGTGACTTAGGTTCAAATTCAAGAGATGAAACCAAGATTGCAGCAATGGGTTTGAAAGGTAAGAACATAGCAAGCACTAGTTCTTGAAGTTGTTCTAATGTAACTCACGATGAAGATACAAGAATTGAACTCTTTCATATTAGATTCGTTTCAAAACATACCAAGATAGACACACTATTTGATAGTGGTTCTCAAGCTAATTTGATTTCCGAAGACTTAGTTAAGAAGTTAAATCTTGAAATTTTTACACATTCAAGACCTTATCCTTTAGGGTGGATATGCAAGAATGCAAACTTGCAGGTAACAAGGAAGTGGATCCTAAGGTTTACAATCAATTCAAACTTTCTTGACAAAGTTGAACTTGATGTAGTGTCGCTTAAGATTTTAGGTATTGTTTTGGGAAGTCCTTATCTTTATGATAGGAAAGCAGTATTTCATCGCCATGAGAATAAGTATCACTCTTTCAAGGATGGAATTGAGTACATACTTAGAGCGCACAAGAAGAAGAAGAGAAGTTTGTCTCTTATACATGCAGGAGAAATTAAGAGAATAGTGAATGCAAGTCAAAATTTGACTTCGTTAATGTTTAAGCATAGAGATGTTTTGAATGAGACCTTTCAAAAAGATGCATCGAATGAACAAGATGATTTCATTGAAGTTTCTAATGCTTGTAATAAGGTGTTTCAGGACTCTAACAGGTTTCCTTTGAAAGGATGTAAACAAGATGTGAAATTTTTGTAGTAATCAACATCAATGTTGAGCAGTGATGTAAACAAGATGTCGGTGCAAGAGAGTGCAAAGGTAAAAAAGAAAGCACCAAGGAAATTTGACAAAGGAGGCATAGGTTCCACAAGTACTTGTTTTTGGTTTCAAAAGGGTACATGGCAATGGTGAAAACACTTGGTCAAAAGTCGACGCAAGTATAAAGCAAGACAAGCTAAAAATCGCCATGTCGACAGTGTTCGAGGTGATATTGTTTTCAAGTTTCCTTTGATTGACGACCGAGGTGGAAACAAGTTTGTTTCTTCAAGGACAACTTGTTGTTCTAAAAATTCAGTGAAATTGCAGCATGACGGTGTCTACAAAACCAAGACAGGGTCTCCAGAATCAAGGAAAAATAATAGTTTTGTGAAAAGCTCAAATTGATGAAAATGGGGAAATTCTAGTGGATTGAGACTTGAAGGGTGAGGGAATTGTACCCTCATCTACACATTCAGTAATGAAATATATTTTGGGGTCCAAAAGGCTTCCATTGGGGAGGAATAATCAAGTGCTCAAGTTTATGCTCAAAAATCAAAGTTCTCAGATTGTCTCATAACCTGAACGACCATGTAGTGCTCTTTGTTCTGAATCCAGCGGACTTCGTTTCACGAAAAAATGGTCTCCGTATGCTCCTGGAAACACGATATGTTCACTTGCCTAAATAAGCAAATTTTGTGCAGGGATGACAGGGATGCTGACTAGGCATCTATACAGTCCAGTCAGCAAAAATTATATTCCAAGGAATATTCCTTAGAATATTCTCAGAATATTCCCACAGGTGGACCAATGATCGGATGACAAGTGTCGGCATCAAATTTGTTTGTTGGTGGAGATTGGACCAATGAGGTCATGACACATAGCAAGCCCAGAGGCCACCATGTGCCTTCATGGCCATTGGTCAAAATTTTGGGTGGAGACGTCGTAGTTCGACCCCGCGACCTCCCCACTGCCAGTGCGCTAAGCCTTACAGCTTTCGCTACATGTTAGTTCTTAACTATCATAGCAACCCGTGTATATTTGAATTTAACTTTATGTTAAGGTGGGGGAAGGTGGGGGCCAACCCCCAGTCCACAAGACCGTCGCCCAAGACCATCGGCAGAGCTCCACAATGAGCGCGGAGGTTTAACCTTAAGACACGTTTATTTAACGTTTAATCCATATTTAATTAGCGCCAATCCAATCTTAAGTGTGGATTAACTTAAGAATGGAGTTAGTGCTTAAGTGTGCTTAATTAGCGCTAAGACTCCCACTTAAACTAATTGTGGATTAATTGGAGGACCCCTAGATTTGGCGGAAACTACCATTTTTAGTTTCAGTTAGCTAGTTTAGGGCCGGAAATAGTGGGAAATTTTGAAATGGCCATAAATTTTGGAATTTTCGACCAATTCAGGCTCAAAAAGAGGCTAACTGACCATTTTGAGCCATTATGGACTCATTGGAGCATGTTACAGGAGAAAAAGAGCATTTTAAACAGTTAAATTTGACAATTTGAGCATAATATGGAGGCCCAAGCCATGGAAGTTGGACCAAGGAGATGTAGCCTAGGAGGGGTGAACTCCTTCATCAAATACCTGTGTTAATGTTACGTATGGTGATGTTCTGTACTTTATTTGTTGTTGTTCGGCTCTTGTTTTTATGTTAAATTTCTCACTAAATTGACATGAAAAACACTCATGAGACTTGATAATTTGTAGGAAAACTTGAACCCTTAAGCACACATAAGGCATTGAATTCTTAATATGAAAGAGTAATTAGCACAACAACACTAACATACTCCATTCAGATCATAGGAAAATCATCAATACTGTTAGTATTAGAGTGAAGGAAGATATTATCACATTAATACCTTATAAATCATCATTATCTCATAATTATTGTATATGTAAATTATAACTATAAAATAAGATATTAAAATAACAATAATAATAATATAAAATTTAAAAATAAATAAATAACATTTTTTAAGAAGATGGAAATGATTTCTATTAACATAGAGAAGTTTTAAATGAAAGCATATAGCCATTAGTTTCCCAGAAAGACTTACTTGGGAGTGCAATCCTCCAACCAAGTAAAGCAAACTAAGCACAATTCCTAGCTATAACACGCTGGAAACTTAGGTGCTACAAGAGCAAAGAACAAAAAACATGAGACCAGGGGATGGACATCATAATAAATCCATAAGCCACTTCCAGTATTTCCAAACAAAGATCAGACCATGTAATAAGAAGGTGCTCAAGGAGCAAACATAACCACATCCTCCTTCAGGAAAAACACATCTAAAAACTTGCGTGGAAGGCTAGAAACCAACATTCGTCCCCCTTTGCAAAAAACCCAAGACCAAAGTTTATGCCAACGGTGGAAACCAGTGGTGTTGTGTGTCATATTTCCAGAGAAGGCACCACGAAACCTCCAAGAGGTCTAGGAAGCAGAGTGATAATGTCATTGGAGGTAGGCAAAAATTTGAACCATAAAATCCGACATTAATCTGATATAATAACTAGAGAAAGAGGGGAGGAATTACCAGGTGGGGAGGTATTAGCAGATGGAGCATTGATGACTACAAGGGGATCAATGAGCTCAACGGAATCATATTTAGACCGCATATTCTTCAACCCTGCTCAAACGTGATACTATGTCATCCAGAAAGAAGCAAACATTCCAAAGAAGTCGTTTATTATCTTCTTGTCCTACAAAAAGTTTATAATTATCCACTTGCTTATCTTTGAGAACCATGCAGAAGAGAGTGTCCATATGTTGGTGCATTGTAAGAGAATGTAGAAATGTAGTCTTATTTTTCTGAATTTCCCTGGATCAAGAATCCATTTGAGACCGACTACTTCCACCTCAAAATCTAAGAAATATGGACAACTGCCAAAATCCTTTGATTCAAGGTGGATAATTTCCCTTCTGACTTCCATAGGGACTGAATCAAAACAATTTGCAACCAAATAACCTTCGACTGTTGGGGTTAGAAATATTTGCACCTCCTCTAAAACTAGCCATTCGTTGTCAAGGAGGCATACTAGTAAAGAGAAGTAAGTAGTCTCCATGAATCTGGACAAAACAATGACCAATAGAACATACAACGTGACAAACTCCAGACTCTTCAAACATCGACAAAAAGAAAAATTGGTCATCTCCTAGACTCCACAATTGGAACCCAAGAACAGTAAGGGTTGAGAAAACCCAATAGATTACAGGCAGACACACTTGAAAACACTACAAAGGATACTCAACATAGACTGAGGCTAGTTGCTCTATAAGATGGAAAGCCCCACTTTGGGGTAAGATAGACCACATACTTGACACCTGAAAATTGTAGTATGATATAGCGAAAATATTTACACCTTAAAATTATTACACGCCTATTACCAACACAGAAGGAGACGAGAATTGATAGATACAAGAGGCATAAAACATCTGAAACCCAATTTTCATTACTAAACTGAAAGGTAGATTATTGTTACTAAAACCATACAGATAAATTGCCAGGATATCATACCCCACAGACCAAGATCGGACAGTTAAAAGAGATACCCGTGGAATTAGTTCCTTGGAGTGTCGAGGAGGGTAAAACAACCACCAATTCAAAGAATATCTCACCTGCTTTATTGTGTAGAAACTAAATGAAGAATAGTGACGCAATTAGGTGCTACTAAAACTTAAGAGAAAAGACTGATCATATGTCGTCTTACCACTGGAACATAAACTACTATGAATTTTTCCAAATGAAAGAGCCAAGTGACCCATACATGCAAAGTCTACCGTAACAAAGAACCATAAAAAACAAAGTGTGGAGGCCTCCTCTCCTGATCCAGGGGATAAAAAATATGATAAGAAATAAAAGTGCTCAAAGTCTCTCAAAATCAACACCAAATTGTAGATCTCATCATTCAGAAACCACCGATGACACTTGTATTGCGTCAATCTGACACCCTATGAGGAAGTTATCGCATTCTAAATTTTTTGGAAATTTATAAAAAAAAAGTCAACTTGCAAGGTTAACTGTGCAGACCGTACGTTGACGTGGTGCTGATATTATCAAGTTGACTGGGTTGTATGGATAACATCTTGGCCAATCCCGTGAGGGCATGTGGCATGCGGTAATTGGGTGTACGTTTAATGTGGCGGGACAATCACAGGCTATCATGTGGCCCAATCAGAGGGCACCATGTGGCCTTATGAGAGGCTACCACGTGGCCTTGGGAAGTGGAACAATTTATTATTATTATTATTGTGCCACATGAGGCTCTGCAGGGTTCAACACCATGACCTCCAACTAACCAACGGAGCACCTAACCAATAGGCCATTGTTGGTGCTTATTAAATATGGGAGGCAATTTTATATTTAAAATATAATGGTGGAGCGGTTGGGGAATGGGCGGGACAATGGGCGCGCCCGATCAGACCGACCCTTGTTTTTCGGCATCCCATAGGACTGCAAGCGGAGAACAAGGGGGTGTTGATGAAAGTCCCAAACCATAGTTTTAGGCATGCAATGTAAGCAACAATAAAGAGTTCAGGGGGCAGGACGCGTGGCACCTTGCCCGCGCTCAAGGCCCAGGTCATATGAACACCACATAACTGGGAGCAGGGTCAAGGGAGGGCGTGTGGCCTATGGAACGTGCCCCTTGGTCCCATGGGCTCCATATTACTAGGCGCACGGAGGTCGGGAGGGGCTTCGACCCAATGTATTAAAAAAAATTATAAATAAAACAACGAAACCACCGCCAATAGTTGCAGATCAAACCCACGAAGTGTGGGATATCGATCTCAACGCCCTATCAATTGGGCTATGGAAGTTTTATTGCTAGTTTTTCAGAGTGAAACCTATTTGTAAAGCAGTTTATAGACAATTTGAAGAAATAATCTTATCTTGCCCATTTTTCAACCTTTTTGAGCTTAAGAAGAGCCTAAACAGGGGTTTTAGGACATTCTAGACGTAATGGAAATGCTATTTTTGTATATTGGAGCTTGTATGATGGTGTATTGTGCATTTTAGCATATAATAAAAAAGGCCACAATTGGAAACTGCACTCGAAGACGTATCCCAAGAGGGGTGAGCTCCATTATCAATTTGTTGTATTTGATGTTGCATGTTTGTCCATTTTAAATTATTAAAATTCTACAAAATTCACTCAAGTTTGTGTGATTTTGCAATCACGATCCATTGCCTAAAAGACATAAACTAATTTGCAAATCATTTCATGGAACCTTCACTTTTAAGTTTGGATCAGCTTGGTGTAAGAGCATGGTTTTTGTGAAGGTTTGACAAAATTTTCAAGGTTTTTGAATGCTTACAAGGTCTAAATTGAGAAGAGGAGAAGGATCACTTGAAGAACCTAACCATCAAATTGGCTCAAGTATGCCACGGACTCCACAAGTCATGGCACATACAGAAGGACAAGGACAAGAGAGGTTGTATGAGGATGAGAGAGATTTTTGAAAAGACTTCTTTGATATGATTGATATGGTGAAAGTGTTGTACAATGAGAGAACAACGCGGTTGCAAGGAGAAATTTCTAATCAACCCAAAGGTGATGGTGGTAATTGGAGAAAGCCTCCACCTCCTCTTCCTCCTCCTCCTTCACCTCCATCTTCACCTCCATCCTCACCTCCTTCTTCACATAGACCTACACCTCCTACATCTCCAAGAGGACATGTTAAGATTCTTTTGATTAAGCTTGATGTCAAGTTTGAATTGGAAATTTACAATGGATAATTAAATGTTGAAAAGTTGGATAATTGGGTTTGTCAAATTGATGTCTATTGCAGGATTCAAAAGATTGATGATGATGTCACAAAGATCCAACTTGCTTCTCTTCACTTGGAAGGTGCAACCCTCATCTGGTGGTAAGCCATAACTCAAAGATATTTGGAGAAAAGTGGTAAAATTATCTTGTTGGCTTGATGGGGCCTAGACCCAAGTTCAGATATGGTTGCACAAATCAACAAAACCCACAATTACCGGCCCTTTCGGCAACGATCTGCTGCGCAGACCGAAGTCTCACTCGAGGAAATATTAAGGGATGCTAGAACCAGGTTTCTGCATCCAAAGGGACTATGGAGTGTGGCTTTAGGGCTTATCTTCTCTTTATCACTTATGAGAGCTTCACAAAGAAAATATGCTAACTACGCAGTCATTGTTCAATACTTCTAGTTAACTAGCTTTCAGACTGCACGATTATGCTCAAACATGCATCAATTAACATAAGGAACTATAATCCAAACTTCACGATGCAAATATATGTAAAAAACCTAACTCAACACAGATAATAGAAAAATAATAGATAAATCAAACACATAAGTAAACAACATAGATCTTTCATCGAAATCTTCTTTTATTAATTCAGATCTAACACTTTCCGCTCTGCACACTTAGTTGTAGACTTTCTAAGGTCTCCGCGCACTCAGCTATTGTTGTATAGGTAAATCCTCTCTACGGATAGAGACGATCCCTCTAGCCCTTGAGTGGGTCTAGCAACAAGGGAAACAAGCTAACACCTACTTTCCTAGATCATAAATGAAACATAGATTGAAAGAGATGGCCTACCTCAATATGATGTTGCAATGTTGCTCTTCATCGAAGCCACTTGATCCTTCGCTTTTCCAAGACTTGATCTCCGCTACTACTAGCATTCAATTACCTACACAAGTGACTAAGAAACAAAAATAAGAATACAAGTGCAACATGCATATACAAATATAACCTATCTAATTGATCAAGGAATGCTAGAATTCTTAATCATAAACATGAACAAGAATGGAAAATAAATATCAGTTGTATCATATTATTAACAGAAGAGGAGTTACAACATATGCCTTGATGTCGAAGCTCTCCTTCAGCGGGTCTGAATCCGAGCACATATCCAAAGCACTCGTTTTCAACTCAGTGTGAGAAGGCTAAGGGCTCAACTCTCTCCTTCAAAGCTTATGACAATATTCAAACCTCTCTCTTCTATGCTCTTCTATAACTGTTCTAACTAGCAGAGGCATTGGAGGATGATGAATTTATAGAGATGGAGGAGGGGACATGGATCCACTTATGATGGGAAAATGGCTTATCTCTTTGGGAGGTTCCTCTTTTGTAGGAACAAAAGGCCCAAGGGAGGAAGCTCGGCCATATTCCGACCAACAAAC
Organism: Pinus albicaulis; assembly: GCA_034641835.2. Lineage (NCBI taxonomy): Eukaryota > Viridiplantae > Streptophyta > Pinopsida > Pinales > Pinaceae > Pinus > Pinus albicaulis. The sequence continues at coordinate 6,258,848 of MU968551.1, read as the reverse complement.
ATCCAACTCTATACCCTCGAAGCTTCTAGGCCATGAAGCTTCGTTTCCTTATTTAAAAAAATATTCCAGAAGTGGATCGATGTGGGTGTGATGTCCATACTAGCACCAATCGGTGTTGCTCACAAGCTTAGGATGGGTCATCAGCACCAGTGAGACACAGAGAGGTCGCGCTGGTCCAAAAAGATGGGTTTTTAAGGAGCTACTCCAGGAATGACCAATAGAGAGTTTGTTCTTCAGATTGAAAGGGATGTAATGGCGTATTTTCATGATGGTGTTGGAACAGGGTTTCCTAGCCTCAACTTTGTCTAGTTTCGTAATATTTTGTAATAGTTAGTCTAGCACAGGGGCTTTGGGGTGGGTCAAAACCCCCAACGAATTATAATGGGTCAAAAGGGTAGACCTAGGGTCCACAAACCACGGTTTGCAGACCATAGGATAGCACATGCTAGCATGATATAAATAGGTGGATATGTTGAGTCTAGAGGTAAGAAGAAAAGAGATAGATAGACTAGATACGAACTTGCGGATTTTTGGTCAATTGTCTGGGTAAGGGCTCCTGATGGCTGTGTGCACGGAGACCCTGAGTCCTGCTATGTGTGGACCCTGTTGGTTGTGTGCGTGGGTTAGTAGATAGAGTCTGTAAGCTGGATTTGAACGGTAATGAATAAGACCCTTTTCTGAATACTAGATGTTATGTGTTGTGATTACTGGCTGCGCACTGTGTTATTTATATCTGTTCACTATCTATTAAGGATTGTTGAAGTGCACGTGGATGCGCTAATATATATGATGGTAAATGCATAGATCTGGTTAGATTTTAATGTTGTTGCTTTAGTTGATCTACTATTGCATGATTTATAAGTTATGTTAGAAGTATTCCATTGGCACGCAGTCAACGGATATCAGTACAGGATACCAGTTTGATCGATATGAAAGGACCCCCTTCATTTAAATTTCTCTCTCTCAAGGTGCAGAAACCTGGTTCTACACCCTCCCATACTACTTCGGGTGAGACCTTGGCCTGCGCAGCAGGTCATTTTCGAAAGGGTCGGTAATATAGGGGTTTGTTGGCAAAACTTGAAGCCGAACCTAGGTCAGGACCCCTTAATCCAACAAACGGTTTCGTTGCTAGGATCAGGAGCATTTTGAGAGAGAGATCCGGTAATGCCACGGGGTAATTTGTAGCCATTAAAACCTGAGCTAGAAGATTGGTTTGAAAAATAGATTCAGGAATTTTCCCTAAAATAAAATAGGAGTGCGAAGCTGTCCATAGAAGAGTGGAAAAATAGGTATATTTTTACAGAAGTGCACGAAATATTCTTTTTATCCTTTGCACACAAGTTGCAAGAGTCATTAGCTCGGTTGGCGCAATTTTAGAATTGCTGGAAGGACGATCAGGTCACATAGTGGACCCCCAAGTTGGTCCAGAAATTGGAAAAAAACTGATAATAAGATTACCAAGATTGTGGATCATTGGGTTGACAGTATATTGGGCGGATTCATGATGGAATTTACTGTTGATCAGTTTGTGTCATATTCAGAAGCATAATGGAGGTTCTTCAAAGGATTTAGAGGTAAGTTCCTAAAAACCCTACCACTGTTGATTAAGATTCCATTGAGCGAAAAAGGTGTCTTGTGTGGCCACACTGAGTGAATGACCTCCATTCAAAGTGGGAGCACAAAAAAAAGTGGTAAATACTACCAGATTAATAAAGAAGGAGACATATCAGTATACAGTCCCTTGAGGGAGTCATATGATCATAACCAAGAAAGGGCTGCGCACGAGGGAACCAGTCCCCCAGCCACACCTGCATCGAATCCCCACAAGGGTAAAAACTCTCCTACGCCTGCCCCACCATCAACAGAGGACGACATGGCTACACACATGAAGTTGCCTACTTTCAAAGGTGTAGGGGACGAGGACATGGATTGATTCTGGTTTGTAGCCGAATCTATATGGACCACGCAAAATGTGAACAATGATGATATCAAACAAGCGCAGCTATCCATAGATTTCGAAGGAAGGGCACTGGATTGGTTCATGGGATACATCGGTAAACATGCGAATGCATCCATATAGGATATAAAGAAATCCCTAAAGCAACAATTTTGAAAGCCTAAGTCATACGCTTAATGTGTAGTCAAACTAAAGGACTTTAAGCAAGGACCTATAGAGTTCGTCTAGGAGGCTGGCCAACGATTAAAGAAGGTGATCAGTGATGGGGAATTTATCTGTGAAGATAAGCAGCATAACTAATGGTTCATTCTATGCTACTACCACACTTGCGTGGGCCCATGGGACAGCAAAATATTGGCTTTCAAGAGGAAGCGTTGGAAATAGCCATGACGTTAAAATATGTGCCAAGGCATGATACGCAGTTCACGACTCTCCAAATGCAGAACCAATTGGAATCAATGCACTTAGAAATTCAGAGCTTGCGAAACGACTACGGTAAGGAAGTCAACCTAGATGTTTGGTGCATACAATGTAAGGGACCAGGTCACACCAAGGATCAATGTCCACTGTTATGAGACTACATGCAGGTTGGGGGTCTGAGCGCTCTACGACCCAGGGAAACGGCTGTCCCTAGCAGTCCCATGCTATGGTGTGCTGACTGTCGGGTGGCAGGAAGACACAACACAGATCACTGCCCACGATTGGGTGCTTCTATACCAAAATTAAAACAACATTGGTGCATATTCTGCTCATTTGTGGGTCATGACGAGCAAAAATATCGAACCCTTAACCTTATGGTAGATAGGGGCAATTTCTACAGCGTACAAGTAGACCCCTCATCACCACTATTTATGTTGTGGTGGGGAGGATCCCCTGCATGAGGAAGAGGAGGAGGAAGAGGGTGGAATGCTGGTCAAGGCTGCGGACAGCTGATCTGTTATAAATGTGGAGATGTGGGACATTTCACACGAGATTGCCTGAACCCGGCACACCAGTATTGCAGATATTGTTGACAATTTGATCATGTCATTGAAGATTGCTCGGTGTTAATAGTGAAAATTCAATAAAAGCAACAAATACCTACACAGAATGTGTAAAGAGTTAAGGCAGAACCACAGGACGATGGGCCATGTATCAATGAAATCACATGCAACAACATTTCCATAGGAGGAGCAGAGGAAAACGTGGAAACTGAATCACTAATCTGGAAGGCTGAAGACAAAATGAAAGGCTTAGACCTGAAAAGGGAAAAATAAACTTTCGTTGAAGCACGGAAGGAGGTGACTAAAACCGAAACACCTGCGGAAAAAGGAGCAGTAGATTCGAAAGCAAACAAAGCAATTAAACCTTTCCTCCAGGCATGTATGAAGCTATTGCGCAACTAGAAGTGTGTAGAAAATCTCCAAGCCCTAATAGATAACTACGCAGAAAGAATTGCTCCACAACATGAGGTAAAAACTCTGAATAAGATATACAAAAATAAGAAAAGGACGGGACGATAAATGCACATGACTGCACAAATTAGGGAGTACGAAATGGACCAAGTTATCCTTGACTTGGGATCGGATGCTAACGTCTTACCCAAGTATACCTGACAACGAATGGGAGAACCTAAATTGGAATGGTCGACTATTCAACTACGAATGGCTAATCAACAGAAGATTATCCCATTGGGAAGACTGACAAAGGTAGTGGTAGCTATTGCAGGTGTTAAGGTCCTCGCAGATTTTGAAGTAATCCAGATAGTAGACGACGCAGACCCTTACCCTACGCTCTTAGGTCTAAACTGGGCTATGGACATGGGAGGTATCATTAATCTCAAGAGGAGAAGCATGATCTTTGAGAATGGAGGCACAAGGGTAATAGTCTCGGTGGACCCAACAGAAGGAGAACGTTATACTGAATCAATATGGGAGGAAGAAAACACTGATCACATATACAAACTAACTGCCCGAGATGACGATTGGATCAACCCCACAGCTGACGGCATGTTATGTTGGGAAAAATATAGTGAGTGCTTATCTGACTCAGACGAAGAGATCAAAAACTGGAAAAATTGACTGCATGACGTGTCTGCGTTAAGATGTCTTAATATCACAAAGAGCTTCCGATGTATTTCCTCGGAGGTAAGATAACTGCCCCACTTTGACGGCTCTGGTAATGTTGAAACTTTCCTTACGGTAATTGAGGTAAGCATTCCTAAAGAGCAACGATTTTGGGCCCTAGACCTGGCTATGCACGCAACCCTTGCGCGCTGGTTGGAAGCTCATAAAGAAACTTTTCAAGACTGGGGAGAATGTCGAAGGATGTTGACCTGCCGATTCCATATACCAGATGATCCACCAACAAAACTCTTCTTGGGGCAAGGAGATCCGTGCAGGAACATAACTCGCCGGCTAGAAGTATGGAATGAGGACACAAGGAATGAATGGGTCCACAATTTTTTTCACACATTGGGACCAATCCCCACTTCCTGGTACTTAGACGTAGAACTACATCAACGCACCAAGCATTGGAATACGATGGCTGAAGACTTCGTATGGACGTTTGGACTGACAAGAGATACCAAGCAACTTGATGACGCCTTGCAGGATATAGACAATCTGGTCTTCGGCGAGGCCTGCCCTGAGCAAGAACATACTGCACCAGCTTGGGACTCACAGCTACATGATATCATAAACTGTAGAAATTTGTTAATAGAAGCAAGAGATTAAGATCCCCAGAATATTATGATCGAAGGATCAGAAGGGGAACGGGTTGTCGTCTGTCCATTGCTACAAACAGTTGATGTCACAAAACCTCTAAAACTAAAAGAAATCAATATTGGTTCGACAGAACAGCCCAAGATGGCCAATATTAGGGATTACTGGGATGATGGCACGGTGGGAAAGGTCGTTGAGCTGCTAACTGAATATCAGGACCTATTCCTGACCAAGTTCTATGAACTTAAAGGATTCATAGGAGATATGGGAGTCATGAGGATTACGTTGAAGCCAGATGCGCGGCTAGTCAAACAATGACCCTATTGCCAAAACCTAAAATACAAGAAAAAGGTTAAGGAGGAAATCGAGAAAATGGTGGCTGCAGGTATCATTGAACCAGTAGAGTAGTCAGACTGGGTAATCCCCATGGTAGTCCAGGAGAAGAAGACTAAAGGAGAAATAAGGATCTGCATCGACCTACAAAATTTAAATGACATCTGTGTCCACAATCCATTCCCCACACCCTTTTCCGATGAAATCCTAGATAACGTAGGGGGTCAGGAGGCTTATTCATTTACTGATGGATTCTCAGGGTACCATCAAATACGTATTGCACCTGAATATCGCAGCAAGACAACTTTTGCAATGGAGTGGGGCTCTTTTCAGTATACTGTCATGCCCTTTGGATCAAAGAATGCCTCTGCCATCTTTTCATGCGTTGTTGTAGCCATATTCAAGGAATTCATGCACAAGTTCTTGGAAGTCTATTTTGATGACTAGACCATGTTTGGATTAGTAAATAACCATGTATTGAATCTGCGCATGATGTTGGACGCATGCAGGAAACACCAAATATCGCTAAACATCAAGAAATGCATCTTTTGTGTCCCATTCAGAATTCTCTTAGGACACGTGGTATGTCAGCAAGGGCTGATGGTTGACCCGACCAAAATTGTGATTATCATCAACTTAGCAATTCTGACCATGGAGAAACAGCTGCACTCCATCCTCAACCACACAAGCTACTACAGGAAGTTCATACAAGGATACGCTTTGATCACCGCTCCGATGGAAAAGTTGTTAAAAAAAGATGTGTCGTTCTTTTGGGATGACGAGTGCCAGAAAAACTACAAGCTGTTAAAAGAAAAGATGGTTACTGCACCTATCCTGATATTCCATGATTGGAAAAAGATCTTCCATGTCCACGTAGGTGCACCCGGGATCGCCTTGGGAGTTATCTTGGCACATCTTGGAGAGGGGGATATAGATCACCCGGTGGCCTTCTCTAGCAGGAAGCTATCAAGCGCGGAACATAACTACTCTACCACGGAGTGGGAGGGGCTGGAAATGGTATACGCCCTACAAAAATACAGGCACTATTTACTTGGAGGGCACTTCAAGATGTTCACAGATCATTCGGCCTTAAAATACCTAGTTAATAAGCCTGTGTTGGGGGGGAAATCTGTCGGTGGTTGTTACTTTTTCAGGAGTATGATTTTGAAATTATTGTGAAGCCAGGAAGGTTGAATGTTGGGCGGGATCATTTGTCCAGAATTGAGAATGGTGAAGAACAGACTAACTTGGATGATGGATTGCCTGATGCACAATTTTTTTCTATCAAGGTTATTGATGAGCACTTTTCCAATATTGTCCACTTCTTGACTACAGGTAAATCCCCTGATGATTATTTGGTGTCCCAGAAGAAGGAGTTGGCTGCCCACACAGTCGACTTCACTATCATTGCGAGACAACTCTACAAGCTGGGGGCGGACGAGGTACTGCGAAGGTATGTCCTTGAACATGAAATACCGACTATCCTAGCCAAAGACCACAGAGGAGTTGCGGGGGGACATTACGCAGGTAAAGCCATTGCGCAAAAGATACTCCGGGCCGCGCTTTGGTGCCCCACACTACACACAGATGCTCATACTTATTGTTGATCTTGCAACGCATGCCAACGGAACGGGAAACCTTCACGTCAAGATGAGATGCCCCTACAACCACAGATGGCCCTGCAGGCATTTGAAAAGTGGGCCATCGATTTCATAGGCCCCATTAAACCCCCCAGTAAGAAGACAGGTGCTCAATATATCGTTGCGGCCACATATTACGTTACCAGGTGGGTATAAGCTAAAGTTGTCAATGACTGCATTGCGGACACAACGACACAATTCCTTTTTGAGAATATCTTAACTAGGTTTGGGTGCCTAAGGGTCTTGATGGGTGATAGAGGGACACATTTCATTAATGAAACAATTAAGGCTATGACCAAGGAATTCCAGATCCACCATGCCAAAAGTACCCCATATCATCCGTAGGCAAATGGAATCGTAGAAGCATTCAACAAAATTTTGGAACAAGCGCTCACCAAGGTTTGTAACGCACAACGGAGCGATTGGGACGTACGCATCCCCTCTATACTCTGGGCCTATAGAACCACGTGTAAGAAGCTCACGAGAAAAACACGCTTCCGTATGGTCTATGGAAAGGAAGCTATTATGCTTATGAAATACATCGTTCCCAGCTTACGCATCTCGACCTTCACAAATATGGCCGACCCAAACATTATGGAGGGATGCCTAGCGCAACTGGTAGCATTGGAAGAAGACTGGTTCATCGCTCAATTCCACCAACAGGTTCAAAAGGCACGGGAGAAAGCATGGCACGATCAACATATTCGGCAGAAGGACTTTTAGAGGAAGCATTGGTCGTACTATATGATAGCCAGTGCACGAAACACCCGGGGAAGTTTCAATAGCACTGGTTAGGGCCATATGTGGTAAAGGAAATTACCAACGGTGGAGCAGTCAGATTGGCTACACTACGCGGCGATTCCCTGCCAGGATATGTTAATGGGAGTCTACTAAAGCCCTACCGGGACTCCTCGGTGCCAATCAAATGACTATATGGTCGAAGTAGCTGTACCATGGACACTGTGCACAGGGATGGTGCGCAGGAATGGATGCGCAGGGATGGTGTACAGGAATGGATGCGCAGGGGTTATGCGTAGGACTGGCAGTACGGGTGGGTGTGATACAGGTGCATGTGTTGCGCAGTGGACAAAACTAGTTGTTGGGACGAAGCGGGAGCATGGAAAATCGCGCTTCTCGTTTAATGAAGCGGTTAACTGGCAATTAATGTGAAGATTTATGAGGAATATTTACCATTCCCGTAATGATGAAAGGCAATTAAGGATCCGACAGCCATTTCTCGCTCGTGAAATCTATAAGATCAGGACTGTTTGTTTTACGAGATTCAATTACTACTCAAGATTGTCACACCCCAACCACTCTAGTATATACCATTGTTTCTGTCTACCTGCCACCACGCAGAGCCTTCGCGTTTTTCCCCCACTTACTGTTGCGATGGAGCAACTCAAGGTCAAGACCCCACCGGCACTGTGACTCGGGACAAGTCACAAGATTGTGTTGGGGGATTGTTGGAATAGGGTTTCCTAGCCTCAATTTTGTTCAGTTTCGTAATATTTTGTAATAGTTAGTCTAGCGCAGGGGGTTTGGGTTGGGTTAAAACCCCCAATGAATTGTAATGGGTCAAAAGGGTAGACCTAGGGTCCGCAAACCACGGTTTGCGGACCATAGGATAGCATAAGCTAGCATGATATAAATAGGTGGATATGTCGAGTCTAGAGGTAAGAAGAAAAGATATAGACAAACTAGATACGAACTTGCAGATTTTTGGTTAATTGTCTGGGTAAGGGCTCCTGCTGGTTGTGTGCGCGGAGACCCTGAGTCCTGTTGTGTGCGGACCCCACTGGCTATGTGCGTGGGTTAGTAGATAGAGTCTATAAGCTAGATATGAACGGTAATGAATAAGACCCTTTTCTGAATACTGAATGTTCTGTGTTATGATTACTGGCTGCGCACTGTGTTATTTATATATGTTCACTGTCTATTAAGGATTGTTGAATCGCACGTGGATGTGATAATATATATGATGGTAAATGCATAGGTCTAGTTAGATTTGAATGTTGTTGCTTCAGTTGATCTACTATTGCATGCTTTATAAGTTCTGCTAGAAGTATTTTGTTGGCACGCAGTCAACGAATCTCGGTACAGGATACTAGTCTGATCGATCTGAAAGGACCCCCTTCATTTAACATTATCTCTCTCTCAGGGTGCAGAAACCTGGTTCCAACACCCTCCCATACTACTTCGGGTGAGACCTTGGCCTACGCAATAGGTCATTGCCAAAGGGGCCAGTAGTATAGGGGTTTGTTGGCAAACCTTGAAGCCGAACCTGGGTCAAGACCCCTTAAGCCAACATATGGAAAAGATACACAGAGGTCACTATTAGGTTCCTCCAAGATTTAGGCACAGGGAGTACAGGGACAGTGATGAAATGGTGTGTAACAGCTGCAGGAGCCTTCCCTTTCACATAAAACACAAAATACAAACTCAATATAACCTTACATCCAAATGCATTCTATGATTCATTCATGAGTTATACACCTCTCACTTCTAGACTCCTTATATAGCTATCTCTTTTACAATACCATGGTCCGAAAACCATAGGAAAAGCTTAACGTATACAAAATATTCCCATCCATTTACAAAATAAGGGACTTTTACATGCTCCAAAGCCCCTAATATTCTATTACATTTGCGCGTTTCATGCTCCGCTCCTCAAAATGCAGAGTATTTATCAACATATTTAACCGAGGGGTACCCTATCCAACATGCTCCCAACACAAAAATGGGACTTGTCCTGAGTCACTCTGCTGGTGCTCCCTCAATATTCACTTTGATGCTGCTCAACACATCCTTCAGTGGCGAGACTGTCGCGGCTCACTGCTTTTTAGCCTCTCATACTTCGGTCATCAACTTCTTTGTGGCTGGCACGACCATTTTCTGAGCAATTTCCTTCTACGTCTGGCGCAACACTTTCAGTTGTTTCTCCACAGTTTGTGATGGCTGACTGGCTTCGGCTTCACATGGCCACGTTGTGGCTATGAGAAGTTTTTCCTCTCTGCACAACTCATCAATCTGTCCCTGCAATAATTTACCCTTTTGGAGATGGGTATACCGTAGTACCGATGATAGAGTCTTCACAGTAACCTTAATATGGTCCATTTGTTTCAATTTCTCTCGGAGTTTCGCTTCAATATTATACACATGAGGGTCCTCCTGTAGTGAGGCCCAGATGTCCATAATGTCTTCATCTACTTGGAGGCATTCCTGGACTATGGAATCAATCTTATCACAGGCAACATTAATCTTTGTTGAACGTTGCTCCTGAACCTCTGATGGAGTAGCTGGTTGCAACTGCAACTGTAACTCAAATAGGGAGCGTTGTTCGCGGATTTGCAACTCTTCTGTGATGCCCTGGTGGAATTCATGCAATGCCTTCAAAGTTAATGCAACAAGGTTGAGCCTACTATTCTACCAATGTGCCACTTGTGCCTAAGTCTCAATAGGGTCAAAGAATAAGGTACTCGGAGGTATCAGTACTGCGTGAATATCAGTCGTAATTTCCATTTCCTACTCTATTTTACTCCCACGCGTTGGTGCCCTTCTCGCTTCTACTGCACTCGTTTGAACCTATAAACATTTGAGGCCCTTCTGAACCTCCGCCAATACATTCTTATATTGGTCCTTGATGTAGCCCCACAAATGTTCGGTGATGTGTTGAACATTGTCACCAATTTAATCGAAGCCCCCCTCACTAAGAACCAACGCTTCTGGGTTGACGAACCTATCCGACTTCACCTTCTTCAGAGCGCCTCTACCACCCAGGGACTTCTGCCTTTTTAGAATGTAAGGGGAGGGGGGTTCTGTTGGATCCACAATTGTGTCATTACCACCCTAATCATCGCTCCCTCCCATCTCTGGATCATCTTTCTCTGTTTCTCACTCAGCTTCTTTTTTAGCCTCCTTATCAGTCGCGAAGGTGACGTGCTTAGGATGCTTCTTGGTGTCCTTCTTTCTGATCTTTGCACTGGTGTTCGCGCCACTTGTGCCTGCTTGCTATGTCTCTGCTCCTTCAGTGGATGTAGTTAGCCAATCACTTGGCCACATCATATTTTGTCACCAGGTATGGAAGCTTGTACCAAACCTCTGCAAGGTCCTTCTTCACTCGGATGTGCACATGGTGAAAGTCCGCTTTAAAGTCAAATATCCATCAATAGTTTGCAAACAAACTTGGTGTTAGCCGTGGCTTCTAGCTGATCACCGCACGTAGAATAATCTCAAACCCAACCCGAAAGAATTTATTCGCCATTACCTCAGTAGGCTCCTTTCAATGCCACAACAAGGCATACTGCGTAGCCTCGTAGATATTTGGGTCTGGAGTGGGGAACTGCGATTCGTTAGGCTCCTTCCATCCCATCAATGAAATTAAGAGCAAGAGCCACATGTAGTGGAACTGCTTTCCCTCGTCCTGTGCTTTTCTGCAGTCATCTAAGAACTCCTTGCACTAATATCTCGCCTAGTGGTATGCCATGCCTTTGCTACACTGCGTAGCCAGAGATAATACTAGAGTTGAAACTTCTTTTGCACGACACTTTTGCATGATCTTTCCTACCAAAATATGTGTAGCAAAGCGCATCAACCTATATTTGATGGAGTTAATAGAGTAACCCCTAGTTCCCTTCGTTAGACCATAATCTTGCTTCATCTTATTGACCAACTTCTTATCTTGGTCCTTGCCTACAAATGTTTTAGTAGGGTCCAATCCTAGATAAGGAAGTGTTGTGATCTTCCTGATCAACATTGCATCAATTGGGGCTTGTGCTCCCAACCATAGACAATCGTCGTGCACTAGGGCTAGCAGTTGGTACACATTGATTGTATTGATAATACTATGCCAAAAGTGCAGAACATATAGCATTTTCAACAACCCTGCATTTTGAATTCCTGCCACCCACTTCATTAGTTCTACCCTTGTCACTCCAGTAGCTTCATAGGATGTAGGGAAAACTACCAGTTCGACTCAAATTTAGGGTATTTGTTGCGGTCATTGAAATCCCAATCCTCCATGTGCAGTTGTGGCACTTTGCCAGATAACTCTCCCTTAACCGGTACTTCTTCAGGCAACAAAAGTGTAAAAATCTTATACTTTACTACATATGTAAACTTCGTTGGCTTCGCAGCTGTCAATTTCCATGGTGGAATATAAGGGGGCAACCTAGAGACAGGTTCTACCTCGTATCAATGTAATCTAATACTTAGGGCATGACTTCTTCCTCTTCCGACTCCTCTACCTCGACGACCTACTTATGCCTATCTTGTGTTGCCTTAGACCATTGTTCTTTTAGGATTTTTTTCCTGGGCAACGTGTGAAGCACTGGCTTCTTTTGCTTTTTAGATGGTGCTTTGCCTGCACCGGTCTGTTTCGTGGGCGACCTAGGTCCTGTTACATTCACTGGTGGTGTTTTTTTCATTATGTATCCTAGCCTTGCCTGGATCAACGCCTCTTTAAGTGCTTTGAAACTGTAATCTGATATGCAGCGGTATTCTCGGCTCTCTCTCAGGTGAAAAATCTCAATTCTAAATCTCAGAGCGCAAAGTATTCGAATGTGGAGTGGGATGTCTGATTTATAGAAAAATTCAAATTCGAACTCTATGATCTCCTTCAGATACACCTCATAAATGCAGATTTGGCGACAAATCCGCCCGTATATGCTCATGAAATACATCCGCCCCACTCCTTTTAATGGCCAAGTCCTTGTAAAATCAATTGTTCTGGCTCCAACGGTCATATTCTAGGTGAACTGTGTCAGAACCACCTTTGTGGCGCAGTCATGCTTCCTTTGGCGGATTTTCCTCCAGCTTCGCCATGATCCTACACCCCGCACAATACTTATACTACGACAAAGTCTTCCTTCGATAGAGTAATTTATAGTCCCATGCTCTCTTTCAATTGTGTGGAGCATTAAGACTCTTCTCCAACCATATAGTCAATGTGAAGCCCTAGGGGCGGAGTCGTCCCTGTATAACTTTAGTCTGCCACCATTGATACGTCCAATGAACAACTCACCAATCAACTTCTCGAGCCTAACTACGCCCCCCTCCAAAATAATCCTTGTTACATGTCAATTTTGGAATCATCCTCAAGACCAATATGAACAAGGTCTATCATCCCCTAATTCAGTTGCTAGATGCCCTAAGAGAAGTCATTCCATTGATGGCATTAATTCATGAGATTTCCAATGTTTGAAGTATAGATTAAATGACCCATTGACTCATCAATGCTCCTTTGAATGGGCCTAAGTGCATGGAAAAGCAATTGTCTCCATGCAAGGGTGCTCTGCAAAGCACTTCCCGACACTTAAAGGTGTGTTGGTCTCCTGGGAGCGAAATCATCATTGTTCTGGGGATCTCCACATGTCCAGTGCCTTCTAGAAGATCTCATAGGTGTCATACTTCGAATACATGTGTTCATCCATCACCATTGAACCTAGAAACTTGTATCATATATTATTAGAAAGCCATTCAATTCCATTTATTGAGAAACAACCTACAATTTCCCTATAAATTGAGCACTCATATAAGTTCCAGGGAGGAAGAAATTTGTGTAGTGTTATGTTGTTGGATTCTCAATTGATGAGAGTTGGAGTACAATCATGATATTGAGGTTATGCTTGGTGTGATGAGGACAGAATGAAGTTGGAGCAGGTTGACGATGAATCGATCTATTGGTTGTATTATTCTCCTCGTACTTTCTTAATACAGATATTTGTTCTTGCTCTCATATATATGCTTATATATTGTGAATTGTATTCTCATGTGTATGTATTATTAGATCTAATCGATTCTATTTGGTTAAGATAGATAGATATTGTACATTTGTATGTTGTTTGTTGTTCTCTGTCTTTGACTACAGGTATCGATCTTGCAGATTTAGTTGGATTGAGAGCGATGACAACAACAAAAGAAGGGGAACGAGAGCGAAGGATCACAATAGGTCCCTTTTCCTTTCTATTTATCTATTTGTCTCAGAGAGAAGAATATTTGTATTTCTTTTATTGCTCTGAGTGAAGGAACACCACACTCAGGGAGCTCTAGTTTATCCGTAGATTAGAACTCCATATAACAAATTGGTGAATCCACTGGGGATAAGTCCATCATTACTGGTTTTTATGTCTCTGTTTACCATCATCAATAGACTTTACTTCATCTGATCAGTCATTTGAATGAAAATTTTTCCTTAGAAGTGTGTTTAAGCTGCTTGTGTTCCAAACTTAGCTTAGCCCAACGCATTGTTGGTCAAGGTATAGTGCTCTGCAAAGCACTGTTTCCCATTCAGTGGTGCTCTGCAATCCACTGCTTGCCCTTACAGGGTGTGTTGCCCCCTCAATCAACCAAATTCCATCAAAATTTGTCTTTGCATTCAGTTTCAGTCAATTTTCTGTTGTATTATCAGATGTTTGATTGCTCTTAGAGACCAGTAAACATTATGTATTCTTCATCCTTTGGATAGCTGTTTGTCCAATGTTTCATTAGCTATTTTCTTTATCATTGGAAATTTAAATTCAAAGTTGTAAATTTTTCATTAGATCGATTCTTTGTTTTCAAAAAGGAAATTGTCATTCCATTCTTCATTTCCTAAAGGAAAATTGTTGTTTCATTCTTCATTTTCCTAAGAGAAATTGTTGTTTCATTCCTTGTTTCTCAAAAGAAAACATTTGTTTGATTAATTTGTGCATTTAGATCTTTTTAATCATTCACATCAAAGGAAAATGAAAAGAAAAACATGCATGTGGATTTAGAGATTGTGTGTGTTGCATAGGAACAGATTATGGAAATTTTCATTTAGTTTGTGCTCTTTGTTGTATGCTCAAAAATCTGATTGTTCTATCCCTTTAGTAGCTAGGATTTTCATTGAAAAACTGAATTGAAAATTTTTTCTTCTCATTTAGTTTGCATTTTAGGAATTTCCCATTACATCACGCGATGAACCTCAAAGATAAACTTTTAAACAAGATCAACATAATATTCACCTCAATCAACCTAAGAAAGCATTGTAACATTAATGATAACACTTAGAAGGTCTAGGATAGAGACGTTTTCCGACATCGTTAAACATAGCAGTTGTCACTAACTTTTATGCGATACATTCTGAGTGGGAAATCCCACTCCACGTACGTAAGTATATCGAAGCTCGTCCACGTACCTTCGGGTATATAGGCCAGTGCTCTAATACAAAAAGTATAAGGGGGTGCTCTCACTGTGCGGTTTCGCATTAGACAACGCTAATATGGACTTGGGCCTCCACGTACCTTTGGGTATATTTGGGAGGAAAAATTTAGGTTGCTTTCCATCCATAAGTAACTGAGTCGGCCACCTTGTAACTTGCGATACACTAAACACATCATTCAGGGAGATTTCCTGCCCGTACTTCTTGGTTCACTAGGATGTATTACGCAGTTCACAAACATTTTTCCTAGTATTACCCTTTTATTTGTTTATTTGTTTTGTAATAAAATCAATTAGTCATTGTGGAATAAGAACATCCCTTTCCCCATCGTTCGCGTATAATAGCGCTTAAAACACCTTTACCACCGGAAGCCATTTCTAGTCGGCAAAGGCGACCCATTCTATTGAAACCAGTACCATCAATACCTTTGGTGCATCATCTTCATCACATATACCAGAGTCATCTTGAGTCATTTCTACACATCCTCGTTTATCTATTGTCGTCGAAACGGAGTCCTCACAGCTACCTGTGGACACTACACATCCAATCAGTGAGACCATACATCCAGAACTCGACGTTGTTCAACTGGAAGTTGATCCAGATACCATTGTTCTTTTATTAGAACATCTAAATCTCGAAGTCGAACAACTGGAAGTTGTTCCTGTGTCGGTCACTCCTCAGTCGATCGTAGCCATTGAGTCTTTCCTTTTATCCCGTAGTCAACCAAATGAAATATATCTTAGGCATGATAGTTAATTTCTTCCACCTAGTTTTATTTTGATTGAGGAAGAACCTCAACAAGAAACACGCCCCTCAACTCTAACTCATTTTGGGTCAGGGCTCTATCTTTATGAGTCTATTCCTCGATTGACTTACACTACTTTTATTGATCCTATTTCAATCAAAGTTCCCGTAGATCCTATAGGGTATACATTGGGTCATTTGACCATGGCTGAGTCAACATCTTTGGCTGTACCATATGTTACAGTTGCGACAACATCTACTGTTGCTACTCTGTCGATGTTTACCACGTCACCCAAGTCACATCTTTATGGTGGTTTGTCTGTCCCACTAGGTTACCAATCATTATTTGGAACCTACTCTAGTGCCTCATAAAATCAATTGAATTCATCCATGCCATCTTCTGGTATGTTATTTGGTACATATATAATGAGTACTGAATGAATTGATCCTTTATACACATCTTCAGTGCAACATCGAGTTGGTCCATCTGGGTACATTCCATCCAGTTCAATATCGACTGGAATCCCACCATTTGTAGATTAATATATTCCATATTATTATACTCCTCATGTTGTGGGGAAACCTATGGTCACCAATTTTGACAGTACTCTATCGTTTTATGGTCACTCAAATGTTGGAATGATTGTTTGTTAGTGGCAGCCTATCCTGCTCGTTCAACCACAAACGGTTGTGCATTCATACCAATTGGTTCAACCTATTGTGCCTAGATCTACCCAACCTATTAATAATTCATTACCCATTTTACAGGCTCAGTTGGTTGTACCTCAACCGTCTCAAGTGGGTCCTTCAACCCATTACCCTCAAGTTTTGGGCCTCCAAACTCCAACTTCTTCAACTGGTTTACAACAACCACTTGCATTTGGAATATTACAACCACAGGTTGGATTACCCTTTTATGGGATGTCATAGGCTCCTACCAGTCTTACCTATTCACAACTGGGTCCAAGCTATTCTGGTTTGGGCGATAATCTTGGCTAGTAGTCACCTTGGCAGCCACCCTCAAATGCCACAACAACAATTCCAAAAACAACTAGCTTACCCAGGTCTTGGTCAACAGATCCCTCAAGTGTTTGGTCATCAAAACAACCCCTATCTGGGTTGCCAGTAGAAAATGCCTTATGCTAGTGCACAAAGGCTCGTTTCCCAAGCAATTCCATCATATCCTGTTTATGCTTAGCCTGACTTGAATCCACAGTTTCCCTTTGTCGCAACATTATAATTACCTGATTTAAATCGACTTACCTATGATCCCATCAACTATTATCCTTGGTGGCCGGTGATACCACATAAATTACCCTCTGAGATTCTCGAATTCAATGGAAGCCCTGGAGAAGACCCGTCAATGCATGTTATGACTTATCATTTGTGGTGTTCATCAAACTCATTAAATGATGACTCTATTAGACTATGTCTTTTCCATCGTACGGTTACTGGTCCGGCTACGAAGTGGTATATTGAATTACCACTAGCTTCATTTGATAACTTCACCGCCTTAGCCACTACCTTTTTAACCCACTTCCAGTTACCCATATGATATGAAAATGGAACAGAATTTTTGACCAAATTTAAACAGAGTACTACTACTCACATTTCTGATGATATTCATGAGTGGCGTCTTCATCGTCAAATGGTCAAAACATTTGTTCCTGATCAACTCCTCACTAAGTGGTTTATTAAGTCTTTTATGCCATATATCACCAAGGACGTAGCTAAAGGCGGCGTTGTCACTGAATAGCAAGTTATTTCTCGTTCCCAGTACTTATATTTGATTTCATACTCATTTTGGCACGCTTTATGAGAAAATTCCAAATGTGTTGTGATCAAATTTTATCGTTCTCCTCCATCTGGTAAGGACTCTCATGCTGGTGACGGTATGATCGATTAGGAAAACAATCACACTTCTACTGCATCTGATCCTGCACCTTCTTCCAAAATATATGCCGTGTCATCTGACAAAGCAAAAAGTGACAAGCAACCTAAAAGCAAGAAAAGGAAAAATTCAACCCTGCAGGAACAATCATATGATAAACAATCTAGAAATTATCGGAAACCTCGTTACCTTTGCTTGATATGTAATGAGGAGCACTTTGTTCAAGAATGTCCTCAATGCGCCGAAGAATCAAAATTTCTTAAGACCTTTTTTGCATCTACTTTGTTAATAGATCCTTTTCTGAATCCAGACACAAGCATGGTTGCTACGGATCCCACTTCTAGTTCCCAAGTCCTTATGATATTTGTCACAAAGCCAAAAACTGATGTTTTGGATTCTACGCGAAATAAGTATTAAGGTATTAAGGCTGCTTATCAACCTACTACCTCGACCATGAATCCATCCACTGAATCAATTCTGCCAACTGCTATTCCAGAGTTAACAATAAATCCATCGAAGGGAGTCATCCACAAATCAACTTTCAATCCTCGAGCTCGCACCGGTCAAAATTACAACATTGTTGAAGATCAAGCTTAGTCACCTTCAGCTATGTCGACGCTTGAGGTACTTCAAAATTGTCCCTCACAGAAGCAAGCTTTATTGTTAGCAATTGGTGGAATCGACCTGACAGATTCTAATCTTGTAGTCTTTAATCACATGGGCTATGTGCCACAAATACCAGCCGGATTAACATTTTCAATCCAAGTAAATGTTCTAAATCACCTTGTTCATCGCACTATTATTGATGAGGGAGAATCTACTTGTATTATGTCTCTCAATTGTTGGAAGTCACTTGGCTCGCCTCGCTTATCTCAATTGCCTACGACGTTGAAAGCTTTTGACGGTCGTACATACAAGCCTTGCGGTATCATCAATAACTTGCATGTTGAACTAGGGGGAAAAACTATAACTGTTGAAGTTGAGGTCGTTGACAGACCCCTTGAATACAAAATTTTACTTGGAATGCCATGGGTTTACACTATGACTGCGTTTATTTCTACTTACTTTTGAATGATCACCTTCCCTCATAAAGGTGTTATCATAGTCATCAATCAACTCTCCTTCTTTGCCTCTAGTTCCTAGGTATCTAGAAGCATTCTATTAGTTCACACACCCCAACTAGCACTTCAAAACATTGGTGTAGGTCTCTTAAAGGATTCTTCGCTAATGGGCACCTTTCCATTACCGTCGCTTGCGACGTCAATGAAAATTGCAAGAATAGAGACCTATTGTATGATATATTCCACTTCATTTGACTTAAGGAAGATTATCAATGATTCTGAAGTTGATACGCTAAGTGAATTTCTACCACCAAGCCCAATTGAGCTGGCATAGCAATCAATTTTCTTGGCTTGGGAGGCACATTTTGATCCATCGTAGCCAATCGTTTGGGTCGATCGTTAATTAGATTCTGGTACTCCTTCTGATACTTTTACATCCATATTCTTGACTAATGAAAGCATTGTGGAAGCCATGATGCCATAAGGAGAACCATGGGATGATTATCATCATCATTCTCGTCTTCCAGATTACAATGAAGATAATCTTATTGAACTATATTGTCCTACGATCTCTGATTTCTTTTCGAATTATATTCCAATTAATGCCATTGAATCCGAGCAAAACCTGTCAAATATTGAAGAAAAGATTTCTATCGATATTTCTACCAAACTTAGCATTGTGGAAAACATTCACGTCATCGTGTCTTGTTCTGCATCCGAATTCGACACTTGTCGCTCTCTTATTCATGAATTTTGAGATATATTTGCTTGGTCTTATGAGGAAATTCCAGGCATATATTTAGTATAGTTGAACACACAATTAAAATGTACCTTGATGTCAGGTTGGTACGTCAACGCCTTCGTCCTGTTCATCCGAAGAAGGCTGCTGCGATTAAAGCAGAAGATGAAAAACTTTTACGTCTTGGTTTCATTAACCTTGTTCCACTTACTGATTGGGTTTCCAACATTGTTCCTATAATGAAGAAACAAGGGACAATAAGAGTATGAGTTGATTATCGGGATGTCAATATTGCTTGTCCAAAAGAAAACTATCCTACTCCCTTTATCGACCAAATTATTGATGAATGTGCCGGCTGTGAAATCTTTTCATATATTGATGAATGTGCCGGCTGTGAAATCTTTTCATTCATGGATGGATTTTATGGTTACAATCAAATCAATATTCACCCAGAGGACCAATATAGGACAACATTCATCTGTCCCTGGGGCACATTCGCCTATCGTAAACTACCATTTGGTTTAAATAACGTCGGGGCAACATTTCAGAGAGCAATGGATTATGATTTCCCTGACTTTAAGCACATTGTTCAACCTTATATGGACTATTTACCCAAGCATTCACGAAAACAAACTGATCACGTGGGGAATTTGAGAGCTATATTTCTACGTTGCCAACACTACAAGATATGCCTCAATCCACACAAATGTGTGTTTTGTGTTGGTTCTGGTTGTTTTATTGGATTAATCATATCAAAATATGGAATTCGAATTGACCCACTGAAGGTCCAGGCCATTCTTGATTTGCCTGCACTGTCAAACATACTTCAGTTACAGAAACTTCAAGTAAAGGCTAACTTCCTAAGGAGGTTCATACACAACTACACTAAAATGGCTAAAGGATTTACTCGTCTCTTGAAAAAGGGGATTCCCTTCCATTGGGATAAGGTTTCACAAGCTTATTTTGATGCTCTTAGATATACCCTCATCCGAGCGTCATTAAAGTATCCCCCTAATTATTCAAAGTCATTATTTCTTGTATATCGTCGCGACACATACGACCATTGTTATGATTTTTGTCCAAGAAGAAGATGGGATAGAACATCCGATATATGATTTGAGTCGTAATCTCAATGATACGGAAGTTAAGTATTCCTACGTCGAAAAGCTCGCCTTGGTGGCCGTTCAAGCTATCCAAATATTTCGCCATTATATCTTGCTTTGGAAGACCATTGTCATTTAGGATTGCAACCCTATGACATACATTCTGTCACTTCAATTGTTGGGGGGAAAATATTCAAAATGGATTGTAATTTTGCAGGAATTTGATTTGGAATTCGTCAAATCCAAGTCAAAGAAGTCTTTAGTTTTGGCTGAGCTTCTCTGCGGCCTTCCCTCTGATAGTATTGAAACTACATCGGAACCATCAATTATAGATGAGTCTTTGTTTATGATAGGGTCATCTGACCCTTGGTATGGGGATTTTATCATTTGTCTCCAAACCCAAACTTTTCGGCCCAATACCTCTCGCTCACAACAACGACATATTCGATACGAAGCCAACGATTATTCGATCGTCAGTGATACAATTTATCGTCGTGGTGTCGATACAATTTTAAGAGGTGCCTCACTCACGAGGAGGCCGAGAAAGTTTTAAATGATTGTCATGATGGTGCTAGTGGTGGAAATTTGTCTCGTTACGCTACCACGCAAAAGATTCTCCGTGCCAGTTACTTTTAGCCGACCATATTCTGTGACTGCATTCTCGTGGTCATAATTTGTCATATGTGCCATATATTTGATCATAAAATCTGCATGCCGCCATCACCAATTCATCATGTCATCGTTGTGGGACCATTTGCAAAATGGGGCACTGAATTCATGACCTGCAACCCTCGTTTGACCAGGGGGCACGACTATATTATTGTCGCAGTTGACTAATTTACCAAGTGGGCTGAATCGATGCCTACATTCAATAACATAGGCGAAACAACTGCATTTTTCTTTTTCAATCATATCGTTTCTCAGTTTGGTGTACCACAAGCTATATATACAGATCATGGTAAGAATTTTTGCAATAACATGATGAATGAGTTGACTACCAAATTAGGACTATTGCATGATAGTTCTACCCCTTATTATCCACAATCCAATGGACAGGTTGAAGCTATTAACAAGATCCTTAAGCGAATGATTCAAGGAATGATAGGGGTTCATAAACAAAATTGGCATTTAGTCCTGTACTTGACTTTGTGGGCATATCGAACCTTGGTGAGAAATGCAACTGGATTTACTCTCTTTTAGTTGGTGTATGGTTTGGAAGCTATCTTACCAATCCAATGTGAAATTCCATCATTAAAACTCGCTATTGACTTGTTACCTGACACCTCTAACGAAGAAGCACATCTTTTTAACCTCATCCATCTAGATGAAACGTGTCATGAATCCGCATTGGCCAACAAAGCGCATAAGAGACGAATTAAGGCACAATATGACCAACATGTCAAGCCTTACATCTTCTCAGAGGGAGAACTAGTCTTGCTTTATGATCAGGAAGATGATTTGATAGGAACAGGAAAATTTGAGCCACTATGGCATGGACCCTACATTGTCAAAATGATTTTGGCTAAGATTGCCTACTAGTTAGTTGATTATTATGGAATTCCATTGGTGTAACCTCGAAATGGGTTGTATCTTAAATGCTACTATGCTTAATTGAGCATAGTAAACTTTTGTATCATATTGTTTATATCCTTTGATTTGCATTTACTGTCTTAGTTTGTTTTTCTAGAGTTTTGCTGAAGTTAGTAATCCACTTTACATTTCATCGTAGATGACTGAATCTTTGGAACCATTCGTTGGGTACGTCGATGGTGCTAGTCGTAGTACGCAAAACCTATCCTCTGCAGCATGGGCCATTTTCTCTCTAGGTGGCGAGTTAGTGAGTTTTCAAGGGATTTGTATCGATCAATCAACAAACAATATCGTAGAGTATAACGAGTTGATCGAACTTCTCTTTGATGCCATTTCATTTGGAATTAACCACATCATCATTAGGTTAGACCCACAACTTACCATACTGCAACTTACTAGTGTCTATACTGTCCGAAATCCAACACTTCATCGTATGTTCCTTAGAGTTCGACTTTTGGAAAGACATTTTGATTACATTAAATATCAACACATTTCCAGAAATTTGAACACATTAACTAATTCCTTAGCGAATTATGTTTTAAACAAACATTTGCAACACATGTAAAGACACATTTTCAATTCACATCACACAATTGAATAGGATTGCACATTAAACATAGGAAAACACTGAAAACAAATAGATAGATAGTTTATGTTTTTACAAAATTTTTTCCCAAGACACATTGGTCATCTGACCTCAAAATGTATGCAAAAATGTCAAAAGTAAAACTAGTGATGCTCGTGATAACAAGCAAATGCTCTAGCTATCCTGCGCAATATCCTCATCCAACGGCTAGGAACACCAGTAGTATGGTGTTGCAGTCTCATAATTAACTCCTCGATCCAGCAATCTGGTATCCTAAGAGTCAATCCCTCAACGTGCTGCTGCAACTCAGCAAGAGTCTAGGTCAATTCTAAATCCCAAAGGACTTCTCTCCTGATAGTCCTCTCTGTTGGCTCATCTGCTACTTGCTCTAGTCGACCCACTAGTCGAACGCGACCCACATCTGTGTACATCAAAACTTTATTTTAGTATTGGAAAACATCAAAAATACAAAAAACATGTAGAAACCTTAAAAATCAAAAACATGGTCAAAACATTTTTACCCATTGAACCCCATTGAGCGCCATCTGGTAAATCAAGTCTGAAAAATTCACGAACTTACTGTCATATAAAGGAACTAAGTCGCTCTACCTGAAATTATTCTGTTTAATATGCCAATCATACCAGGCTTTTTCCCTCTCCTTCTACACTTGTTGGTGAAATCCAGCAATGAACCTATCCTCCTCCAATGCGAGCAGTTACTCAAATATATGCTCCATAATATCGTTGTCTGCCATATTCATGACTGTTGTGATTCGTAGACTAGGCACAATGTATTCCATTGGCATCACAACTTCCTGCCCATATAATAATCGAAACAGAGTCTGACCCATCAACTTCTTACAAGTAGTCTTGTAGGCCCATAAAACTGTGGGAATTCACAAGTCCCAGTCATCCTTGTTGACGTTGCACACCTTAGTCAAAGCGTTCTCCAGATTTTTGTTAAAGGCCTCAACCATACCATTTGCCTATGGGTGATATGGTGTACTCTTTTGGTGATGCATTTAGAAATTCGCGGCCAATGCTTCAATAGTGTTTTTCAGAAAATGCGTACCTCTGTCACTCATCAAGATCTTCAGGCAACCAAACCTTGACAAAATATGTTCAAAAATAAACTTCGTATCCATGTTTTCACTGCAATTCTTCACCGGCTGTGCCTCAACCCATCTTGTAAGGTAATTTGTCACAGTAATAATATACCGTGCACTTGTTTTATTCCTCGGGGGATTAATCGGCCCCACAATATCAATTTCCCATTTGTTGAATGCCTGCAAAGTGACTTGAGGATACAACACCATTTCATCCCTTCGTGATAGTTTTCCAGTCCTTTTAAACACACCATAAACACTACAATACTCCTTCGAATCCCTATGTACCAAGGGCCATGAAATTCCAGCTCGCAGGATCTTCTGCGCAGTGGCCTTTCCTGCGTGGTGACCTTCAACAACTCTGCCATGTGCTTCAACCAAAATGTTGTGTCGCTCATTTTTAGGGACATATCTTCACAATATCTCATCATCCCCCACCTTGTATAAATGTCTGACAATAAAAGAAAATTCGGTTTCCTTTACTACCATCTCTTTCTTATGTTGTGTAGTATACTCCACCGGTGCAACTCCCGTAGTTAGAAACTGAATGATATCTACGAAATGCTCATATGCAACTCGAATTGCGAACAACTTTGCATCAAGTAATCCTTCTTCATTATTCTTTGGCTCTTCGCCTCTCTCGATCCTAGACAAATGATTAGGTCGACATTCACACATCTTGGCTTGACTATCACTTCGAAATAATACTACTTAAATAACAATAACCACCTACAAATATTCGCCCCCAACACAGGATTTTTCACCAAGTATTTCAATGCATAATTATCGGTGAACATTTTCAAGTGCGTGCCTAATAAATAATGTCAAAATTTCTACAGTGCATATACCATCGCCAACCCTTCGTGCTCTGTGGTGTATTAATTCCATTTTGCTTTAGATAACTTCCGGTTGGCGAAAGAAATAGTGTGATCTAGTTCATCTTCTTCCGGTTGTGCTAAGACAACTCTGAAAGATATGAAGGACACATCGACATGTACATGGAACTCCTTCTTCCAATCTGGAAAAACTAGAATTTGCGCAGTGACCATCTTTCCTTCAACACATCGAGGCTCTTCTAACAACCATCATCCCAACAGACCTTGACATCCTTCTTCAAGAGTTTTTCCATTGGCCCAGTGATCTACGTGTAGGCCTTTATGAAATTTATATAATAAACCGTATGGCAGAGTGTCATGCGTAGCTACTTCACATTCGTTGGTGGCTTCAAATTTATAATCACATCAATCTTCGCAGAATCTACCATCAATCCCTGCCTACAAACAATGTGCCCCAACAATATACCATATGGCACACAAAAATAAATTTCTTCAAATTCAAGGATATCTGATACTTCATGCAGGTATCCAACATCAAGTGTATACTAGAAACATGTTTCTTTAACAATCCAAATCTTCTATAGTCATCAAAATATACCTCCAAAAATTTGTGGATATATTCTTTAAACGTTGCGACAATGACTTTGGAAAATATTTCCGGTGTATTCTTCAAGCCAAACTGCATGACCATGTAGTGAAATGAGCCCCATTCAGTCGCGAAGGTGGTCTTGCTCCGATCCTGATCTGATGGTATCCTGAGAACCATCTGTAAAGGAGTAGGCTTCGTGCCCTCCCACATTATCCAAAACTTCATCAGTGAACGATGTCAGAAATGGATCATGGACACATGCACCATTCAATTTTATTAGATCGACACAAATCCTTATCTCTCCCTTGGTATTTTTCTCTTGGACCACCATAGGGCTAACCAAATCAGACTCCTCGGCTGGTTCGATAATGCTAGCAATGAGCATCTTGTTGAGTTCTTCCCTTACTTTCTATCTATATTTTGGGTTCAACTGGTATGGGTGTTGTTTGACTAGATTTGCATTGGGATTCAAAGTAATGTTCATGACTCCGAAATCTCCTACAATTCCTTTCAACTCAGAGAACTTCATTGGAAACAACTCCTGGTACTCATGCAATAGTTCAATAACCTTACTCACTATATCACCGTCCCATTAGTCTCCAATCTTTGCGAACTTGGGCTCTGCTTCTGAGCCTATGTTAACTTGCCGAGTCTTGATAGGTAGTGTTATGTTATACATATCTACTTCAGGACCTGCAACCTTGCGTTGTCCTTCGGATTTAGGAATATTGATGTTGCGTCGATCCTCCTCTTCGTCCTCCACGGTCACCTTGTAACAATATTGTGCTAGTTCCAACTACACATCCCAGTCATATTGTACCTAAG
The DNA here is from genome assembly GCA_034641835.2 of Pinus albicaulis. Classification (NCBI taxonomy): domain Eukaryota; kingdom Viridiplantae; phylum Streptophyta; class Pinopsida; order Pinales; family Pinaceae; genus Pinus; species Pinus albicaulis. Next base: position 6,232,964 of record MU968551.1, on the reverse strand, counting down.
CCATTAGCTCAGTGGTTATTCAGAATATTCCTATTCTAACTTCCTGAAGAGAATTATTAATACAATCCCAACCATATGCGAAGCTATAGTTCAACATGAACCCTTTAGTCATCTCGTACCAATCTGTGGTGCCATGGAGCAACTCTGTTTCAAGATTTCACTGTTGAGGTATTATATCCAAGGTGTGGAAGAATATATGTACCCATTGAGGTTGAGGTTTTTCGCCCTAGTTCGTGGTCCAATGAGATAAATTCTTGTGAAGATCATCCTTACCATTGTACTTCTCCGTGACCTGAGTGTCCGCATGACCAAACTTGAGCCTCATCATTTTACAATATTCCTTCCATCATCCGAAATTTTCTCTGTGCGCACCCCACCACCTGGCTAGGGTGGACCTCAAAGCGAAGTCCAAAGCTTCATATTGCTGCTCTTTGGCTTCTTCTCAAACTCATCAAGAAATAAGTTAATATCCCAATGCCATCATAATAGGGCAAGTCACGCAACTCTGACGTAACGCAGCGAAGTGACCTGGTAATTCTATTACACCGCTTAGTAGAAACTTCATGCAATCGGTTCTGCCAATTCTCCAATTCTTCTTCGGAGTCTAAAACATAAGAGCTATCACACTCCCAACTTATCCTTCCATTAGCGGTCGAATTGTTCCAATATTTATCCTGCACAACGATATTATAGATGTTGTCGATATCACCATATTTATTTTGAACTAATTCTGAATATCATGCGCCTTCAGAGGGGTCCAAAGGGACAATGACCCTGGTGCCATTATTTTCAAACACCATCTTCCTGTTCTTTAGATTAATTATGGCCTCCATATCATAAGCCCAATTGAATCCCAACAAACTAGGATACAAATTTCTATCATCAACAATCTCAATGAATTTGAGGTTTGATAACACACTTGCACCATCAATGTCTACTTCGATGCCATGCAATCGACCCATAGGAATAATTTTCTGTTGATTGGTCATTCTTAGTTGAATTGGTGACTACTGCAGCTTTGTTCGTCCCAATCATTCCCATGTCTGATTTGGAAAAACATTTGCATCTAATCCTAGGTCAAGAATGCTTGGTCCATTTCATAATCACCTATCTGCGTAGTTAACTGCATTTATCTGTCGGTTCTCTTCTTATTTATGTATAGCTTGTTCACTGTGCGTTGTTAAGGTTGTGGCTCTTATTTTCCAGTGCAATTTTCAATCAACTCCTGCAATCCTTCCACAAATTTTTGATCCCTTAAGCTAAGTGGGCTTAATTTTGGGGAAAAATCCACAGTTAAGCATGCCTAAGCCAGAGGAAATCTGGGATGGGTGACCTTCCGGGAAGTCCTAGTTACCGGCTACAAGCTCTGGAAGTGATGATCGATGTTATGTGATTCATTTCACTAGTTTCAATCCCACTTCTTCACCCATGTGAGCATCACTCGATGCAATGAGTGTTAAGTGGACTATTAAAAAATTATGAGAAATTCGTCAGTTACGACTACCTCTCATGGAAATGGTCATAAATGAATGACTTACTTAACGCAGTTGAATCCAAAAAAATAATATATAATATAATTCAATGCGAAAACCCCTCCTCAATACTTAAATTCATACATGTCTGCAAAAATGACTTCAGAATGGATGGATCAACTTCCTTTGTTTCAGTAATATCCTTTGGTTTATTCTTCCACAGAATCAATTGTCTCTACGTTGTTGATGTCGAAGCTCCAGGGCTCATAAAATTCTTCTTCACTTCCATGAATGTTTCTCTTTCGCGCTGTACATCGACCCATTATTATTTTCTCCAGCCTTCCGTACCCATGTATCCTTCATATGTTTCTTTCCTTCCGCTTGGTCTTCTCCAGTATTTATACCACTTCGTGTCACTATGTTGACACTTAGATCTTCTTCGCGCGGTTCAACTCTAATTATCTGCATGCTCCAGGCAGGTTGTTGATTGTGTTTTTCCTGCATTATAGCCAATAATGTAGTACATTCTTCTATTTCATGATCAAATGCACGACAATATTTACAAGATATTGCAGCGGGATTCTGACAATCCCTGGCGAAATGTGCAGGGTGACCACAATTATAACATATGATCTGTCCTCGACCTTGTCCAACGCCTCCTCCGTGGCCATGCCCTTAACCGTGAAAAACTCATCACGTTGTTGGTGATCCTTGATCTTCACGTCCTTTGACTTGCATTTTGTATGCCCAAGTAATCTGTTGCATCATTAAATCATAGTTCCAATATTTCTTTTCGTCATGTCTCACCGAGCTACAAAATTTACAGAACAATTGCTTTAGTGACTAGATAAACTTTTGCAGCAAATGAAAATAGTATGTGGGGTCTTTTCCTTCAACCTGGCATAGGCTAAACCAGAAATTCAGTCCCACGCTCGGCCCAACACTTGGTCCAGACTTCAATGGACTTGGCATCCCAGTTCCCAAGTACTCTCTATAAACAAGACACTGATCCTTATGGTGGCCCTCTACTTTGCACTTTATGCACCAGACTGCTGAGACCATGTAAGACCAAACCTCTTTTCCCTTCTTCAAGTCCTGGAATTCCATATGTAAGCTTGCCAACTGGATCTGGATCTACCGAACCCCTATGTTGGTATCCGCTACCGGCGAAGCTTCTAGTTTCATCGCAATATTCAATGCTTCCGCTTGGGTTGCGATCTTATGTTGTGACAATGGTAATCTAAGGTGTGGTAATAGCGCAACTATAAACCATTCCTTGTGTTTCTCATCACGTATCTTGAAGATTACCTGACTTACGAGGTCCTTAAACCTTTGATCTACATCCGACATAGTTTCATTGACTAATTGCTTGATCTCTTTGATCTCCGTAATACATTGTGACTGTGATTTCGGCTTAATAAATTCATCATTTAGCGCAAGCTTTGTCTGAGCCAATGTGGAATTCTAGTTCAACACAGAGTAATTCATATACCAAGACAAGGCTCTGTCCTGAAAAACTGTGACTAGCTGTGTTTTCTTCGTATTCTCATCAGTGATGTTTAACAATAGCCACACTGCTTCTGCAACAAACCAAAATTTCTAGGGGTTGTCTGATCCCTTGAAAACAAGCATCTTCATTGCGTGAGGCATGTTAAATAGGGGAGGTGGAGGTGGGGGTGGAGGTGGAGGTGGAGGAACAATATGGGGATGGTTTGTATGGGAGTGGAGGGTTGGAGAATCCAAACAATGCTCTGATGATGTCCAAATGCTATTGACGCACTTCTAGGGGTCGCAAGGTTTCTTTCTCCTTATTTGCTTTGAGATCCAAACAATAGACTGTACTCAGACTCAACATAATTAATGTGATCTACCCTAAATCTCTTACTACGTCGCGTAGTTCCGGGCTTTCTTCCTCCAAACATCAATTAGATTTCATTCACAACACACCCTTTTCACACAATAACATCTTAATCTAGAGCTTCAATGAGTTTAAGTACTTACCTCGCGGGCCTTTGAAAAATATGCGCCCAGCTTCATTGTAGGACACAGATGTGTCGATCGTGAACTCAGTAATAAAGCCTGCAAGGATATTATCAATCCAATAGTCGAAAACCCTTCATATATCATTGTTTGTCTCCTTCAGTCGCTTAATCAGTTCTAGGTTCCATGAAGTAGGTCTGTTGTTGAAATGGGTCATATTCTCAACTAATTTGGACAACCACTCATGCATCTCTTTAGCGAATGACGAGAAAAATATATCTTGTTGATCTATGAAGATGTACTTCTATAACCACTTTTCAGTTGATAGACATGGATTTATGTTTTCTTACACTGCAAATTCATGCTCTTTCAGATCTACCCAATCTTGAATCTCTTTTCTTGATGCATGGCACATCCACATATCCCTCAGTGAGATCTCGGTCCCGAAAACATAACCATTTGTTGGCTTGATGGGGTCTAGACCGAGATTCATATATGGTTGCATGAACCAGCAAAACCCACTATTACTGGCCCTTTCGAAAACAATCTGCTGTGCAGACCGAAGTCTCACCCGAGGCAATGTTAGGGGATGCTAGAACCAGGTTTCTACATCCATAGGGACTCTGGAGTTTGGATTTAGGGCTTATATTGTCTTTAACACTTATCAAAGCTTTGCAGAGAAAATATGCTTACTACGCAGTCGTTGTTGTTCAATACTTTATTTAACTAGCTTTCAGACTGCGTGATTCCACTTGAACATACATTAATCAAACTAAGGAACTATAATTTAGACTTCACAATGCAAATATATGTAAAAACCATAACTTAGCACAAATAATAGAAAAATAATAGATAAATCAAACACATAAGTAAACAACACAGATCTTTCCTCAAAATATTCTTTTATTACTTCATATCTAACACTTTCCGCCCTGCGCGCTCAACTACAGACTTTCTAAGGCCTTTGCGCACTCAGCTGTAGGATCCTTCCCTTTCACGCAAAACATAGAATACAAACTCAATAAAACCTTACATCCAAATGAATTTTATGATTCATTTATGAGTTATAGACTTATTACTTCTAGACTCCTTATATACTTATCCCTTTTACAATACCATGTTTCAAAAACCATGGGCAGAGCTAAACGTATACAAAATATTCCCATCCCTTTACAAAATAAGGGACTTTGACCCACCATAAAGCCCCTAAGACTATTACATTTTCACGCTCCTCTCCTCAAAACGCGGAGTCTTTATCAACATATTTAACCGAGGGGTACCCTGTCCAACATATATCTTGAGCTTGGAATGATTTTAGAGCTGCATTAATAAGGAAATTTTACCCATTATATTACATGCAAAAAGAAATATGGATTGGAAAAATTTTAGATAAGCTAAAGGACAGAGTGTCCAAAGTTACACACAAGAATTTAGAAGAAGAGATTTAATCTTGGGTGTTGATTTGAGCTCACAAGATACTCTCCTTAAGTATATAAGTGGATTACATATTTATTTGAGACATACTATACTTATGTTTAATCCCACCAATCTACATGATGTGTTCACGCAACTCATTTAGAATCAAGAGGGAATAATGTTAATCTAGAGTCTAACAAGAAACCTTTTAAATATGCAGACAAAGGAAAGGGGAAATTTAAAGGAAAAGGTAAGAAGAATGCTAATGCCAAGAAATATAGAGAGAAAATTACTTGTAAACATTGTTCAAAAGATGGCCATGATGAAGAACATTGTTGGAAATTACATCCCGAATTGAGACCAAAGAAGTTCAATATCAAGGTGAAACAAAAGATGGTTGCTACAACTCAACAAGATCTAGGATCTGATTCAGGTGATGAAACCAAAATCACATCCATGGGAATGGAAGGTATAGCTTCTAATGCAAGTACTTGTTCTTCTATCAAGCTTGTTGAATCTCAAAATAATAAATAAATAAGTGAGTTTTTCATATCAGGGTCATTACAAATCATACAAAGGTTGATACATTATTTTATAGTGGATCTCAGGTCAATCTTATCTCTGAAGAAATTGTCAAGAAATTTAATTTAGATACTACACCTCATGAAAAACCTTACCCTTTGGGTTGGGTATATGATGATGCCCAAATACAAGTGACAAGAAAATATAAACTCAAATTTGCCAACACTGCTAATTTTATAAATGAGGTAAAGCTTGATGTTGTACCACTTGATATTTGTGGGATTCTCATAGGGAGCCCATATTTATTTGACGAAAAAGCCATATTTTATTTTCATGAGAAAAAAATATCATATTTTGAAAGATGGATTTGAGTACATTGTTAGAGCATATCACAAGAAGATGAACGTATCTCTTGTTAGTGCAAGCCAAATGAAAAGGCTTGTGAATGCTAGTAATAATTTTGTGTTGTTGATGATTAAAGCTAAAGATACTGTTGAATCTGAAGCTTTCTTAGGATGTGATTCTAAACTCAAGCAAGAATTGGTTGAAGTTGTTAACATTTATGACAACATGTTTCAGAGACCTGAAGGGTTACCTCCAAAAAGAGGATCCAAAATGAGATTCAATTGTAGCAGGATGCACTGCTTCTAAATATTGGCATGTATAGAATGTCAATTTTATAGAATGCAGAGATTAAGAAAAAAAATTCAAGAGCTGATTGATAAAGGGGTCATCATACCTAGTACATCTCCTTGTGGGTTTCATATTGTATTGGTTCCAAATATGGATGGTACATGGCGCATGTGTGTGGATTTACGAGCTTTAAACAATATCACGGTAAAGAATCGTTATCCTCTTCCTCATATTGATGATTTTCTAGATGAGTTAAAGGATGTTGTTTATTTTACTAAGTTATACTTAAGAAGAAGATACCATCAGATAAGGATTATTGAAGATGATATTTGGAAAACTACTTTCAAGAAAAAAACAAGGTTTGTTTGAATGGTTAGTTATGTCGTTTGGGATTTGTAATGCACTTGACACATTCATGAGAGTTATGAATGATGTATTGCGACCATTCCTTGATGATTTTATCAAAGTCTATTTAGATGATATTCTGATTTTCACTAAGACTCGTGAAGAGAATGTAAAGCAAGTTCTAGATGTATTGAAAAAGGAAAAGTTGTATTTGAAGATGTCTAAATGTGAATTTCGGAAAACATATTTGGTTTACTTAGGTAATATTGTAGGAGGTGGTGAATTGAATATTTATCCCTCAAAAGTTGATGTTATTGTGAATTTTCCTAAACTCAACAGTGTATTAGATGTTAGGAGCTTTTTGGGAGAAACCCAATATTGGAGAAAATTTATCGCTAACTTCTCATTCGTTGCAACACCATTACATGCTTTGACAAGTGTGAAGCAAGTATTTTAATGGGGAGGCAAGAATAAAAAATTCTTTGACACCTTGAAATAAAAAATCAGTACAACACCAGTTCTAACACTTCCATATCTTAAGCAACCATTTAAAATTCAAATTGATGCAAGTGAGTATGTTATGGGAGCAGTTTTGATGCAACATGGTAAGCCGATATCTTATCATTCTGAAACCTTTTCCAATGCATTAATTAACTATCCAACTTATGATAAAGAGTTGTATGATTTGGTACAAAGCGTGAATAAACGGAAGAATTATCTAATGGGTGAAGAAATGATTATTCATAATAACCATTAACCTTTTCAATATTTACAATCACAAACCAAGATACAACAAGCTAGACATTTCAAATGGATGGGATTCTTGTAGCAATTTCATTTGGTTATTAGATATGAGAAAGGTATATACATCAAAGTTGCATATATGTTATCAAGGCCTATTTTTAATGCATATGTTATTCTTAAGCATAACTCAATCATGCACTAAAGTTATATTGAACAATATGCTCAAGATGAATATTTTAAATATGTTTATGCAACCTTGAGTCAAGGAAATCATTTTGAAGAGTTGGATTATCATGTTCATAACAATTTTTTATATCGTATTGGCAAGTTATGTGTTCCACAAGGGGGGAAGATTTAATGTCATAAGGGAAGGCCATACTTCTCTTATTTTTGGTCACTTTGGTGTAGGCAAAACTTTTTTTGAGTTACAGAGGTATTGTTATTGGCCTTGTATGAATTAAATTGTAACAATATATGTAAAAGGATGTTATATGTGTGCTACTAGCAAGCCAAACAATATGAAATTGGGTTTTTACACTCCTCTTCCTATCCCTTCTCGTCCTTGGGAAAATTTTTCTATGGGTTTTGTTGGGGGACTATCAATGTCTAGGAAAGGCCATGATTATTTATATGTTGTAGTGGATCGTTTCAACAAAATGTGTGGGTTGATTCCTTGTAAGAAACATGTTACAACTGAATAAACCGAAAAGAATGTTAATTTTGGGAAACTAGGTCCAAAATCCATGTTGTGATGCTCAGATGACGATGCCAATATTTTTATTGGATTACTCTTTCGGAGAGGTGCAAGATCGATCTAACGATCATCTTGATCGGATGAGCAGAACATGTATTTTGAATTTATTCCACATGTGCAAGGTCGGCCTGATTTATCCCACATGCATTAGAGATGTGTCACACACCCCCACAGATGCCTATATATTGGAGACACTTGGAGTTAATTTTAGACACAGAATTTGTGGAGGAATTTTCTTCTCTCTTGGATGGTGATGGAGAAACGTTCTTGGTTATGTGGTTAGGGATTCTTGGTGCAGTGTCTTGGTGGAGTATTCTTGATGAGATGTCGTGGGGTTGTGTGAGACATGTGGGAAGCTGATATTTTGAAGTATTTGCTGGTTGAAGCATCTTGTTGATCACCGTAGCACCACCATTATTTATCTATGTTTTGGCTTGTCTTCCATCGATCTATTGGTATGTTCTATTTACATCTTACTTTCATTGAGCCCTAGAAGTTTAAATTGTTTTTCATCGAGCATAGAACATCTTCGGAAATCAACATGGAATCAGACCTAGGAGAAGACAAAGCCCATCTTGTTGAGAATCTAGGGCAGCGAGATAAGGATTGGTTTCAGGGAAAATAAAGGTGTCGTAAGCTACAAGAAGGCTGTGTGGGAGGTCGTTGGCCATACCACCACAACAAGTGATAGCTTATGCATTTCTAAGCGCTGTAGGTGACAACGTGGAGACTAGAAATATATTTGTTTACCCGTAGTTGATAGGAGGACTAAGCCCCTATAAGAAGGCTAAAATAACAACTTTTATGTTTTTTGATCAAAATTTTAAATGTTTTTCTGGTGCGTACTTGAGAAATACTACTTTGGTTTCCAAGTTGTGAATGTCGCCACTCACAGTTAATGGAAATCGGGACGTTGGGCCAAATTAGAGGCCTTCTCCACAATGCACATAAGGATCCCTTCATGTGTGGATTCATGACAGCGCGGGGGTTTTTCAAGCCATGACGTCTGCATCCATGGAACGATTAAAGGGTCAACTTCCGCTAGATCGAATGGTGAGCAACCACGTCAAGCTCTAACACAATGAGATTAGCCTGTACATGTTTAGACAACGAAAAATTGTTGGAGTGCGATGGCAGTCATGTTTTGTGTTGAAGATCGATGTGGTGGTGCGATCAAAGTGTGAGGATCGTGTTTGAAGTTGCGGAGAAAATCTGGTCATCAATTCCCTCATCTTTGCAAACAATGCTATCCACATCAAAACAATCTGCATCATGCCATATCTTTAACACCATTTCAGAAGCTGAAGTTTTAGCAGCGGGAGGAATTTTTGAGTTGGATTCAGCTCCCATGGTGTGTATTATGTGAACACCGCTCTCTTTTTCATCATAGAGCAAACCAAATTATTGCTCCTCCTGGTGCCCACTAACATTGGAGGATAATAGAGATCCGCTCTGAAGAAACATAATGGACTGCGTAAAATCAGCACAACTTCCAGTCTTTAACAATGGAAGAACTAAGCGAGATATCGTGCTGCAACCCTGTTCGATCATCATTAACAAGAAGCCGTTTAGTTGTTGTGTGAATAACAGAGAATCTTCTACAGAGGCTGAAATTCCAACATACCAGAAGCAAATTTATCTTGTCAGTAAGGAGGTCGAATTTGTCTTTGTGAAGGCCATAGGCCTGTAGGTGGCATTTTTAGGGTCAAAACAACCCTAACATGGAGTTGTAGGTGCCTCCTCTCATAACAAGGTCACCGTGGATGTAAAGGAGAGGAGGTTGCATCATTTGAGATGTGGTTTTGGGCATAGAAAATTGGTATATTTCTATGTTAGGGCCGTGCTGATATCTATGCACTAAAGGAGGCCCGAGACCCTTGTATTCACTGAATAGAGAGGTTGTAATGCCTGCAGAATAGCTAGAGAAAGGGCTGAGCTTAATCATGTACATGCTCAGGGAATTAAGGGTTGGAACGTGAGATATATGCAGAGAAAAGAGGTATGAAGTGGCCGCAATTAGGTAGCTGCAGGAGCCCTAAAGAGGGCAGAAAAACCTTGGTCACATTATGCACAAGGGCGAGTCTTCCTTAGTACTAGGCAGAGGTCAGTTAAGGAAGTATTGAGCTAATGTTTAGGATGTGTATTTGTTGTGGATGATTGCAAGAAGGAAGTTTAAGGTCTTTCCTACTAAGGTGAGTAATGAGAATGTGTTGAAGGCTATGTACATTCACCTTGGAGCAAGTAAAGTGACTGTGAGATGCTGGATGATTGGTGCCTATGTGCAGTGAGACTTGGAGAAGCAATCCACTGTTAGAAGGCAGATCTGTGGAGCCTAAGATCAATGACTCATTAGCAGCTGAGTTATTGTATGCAGGAAGTTTTTTAAAGGCCCTATGAACAGTGCTTTTGATGTGGAATAGCAATTTTAGTGGGAAAAATAATATAGGCCTATGTTTAGTGACCTTGGTGGAGCTCTATCATTGATAGAAGGTAGATTCAAGAGCTGGTTGTGCAAGTGTATCTGAAGCAGCGGAGGACCTTGTGAACAGCTGAGGCAGAGGTATTGGAGAAGCATATTCTCTGTGTGGATAGGTGGCCAAGGACCTGTCATGTGTTCAAGGGAAGTGGACGGAAATGACAAGAGACCAAAGGGATGTAAGTGGAGTGCATCTTTAGCAAGTAAGTCATTGTATTTTGTCTTGTTGTGTGGGAAGATATGGTAGAATAACAATGTCCATATACTCTATGGGAAGATATGGGTAGTGACATATGGTAGAATCTGTATGATTATGCTGTATACATACTAGTCACAATAACGAGCTGGGGTATTGCTGTTGTTTCATTGATCCAAGTTTATTTCTGGACTTCTGCAATACTGTATGGCAGTATGGCAGTGATGAATATGATAGCAATGTGTATGGTAATATCATGGAAACACTGTAATCAATAATATGACAATGTATGATACCTTTCAAGTTATATGAAAGAAGTATGACAGTATATGGCTATGATACTTGTATGGATATAATTCCACAACATAAGCTTGGACAAGTGGGTAAGTAAAATTTAGATCTATGATTACAAAGTCCTTTCCAAGGCTGGTGTCTGGACGTCCAAATTCAAATAATCATGAAGGCGTATGACAGGGTTATGCTGAAGGCATTTAAGGGGACTTTCTTCATTCCTCAAGTATCACAAAGACATCTGATAGACTCTGACTTATTTGATATGATGCCCATGAAATCCTTGGGAGGATTGTCTTATTTCATGATCTTTATTTATTACTTCTCTCGAAAGAGGAGATGGAATTAGGAGGGAGACCACAACCATGAATTCCCCTGAGCAAATGGCGTTGCTGGAAGAAAGAAGAGAAGACCTTCATGGCTCCGGGATACTCTCAAGGATGTTAAGAGTCATATGGCCCCAAAGGGGGACATTCCGTGGAAAGCATGAAGCTGAATAGATACCAAGGGTATCTAGTAGCCATGAGTACAATCGTACAATATGATCCTGGATCATTTGAATAAGTCGTAAAGCATTAAGTTTGGAGGGATGCTAGGCTCAAAGAGTACGAATCCATTATGGAGAATGATTTATGGGATGTGGTTTTGAGAATGGAAGACAAATTTGTTGTCACCTTGAAATGGCTCTATAAGATCAAGCATGGATCTGATAGTAGCACTGAAAAGTTCAAAAGATTCGTTGCCCAAGGCTTCTCTCAAAAGGAAGGCGTAGACTATGATGATATATTTGCACCTGTGTCCCGATATACCACCATATGATCTATTATCACCCTTGCTGCTATGCAATGATGGATTCTACATCAGATGGATGTGAAGATCACTTTTTCACATGGTTCGATAAAGGAAAAAGTGTATGAGAAGCAACCTCTGGGGGTTCAAAGTCCAAGATAGAGACACCCTTGTATGGAGGTTGAAGAAATCCCTCTATGAGTTGAAGCAAGCCCCCAGGGCTTGATACGAGAGGATAGATAGATACTTGATGAAGCTAGGCTTCACTCGAAGTAATGTTGATCCGAACCTTTACTTCAAGGTTGATAGAGAAAAGCCTCACATTCTGGTTCTCTATGTGGACGATCTCTTCCTGACAGGCGCTGACCCTCTCATTCATCAGTGTAAGAGGGAGCACACTTCCAAGTTCGAGATGAAGGACCTAGGACTGATACATTAATTCCTAGGCCTAGAGGTCCGACAGAGACCTAGCGAGATTTTCCTCTCTCAAGGAAAATATATTGTGAAGTTGCTGGAAAGATTTGGTATGGTGGACTGTAAGTCTGTATCAACACCGATGGAACTCAACTTTAAGAAGTTGAGTGAAAGCATTGATGGGCCTATGCTAGCAAATCCTACCGAGTATTGTCAACTTGTAAGGGGCCTAATGTTCTTAGGGAACATCCGTTCGGACGTATGATGTGCAGTGAACACTTTGAGTCAATACATGTTTGATCCTCAAACTTTCACTAGGTTGGTGCCAATAAACTCTTGAGATATCTCTACGGCACGATAGACCATGGGCTGAGATACAATGCCGGGAGTCTGAGACTCCGTGTATATGTTGATGTCGATTGGGCTGGCAGTGTGGTGGATCAGAAGAGCACATCTGGATGCTGCTTCACACTTGGGTTTGCTTCGAGCATGAAGAAGAAGTCAGTAGCTTTGAGCATTGCTGAGGCCGAATACATTGCAGCATGTATGGCCTGTTTTGAAGCCACTTGGGTGTGAAAGCTCTTCAGTGAGTTGTTCGAGCATGTGCTATATGCCACCGTTATCCTTTGAGATCACTAGAGGGGGATTCGTTTGTCAGAGAATCCCGTGTTCCACGATCGATCCAATCATGTTAATGTATGGTACCATTTTATCTTAGATATGGTACAGGGAGGCACCGTAAGGCTCGATCACACAGGAATTGATGAGCAAGTCGCAGATATTCTCACAGAGCCCTCGGGGAAGGTCATGTTCTAAACTTCCATGAGAAGCTTGGAATCGTGGAACGACCCTATTTGGAGGGTCTTGTTGGACAATGAGCTCTGGGATATCCAGGGGGGCTTTGGGGATATCTTCCTCGAGCTATAAGCAACCACATGGCTAGGCTTGTCGAACCTTGTTGGTGTGCTTCCACCCCACCGTGATGATATTGAGTTGGTTTACCTCTCTTTGATCTTTGCCCCGTATGAATCCTACCCATGGAGTTTCGGACTCATGGGAATTACCTCTCATTTGGACAATGAGGTGGGGAATGTAAATAGAGACCAATAGCAAGACCGATGGACGCATCAGATATTGTCGTACTCTCTATGTCTAGGATGGTATGTGTCCAACCACATGATCTGGGATCAAGTTTAGTGAGGTTTCAAACCTCCAACTAACTTTGGGTCAGTTAAACTAACTTCGGGTTAGTATATGACTCTCTTGAGTCCAAGTGAGGACCTCCAACTGACTTCGGGTCAGTTAAACCAACTTCGGGTTGGTATGTGACTCCTTTGAGTCCTATAGAGGTTTCATACCTCTGAGCTAACTTTGGGTTAGATGGGAGTGATGTATTTGTGACTCACATTTTGTTTTGAAATAAAGAATCCAACGAAGCAAGTTACAACAAGATGACACACAATGTTTGGATGGCACTGGTGGATGGAGTTCTCCCTAGTTGAGAGGGAGTGTTAATTTTGGGCAACTAGGTCCAAAATCGATGTTGTGATGCTCAAATGACATTGCCAATATTTTTATTGGATTCCTCTTTCGGAGAGGTGTAAGATCGATCTAAAGATCATCTTGATCAGATGAGAAGAACACATATTTTGAATTTATTCCACATGTGCAAGGTCGGCCCGATTCATCCCACATGCATTAGAGATGTGTCACACACCCCCACAGATGCCTATATATTGGAGAGACTTGGATTTCATTTTAGACACACAATTTGTGGAGGCATTTTCTTCTCTCTTAGATGGTGATGGAGCAACGTTCTTGGTTCTGCGGTTAGGGCTTCTTGGTGCAACGTCTTGGTGGAGTATTCTTGATGAGACATCTTGGGGTTGTGTGACACATGTGGGAAGCTGAAATTTTGAATTCTTTGTTGGTTGAAGCATCCTGCTGATCGTTGTAATGCCACCATTCTTTATCTCTATTTTGGCTTGTCTTCCATCGATCTATTGGTATGTTCTATCTACATATTACTTTCATTGAGCCCTAGAAGTTTAAAGTATTTTGCATCTAGCATAGAACATCTTCGGAAATCAGCAAATAAGCTCTTCCAAAATGTATGGGTTCATTTTGGGTTACCTACTTCGATTATTTTTTATCGATATTCTTGATTTATTGAGAAGTTTTGATCCAGTTTATGGGAACTCATGGACACAAGGTTGAAGAAGAGCACAACATTCCATCCACAAACAGACGAACAAACAAAAGTAGTGAACAAAACAATAGTGCATCTCCTTCAAGGATATTTTGGTAAGCATCCTAAACTTTGGGATGAACATTTTCATTACATCCAACATGCCTACAATATGCCAAACAATAATCTACACAAATATCTCCATTTGAAGCTTGTTTGGCCTATTTGCCAAAGTCTCCTTTGGTTTTTCATCTTTGGTAAATATATTGCAGTAGATGGACACAGTGATGTGGACAAAGCCAAGAATTCCATTGAAAAAATCTAATTAGTGCATTAAAGAGTACAAGAACAACTGGAGAAAAGCTAAGCCAAGTACAAAGCAAGACATGATAAACATTGGGTTGATCATGATTTCCAAGTGGGAGATCAAGTTTGGTTGTACATCAGCAAGAAAATATTACAAGATGAAGGTAAAAAGCTCAAGCCAATTAGGTATGCTCCTTTCAAAATCTTGGAGAAAATTGGTAACAACATTTTTCGATTAGATTTTCCACCTTACATGCAAATTTATTCCATTGTGAATGTGAAAATTTTGAGATTGTATGAGCCTGATATGATTGATGATCAAGAAGAGAATGTTCAGATTCCATCTATAGAATATTTTTCTCTTGAATATTTAAGTGAGTTGTAGGAAGACTCCAGTCCTGACAAGAGGATAAGAACTTCACACAGAGGCAATGTGGAGTATCTTCGTGTGAGGCTCAAAGGTACCAATCCAAGAAAACCAAGGTGGATAGAGATCGAGAAAGTGAGGGAGTTTTACCCTCACTTACTTTATGAGTAAAAACAAACTTTTGGCGGTCCAAAAGATTCCAGTGGGGAGGAGTGATCTAGGGGATAAAAAATATGCTAAAAAATTAAAGTGCTAAAAATATGTTGAAACTTGCGTCAAATCGTATACGTCATCGTTATGAATTCAACGATGCTTGAATCACCTCAATCCGACACCGTATGAGGAATTTATGGCGTTCTAAATTTTTTGGCAAACAACAGAAAAAGTCAACTTGTGGGGTTGATTTTATAGATCATACGCATATGTGGTGCTGACGTCAGTAAGCTAACTGGGTTGTACGGATGCCATCAGGTCCAATCCCACGGTTGTTGGACGTACGTTTGATATGGTGGGCTAATCTGATCCAGATTGGACCATTGTATTGTTTTTCATCCATCTCGATGCATTCAGAGTGGAAAAGGTGGAGAAATAAGCTCACGGGACCGTTTTTATCGGCATGACCCAGTTTGGCGAAATGGGGTCTTAAACCTTCCTAGATAATTTTTAGGCATCCAATGAAATTTTTTGGGGTTAAAATTTTGATTCTTTAGAGTTGCATCATTTCATGCTATTTTACACATAAATATCATTCCAGCAACATAAGAAGTGTGCTAATGAGAATCTGTATGCAAAAGTTATGCCACTCAGAAGTTGAACTTCCTTTTTTCACACTTATAATTCGGGAGGATGTCACATTAGATGAGGCTAGCCACATGCTTGTGACGTAAAAAACTCTAGACGAGTCTATATTGTAACTCTAGTTAAGGGTTGATGTAGTCAAGATTAACCACTAGTAGGCTATCGGGCTATGTTATAACCGGGCCACTAAGAGGAAGATGCATTCCATTCTTTTGAGAGAATTTTGTTCCATAGTTGAGAAAATATAGCCAAGAGGGATATGAGGTAGAGCACACAAAGAGGATTTGTGCACTATAGCAGCCCACGAACCACAAGCCATACTTATTTGTACATGCCGCTTTATTTTCCAGAAAGAGAAAGAGAGCGAAGCGACCTCACCTTCCAGCTGGGTTTTCTCCTGAAAGGGTTTCGTAGAGCATAATTTTTTGTCTTATGTGTGTGTGTGAGCTTATTTTGTCGTTCTCTATTTTTTTGCATAATTTCCATTCACATGCTGCACTAATTATAGTTAAATATAAAGATCTTAAAATTTAATAAAATTGTAATAGTGTAAAATCTTCAAATTTCTATTATAATATTATCAGATTTGTTGTGACGAACTGTCCAGTGGAATATCCACAACCGTTTACAGATCATTTGGTATCAGAGCAAGTTTCTTTGGATATTTTGTGGAGTTTGCAGGGGATCTAGGTCGCCAGGGTCGAAAATTGTAAAACCCTAATCATGGTTGGAAAATCTGTAAATGACCATCATGATCCTGTATAGGTGCGGTTTTCACAGTTGGAACATTAAGTCGCAGATATAAATCACAATGTAAAACTCATCATGGAGGCCTTGAATAATACACTTGGGATATTTGGAGAATATGGGAGTTTGAATGTAGAGGAAAATTCTGTAGGGGGATTAGGAGATTGGGAAGACACGAAGAATCAACCGAAGAAAGAACCTTGAAAAGATCAACCCAGTTTGAGTGCCATGAATCAATCCCTATTTATAATGGAAGAAAAAGTTGATATCAAGCTGTACCACGATGAGATTGACTCTCTGAATATGAACCAATGGTTACAACAACTAGAAGTTTATTTTAGCATCCATCAAATCGAGGAAGGGAAAAATATCTCATTCGTGGGGCTAAAATTGGAGGGCCATGCACTGACTTGGTGGGAGAGCCACACGAAAACCTAAGGTTGGAGGGAGAACCTCCAATGACTAAGTGAGAGGATTTAAAACCCTTATTAAGTCATAGTTATATCCCATTGGGTAAGTGGAGGACCAATGGATCCAGTGGAATTACTTTAGGCAAAAGTCAGGCCAAAGCGTGCAGGAGTACACCATAGAATTCAGAAAGATGGCTATAATGTTGGGTATATCTCCAAAGAAACCAAATGTACTCCTTAAATATTTGGGGTGTCTACACCACAATCTCCGTGAGAAGGTGATGTTATTCAAGTCCAAATCAGTGGACAAGGCTTATGTATATGCACAATACTTGGAGAACATAGGCTTGAAGAGAGTGAAATCAAGTGGATCGAAGCAAAAGGAGAAAAAAAATGCTTCTAAGGAGGGAAAGAAGAAGAAAAAAGGGGGAAAAGATAAAAATACAATATCCACAACACACCAATGCAAATATCCGAACAACCACTACAACATTGATGGCCATATAGAGGAGAAGTGTTGGAAGTTGCATCCAGAGCTAAACCCGAAGAACAAAAATAAATATACTAAGAAGAAGAATCTTATGGCCACTGATTAGAGAAACCAAGTTGAAAGCAACTAAGACGTGGATGAGAAGATCGTTTGTACATCAATGCAAAATGAGGTGAACCTGAGTAGCCTTCAACAACAAGAAGAGAATAAAATGACCAAACTATTCCATATAAAGATACAGTTCAAGAAAACAAATATTGATGCTTCGTTTGACTCGGGATTGCAGGCGAATCTCATTGCAACAAAGTTGGTCAAGAAGTTGGGGTTGGAAGTTCTTGATAATCCAAACCCATATCCATTCAGATAGGTAAATAAGGATGCAAATATGAAGGTAACTAAATAATGAAAAAGTAGATCTGCTATCAATGTTGATTTTATTGGTGAAGTAGATGTAGATGTGGTTTCCCTTGATGTATGTGGAGTCGTGTTTGGGAGTGCATACATGTACATGCATGGTGCAATATTCATGAGGAGAGCTAACCAATACCGACTCATCAAGGGTGGAAAATCGTTCTTCATCAATGTGCATAAAGGAAAGTAAAAAATTTCACTGGTAAGTGCCGATCCAGCCAAGAAATTTATTAGTTCCAGCAAGAAGTATGCTTTATTGTTTTTAAGAGAAAATAAGTCTGAAGAGGAGTTAATACGAGACAAGGAACCCCTAGAGGGGTGAATTAAGAAGCAAAAAAAAACAATTAGAGGAGTTGTTACAAGCATACATTGATGTTTTTTGAGAGCCTAAAGGGTTACCACCTAAGAGAGAAGTGGAGCACGAGATCCATATATTTCTGGACTTCCCATTGCCAAATATTTGGATGTACATGTAGTGTGTTATAGAAGCAAGCAAGGTGAATAAACACTTGCAACAATTTCTAGAACATGGTGTCATTCGACCAAGTAAATCACCATGTGGGTCACCCATCATCTTTGTGCCGAAGAAGGATGGGACTTGGTGGATGTGTATAGATTAGAGGGCATTGAACAAAATCACACTCAAGAACAAATAGCCCCTGCCTAGGATAGATTATTTGTTGGATCAGTTGCAACAAGAAAAATACTTCACCAAGCTGGACTTTAAGTCTAGATATCATCAGGTTTGAGTCAAAGAAGAAGATACCTGGAAGACCGCCTTCAAAATCAAGCAAGGTTTGTATGAGTGGTTAGTCATGCCATTTGGCCTATGTAATGCACCAACTACATTTATGAGATTAATGAATGATATACTGTGCCCTTTTATAGATTCATTTGTTATTGTTTATTTGGATGATATACTGGTATATAGTGCTACCTAGGAAGAGCATATTTCACATTTGACATAGGTGCTAGAAACATTGAAGAAGCACCAGTTGCTAGAAAATCTTAAGAAGTGCGAGTTTGCGCATTAGTACTTGGTGTATCTGGGGTATGTGATTGATGGAGGAGAGCTGAAGATAGATCCTTCCAATATGGAGGCCATCATGAAATAGATGATGCCTACTAATGTTTCTGAGGTTAGGAGTTTCATTGGGGAAGCATAGTATCTGATAAAATTCGTAGCCTCGTTTTCAATGGTAGCACGACTGCTCCACACGATAACAAGAAGTGGCAAGAGTTTCGAGTGGGGAAAAGGTAAGCAAAGGGCTTTCGAGGAGTTAAATAAGAAGATTAGTCAAGCACCAGTTCTGACATTACCAAACTTGTAGCGACCCTTTGAAGTGGATACAAGTGTAAGTGGGTATGATATGGGAGATGTCTTGATGTAGGGAGGAAGGCTTATATGCGACCATTATGAAGTATTTCATGGGACAGTCCTTAACTACCCTACCTATGATAAGGAGCTCTATGCCATGGTGCAAGTTGTGAAGAAGTGGAATCACTATTTGATAGAAAAGGAGACAGTAATCCACACAGATCACTAGTCGTTACAGTACTTACAGGCCCAGAGTAAGCTATAATAGGCCAGGTATTACAAGTGGATGGTATTTTTACAACAATTCCATTTGGTGATCAAGTATAAGAAGGGAAACAAAAACAAGTTGGCCGACATGCTTTCAAGGCCACTCACATCGAATATTACAGCTTTGGGGATTCTTATGCACATGGATCCATTCACCCATGACGTATACAAAGAGGCATATCAAAAAGAATGAGGACTTCAAGGAGGTGTATCAAAAATTGCAAATTCAGAGTCATGTTCATGATGCGATAACATTGTTGACTACCATCTCTAGGACGGGTTACTCTACAAGTTAGATAAGCTATGTGTTCCTAGAGGTGAGTGATTGCAGCTAATTAGAGAGGCTCACACCTACAAGGTTGCATGGCACTTTGGTGTAGGGAATACAATGGCTAACTTGTAGAGGTATGTGTATTGGCCCAAGATGAAGGAGCGTGTATCTAGGTTCATTAGAGGATGCATGCTTTGTTGTACTAACAAGCCTAGTAACAGGAAAAAAGGTTTATATCATCCCTTACCTGTACCTACTCGTCCTTGGGAAAACATTTCCATGCATTTTGTGGGAGGTTTACTGACAACCAGGAAGGGACATGACTACATTTTTGTGGTAGTTGACAGGCTCAACAAGATGTGTGTTCTGATACCCTGTAAAAATACCATCAGTGGACAAGAAGCAACAAACTTGTTCTTTGGACAAGTCTAGGTGCACTTTGAGATACTAAGGAGCATCGTTTCAAACAAGGATACAAGATTTCTCAGTGCATTCTGGACTACATTGTGGGAGAAGATGGACACGAAGTTGAAGAGATCTACAAAATCCCATCCACAGACATATGGGCAGACAAAAGTGGTCAACAGGACTTTGGTACAACTTCTAAGGGGATACAACCAAAAGCATCCGAAGAACTAGGATGAAAATTTGGTATATATACATCATTCTTACAACAAAGTAGTCCACACTTCTACAAGAAAGTCCCCATTTGAAATTTATTTTGGATATTTGTTGCCTTCACCATAGGACATTTGATCCAGATTTATGTAGGAACGCAACAGAATAAACATATAACCATAAACACAGAGATGCAGCGGAAATAACACTTCATTTCACTAATATCAAAGAACTGAAATTTGCTTATAGACAGAATGGAAATAAAACTAGCTAGGGTGCTGGTAGCTATCTCTGAGAAGAGATGTGGCGGCTACAGGCCTCTGAACTGAGTTACAATGAGGCTCGAGGGCCTATTTATTATTGAGAAACAATGGAGAACCCTAAACATCCACCTAACCTAGGAGATGGAACCCTAGGAGATGAAGCGCCAAAACTATGGGCCCCGTTTGGGTAAATTGGTGTTTCAACTTCCCAGGGACGTAACTTTGGCATACTATCTCCATTTGACGCTCATGATACATCATTAGAAAGCTCTATCCGGAACAGAATGATATTTGCTGGAGGCGCGATGCCCAAAAAACATCGTTTAGGGCCTCAAAACGGCTCCGGAAGTTCAGGACCCGAAAAACTGCTAAAAATAGTAAGTTATGACGAAACTGAAAAACCAAAAGAGACAATGGTGGGGGCCCAAGTGGAATAGGCGGGTGGCCACCAATATCCACCTGGATCATTCCTCACCCCTTAGGAAGCAATGGTCCCCATTGCGTTAAGTTCCTCCATGAGATGAGGAAATTTCTGCTGAACTTGGTCCCTGGTGAACCACTTTCCTTGGTGCAGGAGTTGGCCAGCTTTGACAACCCGATATAGTTGGATCTTCTGTTGGCGAGTGTTCTTGATTTGCATGTCCATGATACAATCTGTGGTGGCCTGTTCCATGCAGTCTGGATTTAACTCTGTTGGTGTGATTTGTTCTGCAATGTCCGAGGTGTCCAGTAGAGGTGGGAAGTAAGGACGAAGGCGATCCACATTGAAGACTGGGTGCAGACCAAGGAATGGTGGAATACTGAGCTCGAATGCATTGTTCCCTACGGCCTTGGTGATGGTGTACGGACCGTATCGGAGCGGGTGAAGCTTGCGGTGAGGTCCAGTGAGGCGCTCCTTCTGCAAATGTAGCCATACTTTGTCACCCACCTGGAAGTGGTGTGGCACCCGGTGTTGATCATGGCGTTGCTTGTACTTCGCATTTGCTCTGTCCAATATATCATGAACTTGTTGGCGGATGTGTTGAATGCGCTCGATGAAGCTACTTGCTTTGTCAACTTCAGACTGGACATGAGCTGAATTGGCCTGAGCAGCTGCAAACGGCATGGCTATGTCAATGGGACATAGTGTTTGGAATCCCAAGCCCACCTGAAAGGGGCTATGGCCAATTGAACTGTGGAGAGCCCGGTTATAACTGTGTTGTACATAGGGGAGGCTCTCGTCCCATGTGCGTGGATGCTTTGAGTTGTACATGCGCAGAATGTGTACAATCATTCTGTTGACAACCTCTGTCTGGCCATCTGTTTGGGGATGGAAAGCTGTGGACTTGGTGAGCTTTGTGTCCAACATTGACCAGAGGCTGGACCAAAATGTGCTGAGGAACCTGCTATCTCGATCTGATATGATAGACTGTAGGATCCCAAAGTGCACCCACACTCGTTCAAAGAAGAGTTTAGCAGTGGCTTCTGCTGTGATATTCTTCTTACAGGCCGCCATGATGGCCATCTTCGAGAATCTGTCAACGACCACGAAAACACAGTCATTTCCATTCTTAGTAGAAGGTAGGCTCGACATGTAATCCATGGAGATGGATTCCCAAGGTCGACTAGGGGTAGGTAGTGGAGTATATAGGCCTTGCTTCTTGATGGTCGGTTTGGCAATGGCACAAGCAGTGCAGGATCTGATGTGCTTCTCGACATCCTTTGGAAGGTTCGGCCAATAGAAATACTTCTGTAGTATTGCTACTGTTTTCTCGACCCCGAAATGCCCAGCGACTCGACTGTAGTGTGCTTCCCATATCATCTTGGCACGCTCGCTTGAAGGAACACAAAGGTGTCCCAGGTGACATAAAAGTGCATTTTGGAGGTGAAAATTTGGAACTTGCGTGCCCCCCAAGAGTGTCTTGTAAGTGTGGCCGAATTCTGGGTCACTCTCATAGAGAAGCGGCCAATCAGAAGTCTCGTGCCCACAAGAGTTGAGCACAGTGGTGAGCGCCACGATCGGTGGTCGGCTGAGGCAGTCTGCAACATTATTGGTGCTACCCTTCTTGTACTTGATGTTCAAGTGAAACTGTTGCAGATATGTGGACCACTTCTGATGGCGATCATTCTGCAACTTCCCTTGTGTCTGTATGAACTGCAGGGGCCGGTGGTCTGTGTGGATGATTGTTTCCTTCCCCCAAATGTAATGCTTCCATTGTCGACAGGCTTGCACAATGGAATACATTTCTTTGTCATAGGTGGGATACTTGCGAACTGTCTCAGACAATGTCTCACTGTGATATGCCACTGGATGTCCTTGTTGAGTAAGAACTGCCCCAATAGCATAGTCAGAGGCATCTGTCTCGATCTCAAATGGCTGTTGCAAGTCTGGTAAAGTGAGCACTGGGGCAGAACAGAGGCGGTTTTTCAGTTCTGTGAACGCCTTCTGTTGAGGTTCCAACCAAAAATTTTTTGCTCTCGCTCCTCCCTTGGTGACTTGACTCAAGGGCCAAGTGATATGAGAGAATCCCAACACGAACCTCCGATAGAAATTAGCAAGACCCAGAAAGCTGCGAAGCTCTGTTATAGTGGTTGGGGCTGGCCAATCCCGAATGACTTGGATCTTGGCTGGATCCACATGCACCCCCCTTTCATCAATAATGTATCTCAGATATTGAACCTGGGTCATGCCAAACGTGCACTTCTCCAAATTGGCACACAACTTGTGTTGCCGCAGTGTTTGGAGGACTTGTCGGATGTGATGAAGGTGCTCTTCCCAAGTCTTGCTGAAGATCAGAATGTCGTCCAAGTACACCACTACGAATGAGTTGGTGAATGGCCGCAAGATGTCGTCCATCATCCTCATGAAGGTTGCGGGAGCATTCGTCAACCCGAAAGGCATGACCAGCCATTCAAAAAGGCTTTCCTTGGCTTTGAAGGCAGTCTTCCACACATCAGAGGGTTCAATTGGTACCTGGTGATACCCAGACTTCAAGTCGATCTTACTGAAATATTTTGCACCTTGGAGTTGGTCCAGAAGGTCATCAATCCGTGGGATTGGGTACCTATTCCGGACAATGATCTTGTTCAGCGCCCGATAGTCAATACAGAGTCTCCACGTCCCATCCTTCTTCTGTACCAACACGATCGGGCTCCCACAGGGTGATGAACTTGGTCTGAAGTGACCTTTCTGCAACAGCTCCTGAATCTGCCTCTTGATTTCATCATTCTCCGGAACAGAGCGCCGATAGATCAGTCCATTAGGTAGCGGCGCACCGGGGGTCAGATCAATCGGGTGCTTGACCTGACAGTGCAGAGGAACCCCTGTGGGTGAGGTGAATATGTCCCCGTACTCCTCCACAACCTTATCCATTTGTTGTTGTTGTGCAGAGGAGCCCTGTCTGGAGGTTGTGGCCATAGTCTTCTTCTTGCCCTGGGGGCGGATCATCAGGAAAACGAATTTCCTGGTTTGGGAAATGAGCTTACTGCATTGTTTTGCAGTAACCAAAGAGATAGTCGTAGGAGGTGGTACCTCTGGTATCCTGTACAACTTATTTCCCAAAGTAATAATAACAGCACGAGGTCGAGACTCATACACAGCATGACGCTTCCACAAATATGGTTGTCCTAATAATACATCAGAAACATCAATAGGAGCAACATCACATAATACCTCATCCGTGAAGGGCTTGATGCTATAGGGAAGGCGACACTGCTGGCTGACGCGGAGATCTCGTCCTTGGTGAAGCCACCTGATGGTGTATGGATGTGGGTTAGCTGTGGTTGGCAAGCCCAACCGCTTCATGACGTCTGCTGAAATGAGGTTCTTTTGGCTCCCATTGTCGACAATGAACTGTATAGGGGAGCCCTTTACCCACATCTGGGATTGGAAGAGACGTTCCTCCTCCTTTGGATCTTCCAGTTCCTCCTTTTGGATCTTTGTAGTGGCAACATTGGCATTGGGCTCCGCATCAATAATCTGTTTCCCTTTTTCATTCCAGGTTCTGATTCGGAGTCGGAGCATGCATCTGACTCAGAAGCCCTCATCTCGGCCACTAGCGACTGCTTGGCCTGACACTCACTTGTGTTGTGAGTGGAGCTCTTATGGAACTCACACCACTTTCCCGTGTCCTTCTTTGGCTTTGCGGTGCTATTCTTTTCTTGTGGCTTCAATGAGTTGTCTTTAGCCGCCATGCCTTGGCTCTGTCCTTTGTTCTGTGGTTTGGAAGCACCTTTCCCTTGCTTTTGATTCACAGATCCAAAGTCTCGCTTCTTCTGCTTGAATTTCTGCTCAATCTTGGCAGCATACCGGTATGCCGTACCAAGCGAGGAGATGTCAAAGAACTCCATTTCCTCCTGAATGTATTTGTGCAGACAGCTGCGATACTTTAGCACCAGATGTTTCTCTGAATCTTTGATACCCAACTTTGTGCGCAGGGTATGGAACAGATTCGTCAGCTCATGCACATCTTGATCCCTTTGTTGTCGCGGCGTGGTCCATTGTATGTACTTGTCCTCATAGCTCCCCACGGGATAGTACTGTTCCTTGATGGCGTCTCGGAAAGAATTCCAAGTTGGTACGGCCGAGAACAGAGAGGGTTCTGTCTGGTCCTTGTTCTCACAGTAGGTTTCCCACCAGTCCTTTACATGGGGGGTAGCTTTGAGGAGTGCAAAAATAATCTTCTCCCGGTCTGAAAAGTCATGAACAGAGAAATATACTTCTAATAGATTCAACCATCTATCTATGGCATATGCGTCTATTTGACCCTCAAATATGGGAATGTCAAAATTTACTTGTACCTTAAAGGGAGTCGCAACTCCAGAGTGGCTACTGGATGCAGATGCGCCGCCGGTGGGCAGCCGTTGAAGGATCTGAGCAAAGCTATCCATCATCTCGTTCCTTTGCTTTTCGAGGGCCTCCTCGAGCAATATTTTGATAGGATCTCGTGCTCCCTCATCTTTCTTTTCGTCCCCCATGGGCGTCCGTCGAGGTTTGCGAGGCTGATCTTGCAAAGGTTCCACCAGATCAAGCCCTAGCTCCTTATACCCAGACCTCGTTGGGGACATGCAAAGAAGGATCGAGAAAAAGCAGACCGCTCTGATACCACTGATCCGGATTTATGCAGGAACGCAACAGAATAAACATATAACCATAAATACAGAGATGCGGCGGAAATAACACTTCATTTCATTAATATCAAAGAACTGAAATTTGCTTACAGACAAAATGGAAATAAAACTAGCTAGGGCGCTGGTAGCTATCTCTGAGAAGAGATGTGGCGGCTACAGGCCTCTGAACTGAGTTACAATGATGCTCGAGGGCCTATTTATTATTGAGAAACAATGGAGAACCCTAAACATCCAAAAACCTAACCCTAGGAGATGAAGCGCCAAAACTATGGGCCCCGTTTGGGTAAATTGGTGTTTCAACTTCCCAGGGACGTAACTTTGGCATACTATATCCGTTTGACGCTTATGATACATCATTAGAAATCTCTATCCGAGGACTACAAATTTCGCCACAAATATAATTCCGAAATGGAATGATATTTGTCGAAGGCATTATGCCTAAAAAACGTCGTTTAGGGCCTCAAAACGGCTCCGGAAGTTCAGGACCCGAGAAACTGCTAAAAATAGTAAGTTATGCCGAAACTGAAAAACTGAAAGAGACAATAGTGGGGGCCCAAGTGGAATAGGCGGGTGGCCACCAATATCCACCTGGATCAACATTACATATGGCAGCAAGGAGGAGTGAGGGAAGATCTTACAGGAGACGCTTTGAGGATTGGAAATTTTATATATAAGATCAGGCAGATCGATCTATATGTACAATAAACATTGCAGAAGTCATAGGAGAAGTATAAGGCCAAGCATGATCAACATAGAACAAAGAAACCGTTCAAGGTGTGTGACAAAGTATGGCTACAATTGAACAAGGAGAGGCTACAGGGGCCTGGTAAGAAAATCAAGGCTCTAAGGTATGGTCCCTTTGAGATACTAGAAAAGGTGGGTGATAATGCCTATCAACTTAGTTTACCACCATATATGCACATTTACTCAATTATGAATGTAGAGAATTTGAAACTCTATGAGCCTTCCATGCTATATTATGAAGAGGAACAAGTCCTACCTTATGTGAAGGATTTAGCACCAGATGCTCAGGCAGAGTTGACAAAAGATACAATTTTTCAAAAGAGGTTAAAAACTACAAGACATGGCAATATGACCTTTGGCAGATTTGGTTGAAGGGACAACTTCTAGGCAAAGCTAAATGGTACACTAGAGAGAAGGTGGAGGAAAAATTTCCTTACTGCATTCAGTAGAAGCTTTTGGGGACCAAATACGCCAAAAATGGGGAGGTTTGATCTAGATTGGATCATTATATTGTTTTCCATCCATCTCAATGCATTCAGAGTGGAAAAAATGGAGGAATCAACTCACATGACCGTTTTTACCGGCGAGACCCAGTTTGGCGAAACAGGGTATTAAACATTCTGGGAGCGTTTTGAGGTATCAAATGACGTTTTTTGGGGGAAAAAATTTGGCACCTCAGTGCTACACCATTTCATGCTATTCTACACACAAAGATATTTCCAACGCTTAGAAGTTGACCTTCCTATTTTCACACCTATAATTCGGGAGGTTGCCGCGTCAGCCCCCATTATTCATGGAAAAAGGGCAGCACGTGTTTGTGATGTAAAAGAATCTAGAAGAGTATATATTGTAACTTTTGTTAAGGGTTTATTTAGTCAAGATTAACCACTAGTAGGCTTTCAAGCTATGTTATAACCAGACCACTAAGAGGAAGAGGCATTCCATTCTTTCGAGAGCATTTTGTTCCATATATGAGAAAATATAGCCAATATGGATAGGAGGTAGAGCACACGAAGAGGATTTGTGCACTGCAGCAGCCCACGGGCTACATGCCATACTTCTTTGTACCTGTAGCCTTATTTTCCAGAGAGAGAAAGAGAGTGAAGTGACCTCACCTTCCTACTGGATTTTCTCTCGAAAGGGTTTCCCATAGCATATTTTCTGCCTTATGTGTGAGTGTGAGCTTATTTTATCGTTCTTTATTTTTTTGCATAATTTCCATCCACATTCATGCACTAATTAGAATTAAATATACAGATCTTAAAGTTTAATAAAACTGTAATAGTGTAAAATCTTCATATTTCTAATATAATATTATCATATATGTTGTGACGAACTGTCTAGTGGAATATCCACGATAGTTTACAGATCACAATCACATGCCACCATGTGGGCCAATCAGAGGGTGCACGTGGCCCTATGAGAGGCCACCATGTGGCTCTAGGAAGTGGAACAAAAATTGCTTATTGCACCAGATGAGGCTCCGCGTAGTTCGACCCCACGACCTCTAACTAACCAAAGGATCGCCTAACCAATAGGCCACGAATGTTGCTCATTAAATATGGGTGATAATTTTATATTTAAAATATAACAATGGAGTGGTTGGGGAATGAGAGGGTCGCCTTGGTTTTTGGCATCTCATAGGACTGCAGGTGAAGAACAAGGGGGTGTCAGTGGAAGTCTCGACCCACGGTTTTGGGCATGCAATGTAACTAATGACGAAGAGTTCCGGGGGGGGGGGCGAGGCGTGTAGCACCTTGCCCACACCCAAGGCCCAGGTTTTATGAACACCAAAAAACCGGGAGTGGGGCTAGGGGAGGGTGTGTGGCTTATGGCCCGCACCACTCGGTCCCATGGGCTCCATATGACCAGGCACGCAAAGGTCGGGAGGGGCTTCGGCCTAATGCATTAAAAAAATATTTAATCTTTATAACCAAAACAACAAGACCACTACTTATAGTTGCAGATTGAACTTGTGACTTGTGGGATACCATCCTTAGCGCTCTACCAATTGGGCTATGGAAGTTTTGTTGCCAGTTTTGCTGAGCGAAACCTGTTTTTAGAGCAATTTGTAGGAATTTTGAAGAAAGAAGCCTATCTTGCCCATATTTCAACCTTTTAGAGCTCAAGAAAAGCCTAGACAGGGGTTTTTGGGCATTCTGGACACAATAACATTGTTATTTTTGCAGATTGAATCTTGTATGATGATGTATCAAACATTTTAGCATATAATAAAAAAAATGCCACCATTGGAAGCTGGACCCGAAGATGTATCCTAGGAGGGGTGAACTCCGTTATCAATTTGTTGTATTTGATGTTGCATGTTTGCCCATTTTAAACTGTTAACATTTTGCAAAATTTACTTAAGTTTGTGTGCTTTTACAATCACAATCCATTGTCTAAAAGACATAAACTAATTTGCAAATAATTTCATGAAACTTTCACTTTTAAGTTTGGATCATCTCCACTACCCGAGTTATCGTTGTACATTTACCACCCTTCAACTAACCCCATGCATTTATAACGAGGAACTAGAAATGAGAACTTTAAATCTTGATAAAAACAATGAGCATCTACAATGAAAACATAAATGAATTAAACACAACAAATACTTAACCTCTCCTCGATTTTCAAAAATATAATTGTTTAATATATGATATATTTTTGTCACATACAATATACTTTTATGTACCAATAAAAATATTAAAAAAAAAATTATATATATATATAACGTGATTCAATCCACAAAATATATTTATATAATACAAATCCAAGTATATTAAAAATTACAATATCAAATAAATAACAATTATAAGCCAAAAAAATACGATAAAATGATAAAATAAATTGAGACAAATCTACTCTTATGCAAAATTTAAAGTCAACTTGACAATTTCACTATTTTAAGGCGTGTATAAGGCCGACATGCTTCCAAATAGACAATTTCACTATTTCAACTTGACATGCTTCTAATATTTGGTCAATTAAGGTTGAGGTACCTAAATCTTTTTTGGGAAGGGAAGTTTCTTACCATGATTTTCAAAAGTTAATTCATTTCAAGCCTTTCATTTAATAAGTGACTAAAAGACGAGAGAGAAAGAGTTTACAGCTTAAATGAATTACTTTGATGTGATATAGGTGATATCGAAAGCCAAGCTCTTATCTCAATTAAAATTGGATTTTTTAAAAGTTATTTTGAGAGGCGAGGAGTATTAATGTAAAATGAAATTTTAAATAAGGGAATATTAATATGTAATGAAATATTGTCTTAACGAGAATGTTAATAAATATATTGATATAGTAAGATCATTTATCATTGTTGTGTATGTATCATAATAAAGGGATATTTCACATTGACTTATGAATTTGCATCTTAAAATTAAAATTTTGATAAATAATTGTGATTTCTCATAATTATTAGGTATGTAGGATTATCCACAACACATAAGTAAGATTAATATTATTTTATAAGAGTTAAATCTAAAATAACAAGTATATTGGTTAGAATTTAGAATTTTGAATGTATGTGACTTACTTATAATTATATATATTTCAAATTAATTTGGATAATCAAGTTTGGGGTGTCTAAACCTTTCATCATGGTTTAAAGGCAGATTATTATAATATTGTAATAATAATTAGAGTATAATGGGTCGACATATGTGGGTAGGACTATATTAGATCTTGAAGGAAAACTTAAAATAACCTTGTCCAAGGTTTAGGAATATCTAGAAATAATGAAGTCAAGTTTTATATTCTTCTTTGTGGTCCCTTTCTAGCAAAGGAATTTAGTATAATATCTCTAATCATCATAAAATTCAAGTGTCATTATCATCTCGATGGTTATGAAATCAATCTCATCAAATAATAACCTTGCTTCAATCATTGCTTGAACCAACAAGGAGGTCAATAGGCTACACAAGGTCTCATATTTTTAGGTCTAGAGAGAATTATATTCTCGAGCTAATTCACTAGTTAATGTATCCACCTCACCTAACGAAGGAGCCTTGAGGTAAAATGTAGAGAAATTTCACTACATAAACCCCGAAGTCCCTTATGAAATGAAGCCATGTATCATCATCATCATTCATCACCAAATGTCTCGACATCACCCATACCAGTCTTCAAGCATGGCAATGGGATTCGAAAGGACACAACCCACCTATTGACATGTGTCTCATATATTTATTTCCTCTGGTTTATTGTCAATGGCGTAGGATAATGAAGCGGTGTAAGACGGGAATTCACTACAACTTCTAGAGAAACATCACTTAGCTCTGACCTTACCTAATAAAAGTTTATGTTGGTATTTGGTTGGTTTATTGGAACTTTGGTTTTAAGGCTTCATCATTGAGGTGTTTTTAGTGGATATTCATTAGTATGTTTTGGCTCCTCAAACTTCTTCGGATTCTTGTTATTGGAATTTTACATTATGTTAGAATCTAGCTCACAGTGTGGCTTCCCTACATTATTTTCTCCTGGTGATTTTGTTCTCTCTTGGAACTTATCTCTCTAACTCTCTGAGTTTCACACATACGTAGATTTTTTCACCTAATGTTATGGTTTTTAGATGTTTAGGACATGAATTTTTTGTTTTGCTGGGGCCTAGATGTGTTGATCTTTATAACTTTGGTTCCATGAATTTTTGGAATCATAATGTTTTAGCAGTATTGTTGTTTGGTTTCCGGATCAAGGGGCCATTTCTATGTTATGGATCTAGGGCTCTCCTAGGATATATTTGTGAAAATTTGAGGCTTTCGTTAGCCACCTTTGCTTTGGGTGTAGTAATTATGTATTATAGGGAGGCTTAGGAGATTTGAAGGTCTCTTGAAGGAACCAAAAGTTTATTCAATGCAATAGAACCTTTTCTCAATGACGTCTAAGGTTCATGAAACAAAACATTCAATGCACTTCACAAAATAAAACAATTATTAATCCTTTGGTTCAAGAAAATGAGAAAATAGATGTTTTGGGAGTTGAGTGTGGTATGTTAAGAACATGGTCATCAACTTCGCTAAATATTCTCACTCCATGGCCTTAAATCACAATATGCCAATCAACTTGATTCAAACATATCGTAAGGATGAGGAGATAGTGCACCAAATGATAAAAGACATGGACATTGAACAACATAACTCACTTCCCTCCATTGTAGGATGAAAGGAATCTAACAATGACTATGTACTTCATTATTGTTTATGTTTTTAAAAGCAATTAGAATATCAAGTATCTTTTTTAAGCAATATACATATAATGATAACTAGGATGTCATAACTATGGATTCTTGCAAACTTTATTTTTTGACTTATGAGGGTTGCCAATTTTGTTTTAAATCTTAGAAAAGTGTTGCTTGTACACGTTATAGACCAAATGCTCAAAATATCATAAGAAACCTTAAGTACACACCATGTAAGTGTGGAGTACAACTACTATAAAGATAAGATAGATAAGTTACACAATAGCTCCTTGAGTAATAAGAGATCCTCCTTTAAATAGTCGAGTACCTTCATACATTCAAACCCATGTCCTCAATAATGACTATACGATCTCTATATATATTTATTCACACATTACACACATGGTCCCTTTCTTATTAGACCGATCCTATGATGATTGGTTGTTGCATCCTTTTATTTTCGTCAATCCCATGTAGTGTTTTTATGAATTCTCCAATTAGTAGTGGTTGTTGGTCATTGATTGTTGTGAAACCAACTCCAAAAATAGAAGAAAAGAGATATCAATGCCTTAGAATTGAGCCACTTCGAGGGGGCAACCTCCAATACATTATAAGAATGAAAAATTCTTGGATGATACAAATTACAAAACCTCCTTTCTATATATAGGAGTCCATGGGGCCACAATGTAATCCTAGTGGGGCCACAATGTAATCCTAGCCGGCCTAACAATAATAATTTAAGGGCACAATAATAACAATATGGGGGTTACAGGGGTACAATAATAACAATAAGGGGGTTACACTAACAACAATAAGGGACTATACTAGTAATATAGGGACCTAACATGCCCCTCTCCTTCAAAAAAGTGTTGTCCTCAATGCTTGAGTAGCTCTGGGTGCTTCTGTATAAAATTCTCATCCTCCCATGTAGAATCTTCGGTGGGTAAGTTCTTCCACTTGATGAGATACTCTGAAATTGATCGATTCCGTAGTTGTCGAGTTCTTTTTTCCATGACTGCTTCAGGTTCCAATATGATTTTCCCTTCCCCATCAAGTTCTGGCAATACTGTTTGAACTGGAAGATTTTCACCTATAACCTTCTTTAAGCATGAAACATGGAAATCTGGATGCACTCGTGAAGAAGTAGGAAGCTCCAACACCTTGTAAGGACCATAGTACTTTGGCGATAATTTATTATCCCTCTTAGCTTGCTTGAGGGACATTTGTTTGTATGGTCAATGTTGTAAAGCTCTTGAGTCTCTACATCAAAACTTATCTAACGGTAATGCAGGTAAAATGAGTTCTTAGAAATGTTACCTACTTTTTTTTGGTAGCATAAAAAGCACCCGATTTTGAAAAGTGGTGATGCAGAATCACCATTTTTATTTATGAAGTATGAATATTTGTTTTAAAATGTTAGTGAATTTCATGTTAATTTTGAAATGTATTGATGCAGCATCAACTTTTTTTTTTTTTAGAGTGGTGATTTTCATGCTAATTTTGAAACGTATTGATGCTGCATCAATTTTTTTTTTAAGAGCGGTGATTTTCATGCTAATTTTGAAACGTATTGATGCTGCATCAACCTTTTTTTTGTAGAGTGGTGATTTTCATGTTGGTAATAAAACACAAAACTTAGATAAAAATATATATATATATATAAAAACAATAAAAAAAACCCAATAAAAATGTAAAAAAAAACAAAAATAGCTCGTAAAAATAAAAAAATTTAAACAAAAATAAATAAATAAAAAACAAAAATATTTGAAACTTATATCAAAGGAAATGACAAAATTTGAAAAAAAAAAACACATAATTTAAAGAAAAAAAAACAAAAATTGACCAAAATTTTTTTAAAAAAAAAACATCAAAATTTTTTTTTTTCTAACTTATTAAAAATAAAAAATAAAAAATGAAAATGAAACAATTTATAGATTTTAAAAATGAAAAACTAAATAAACTAAAAAATTAAAAAAAACAATTAAATTAAATTAAAATTTAAAAAATTTAATAAATAAATTTTAAATTTTAAATTTTAAAAAATAATTAATCTATAATATTATATATAAAAATAAAATTAAAAATTAAAAAAATTAAACAAATTGAATTTAAGATAAAAAAATTGAATAAAAAAAAATAATTTTAAATTTTTTGAAAATATATATATATAAAATTAAGAAAATAATAATAATAATAATAAAATTAAAAAAAAATAAAAACAAAATTAAAAAAAAAAACAAACAAATTATATTTTAAATAAAAAATTAAATTAAAAAAAAAATTTAAATTTTTTGAAAAAAAAATATTTAAAAAAAAAAAAAATCAATTAAAAAAAAAAAATCAATTAAAAAAAAGAAAATAAAAAAAATGGCGGCGGTGGTGGTGGTGGTGGGGGCGGCGCCACCCGGCCTCCCGGCGAGGCGGCGGCGGAGGCCGGCCGCTGGGCGGGCGGGGTGGCTGCGCACCCCCACCACCACCACTGCCGCCCCACCGCCACTACCACCGCAATTTTTTTTTTTTTTTTTAAATTGATTTTTTTATTTTTAAATTTTATTATTATTATTATTTTTTTAATTTTTAATTTTTATTTTATTTATTTATTTATTTGTTTATTTTTTATATTGTTATTATTATTATT
Organism: Pinus albicaulis; assembly: GCA_034641835.2. Taxonomy (NCBI): domain Eukaryota; kingdom Viridiplantae; phylum Streptophyta; class Pinopsida; order Pinales; family Pinaceae; genus Pinus; species Pinus albicaulis. The sequence continues at coordinate 6,198,811 of MU968551.1, read as the reverse complement.
TTTTTCAAATTTTTTTTTTTAATATTATTTTTTTTTTCAAAAAATTTATTTATTTATTTTAATATAAAATACAATTTGTTTTGTTTTGTTTTGTTTTTGTTTTTTTTTAAATTTTGTTTTTCTTGTTTTGTTTTGTTTTGTTTTTTGTTTTTTTTTTGTAAATTTTATTATTTTTTTTGTTTTAATTTTTTGTTTGTTTGTTTGTTTTTGTTTGTTTTTTTGTCTTCTTCTTCTTCTTTTTTTTTTAAATTTCATAATTTTTCTTTATTATTTTATAAAATTTAATAAATTTTGTATTTTTTTTTTAAATTTATTTGAATTTAATATTGTTTTTTAAATGTTTTACTTTTTTATTAATTTTTTTTTGTTAATTACATAAATTTTTTATATTTTAATTAAATTTGTGTATTTAAAATTAGATTTATTTATTTATTTATTTTTAAATAATTAAATTATTTTTTTTTAAAATTAATTTGTTTTTATTTTTTATTTTTTTTTAAAATTTAATATTATTATTATTTTTATTTTTATTTTTTTAAATTTTCCATTTTTAATTGATTTTTAAAGTTTTAATTTTTAATTTTTTAATTTTTAAATTTTTTTTAAAATTTAATAAAATCTGATATAGATACATATTTTAATTTAAGTTCATATATATATTTTATTTTTTATAATTTAAATTTAATTTATTTTTTATAGTTTATTTGTTTTTTTATTATATATTGTTTTAAATTTAATATTTTCATTGTATTTTATTTTTATTTTTTAATTTTTAATTTTTTTACTTTTAATTTAAATAATGTTTTTTTTTTAAATATTTTTATTTAAAATTTAAAATTTATTAAAATTTAATATATTTTCTTCAATTTAATTTTGTGTTTTAATTTTTTAATTTATTTTAATTTTTTTTTTTAAATTTAATAAGCATTTTCTTTTTCTTTTTTAAATTTAACTTCTATATTTTATTTTTTGTAATTTCCTTCTTTTTTTTACTTCTTCTTCTTCTTTTTTTTTTAATATTTTTATTTTGTTTTTATTTTTATTTTTTAATTTCTATATTTTTTTAAATTTTAATCTTAAAATATTTTCGTTTATTTTTTTTCTTTAAATTTTAGGTTTTTTTAATGTTTGAATTAAAATTTTTATTTTGTTTTTATTATTATTTTTTTTATCTTCATATATTTTTAAATTTTAAGCTTTTAAATGTTTTTATTTTTTAAATTTATTTATTTATTTATTTTTATTTATTTATTTATTTATTTTTTATTTTTATTTTTTTCTTCTGAAATTTTAGGTTTTTTTTTAATGTTTGAATTTTAAAAATTAAAAAATATTACTTCTATTTTTAAAATGCCAAAAGTATGACACAATTTTTTTTTTTTGTTATTCCAGCATCAACTGGTTTTGTTTTAAGGGTGTTTTTTCAATCCTTTTTTCAAGAAACAATTTTGTTTTTACCATAATTTTATAAAATGTTGAAATTTGACCTTAAAAAAAACGAAGTGTGTTCTGGAATACACACTTTTTGTTTTTGGGGTGTTTTTTCAATCCTTTTTTCAAGAAACAATTTTGTTTTTACTATAATTTTATAAAATGTTGAAATTTGACCTAAAAAAAAACGAAGTGCGTTCTGGAATACACACTTTTTGTTTTTGGGGTGTTTTTTCATGTTTTTTGAGTCTTTTTGGGCTAGAGTTCCCGTTTTGAGATTAGGTTACCTATTTCATCGGTAACAATGTTCTCTCGCTGCGATGTTGATATGCCTATTGTTTCATTCGATTTTGTGCCAAATTCAGGTTATCCTTTAAGAGTTGGAGAACTTCTTGTTGATGCTCGATGGGATCTTCCACTGCTTGAACCTTCGAATTTTCTCTTAAAGATGATGTGATGGATGGTGGATGATATCCATAAAGTGCCATAAATGGGGTCATTTTTGCTGCAGTATGGAAGGAAGTGTTATGCCACCATTCAGCGAGAGGTAACCACTTGACCCATTGTGTTTGTTTATCAGATACAAAACAACGAAGATATCCTTCCAAACATTTATTTACTATCTCAGTTTGACCATCAGATTGAGGATGATAAGATGAGCTATGAGCTAATTGAGTACCCAAACAAGAAAATAACTCCGTCCAAAAATTTCCGGTAAAAATGGGATCTCTGTCGCTCACAATAACCCTTGGGCTTCCATGTAGCTTTTGAATTCTGTCCATAAATGTAGTAGCAACTGTACTTGCTTTAAATGGATGAGATAATGCACAAAAGTGTGCATACTTGGTAAGTCTATCAACTACCACCACGATGACACTCTTTCCTTCGGACTTAGGTAAACCTGCGATAAAATCCATTGAAATCTCCTCCCAACGTTGACTTGGAATGGATAAAGGTTGTAGAAGTCCCGGGGTCTTAATTGTCTCAACTTTATTCTGCTGGCAAACCAAACATTCCGCCACAAACTTTTGAATATAAGATTTAAGGCCATCCCAAAAAAATTCTTTCTTCACCCTGTGGTAAGTTTTTAAAAATCCTGAGTGTCCTCCTAAAGGAGAAGTGTGCAATTTCAAAAGAATATTTTGTTTTAGTTGGGAATTCTTACAAAGATATAAGCGATCTTTGTACCATAAGGAATCATTTTTCCAACTAAATGTATCGGATGTACTAGGATCTTGCTGCAACTTTTGAATGAGTGTCCATACATCTTTGTCCTTCTTCCATTCATCTCTTGCTTCGGTTATCCAATCTGGTTGGATAATAGAAATGGCACAAAGCAATGCTTCCACCTCTTCATTCTTTCTTGAGAGTGCATCTGAAACAACATTTAGCTTCCCTTTTTTGTATATTATTTCAAATTCATAACCCAACATCTTTGTGACCCATTTTTGCTGCTCTTTTGAAGATAGTCTTTGTTCCAAAAAATGTTTAAGACTATCATGATTAGTTTTTACCTTGAAGTGTCTTCCTATTAGGTAAGTTCGCCATTTCTTTAGTGTATGCAGTATTGCTAACATTTCCTTCTCATAAATAGGTTTTTGTAAATACTTTCCTTTGATTGTACGACTTTCAAAAGCAATGGGTCTTCCTTCTTGCATTAAAACAACACCAATTCCATTTCCTGAGGCATCACATTCCACAATAAAGGTTTTTGTGAAGTCTGGCGTAGCTAAGACCGGTGCTAGGCACATTGCCTCTTTAAGATGTTCAAAGGCCTTAGTTGCTTCAGGAGTCCATGAAAATGCATCTTTCTTCAATAATATTGTTAGAGGTGCTGCTATTCTCCCATAATTCTTAACAAACTTGCGATAATACCCTGTTAACCCGAGAAATCCTTGCAACTGCTTTATGGTTGTGGGGACTTTCCATTCCTTAATGGCTTTAATTTTGTTAGTGTCTACCTTAACACCCTCGTGAGATACAATATGACCCAGATATTCCACCTCTTGTACTCCAAAGAAACATTTGGATGTTTTTGCATATAATTGTTTCTCCTGCAATAGTTTGAGCACACTGTCAACATGTTGAACATGATCCTTCCAAGACCCTCTGTAGATTAGTATATCATCAAAAAATACTACCACAAATTTTCTCAGGAAGGGTTTGAAAATGGAATTCATCAACCCTTGAAATGTAGAAGGTGCATTGGTAAGGCCAAAAGCATGACCAAAAATTCATACTGACCCTCATGAGTTCGAAACACTGTTTTTGGAATATCTTCAGTCTTCATTCTAATTTGATGATATCCTGAACGAAGATCCAACTTGGTAAAATAAATTGCTCCATGTAATTCATCCAATAATTCATCAATCATAGGAATGGGAAATTTATCTTTAATGGTGAACTTATTGAGCTCCCTATAATCTGGACACATGCGCCATGATCCATCCTTCTTGTGCACCAATACTACTGGAGTAGAGAAGGAACTTTGACTAGGTTGAATTATACCAGCCTCTAACATTTCTGCAATCATATGTTCAATTTCGCTCTTTTGGACATAAGGATATCTATAAGGCCTGATGTTTGGAGGAACACTTCTGGGAATCAAATGAATAGCATGATCATGATCACGAATAGGTGGGAGTCCTTTGGGAGTTTCAAACACCTTGGAATGATTGTCCAAGACTTTTTGGAGATCTGCAGAAATAGATGATTTTGATGTTGGAACTTCTAGTGAGCATAATTGTGCAATTACGCCTTGTTGTTATTTCTTTAAAAGCTTTGTCATGACATTCGAGCTTATTATCTTTCATGACTTCCTTGCAATACCCCGTAATTCGACTTCCTTTCCTTCTAAATTTTTTTTCAAGAAAAGTTCTTGAAAATTAAAAGCTACCATCCCCAAAGATTGTAACCATTGTACTCCTAGTACAACATCAACACCTCCCATAGGAATGGAAAGCATTGGACTATTCAATACATATTCCCCCATGGTTAGCTTGATATTATGACATTTTCCCGAGCAATTTATAGTTCCTCCATTTGCAACCATTACTTGACATTCTGGTGCTGGGTATAGGAAACAATTTAATTCCTTGGCTACCTTACAATGAATAAAATTATGGGTGCTACCTGAATCAATCAACACTATTACCCTTTTCTTCTTGATATGTCTTTCTATCTTGAGAGTTTGAGGAGTGGTAATTCCTGCCAGTGCATTACACGATATGGTCGGATTCATTTCTTCCTCTTCTAGGGCTGGTTCCTGGTGTATATCCTCTTCTTGTTCATCTTCTTCTTCCTCTTCACAATCTATGTAAAATAATTTCTTCTCAGCACACTTATGACCTTTAGTGTATTTTCTATCACAACTGTAGCAAAGCCCTTTTGCTCTTTTTTCTTCCAATTGTTGTGGTGTCAACCTTATAGGTTGTGGAAATCTAGGAGTAGCGACACTTCCATTCAATTTTCTTGCCAACTTGAATGCATTCTCCGATGAATCGAGGTTCCAAAACGTGAACTTCATCGGATGTTATCCTTTAAAGTACCTATGAAGAGATCAAATCTGTGTTCCTCCGGAATATCGATTACCCTTATATTCAATTTTTTGAAGTCCTCAATGTGCTCCCCCACTGAACACTTTTGTTTGAGATTTATCAATTGGCTAAAGAAAGTGTTGCTCTTTGTATCCTCATAATGTGCTATCATTTCCTCCGTAAAAATTGACCAAGTGACAATTTTTTTACTGGAGCAAAGCCATCGATACCATACAAATTTATTTTTTTCTAAATGTAAAGTTGCAATGCGTACCTTTTGTGCGTTTTTCACATTATTGAGATCAAAATATTGCTCCATCTGTAGTATCCATGTTACAGGATCCTTTTCATCAAACTTCTTCATATCCATTTTTGGAATATGGTGGTTCTTCCCTCCAACATTAGAGTTTATGAAATCACGATTAACCACGATTAACATTTATTTTGTTCTCATCATGAGTTTCCTTTACTATCTTTTCACCATTAGGAAACATTTCTTGTATCAACTTTGTCAAACCTTCCATGTCTTCTTTTAGATCATTCTTCATGTTTTCCATCTTAGATTCCATGTCATCCATCTTAGATTCCATGCCAGCTTCCATGCTATCCATCTTAGCTTCTAGTCCATTCTTCAAACCATCCATCTTAGATTCCACGCCTTTCTTCAAACCATCCATCTTAGTTTCCATGCCTTTCTTCAAAACTTCCATGTCATTTTTTGTTGCTCTTTGCGAGAGCGAAATTTGTTGCACTTGCTCTTGTAATTTTGATATGTCATGTTGCCATTATTTGTCTTCATGAGTCATAGTAGAGCCTTCTAAAGGTTTAATGGGTGTTGAATTCTTTTTAGGGGCGATTTTAGAATCCAATATTGATATCTATTCTACAATATTCCCTTGGAATCAATTCAACTTGATTCTTCAAACAAGACTTATGCAGTTTGGAAAAAAAATACACACCTTTTAATTGCTTTTGAGGAGTTTGATATTGAAATTGACTTATCTCTATAATTGCAGATCCTCAATATTTGAAATTCGGAATTGTAGTAGTCCTCTGAAGCTTATTTCAAATGCCATAGGTTTGACTTGATTTTGATTCTTCAAGACAAATTTATGTCCAATATCCCATAATGACCTAATTATGGACTGGTTCAGTAGAGAAAAATTGTACGACTTGCCACGTGTCACTGTTTTCTTCTTTGGATCTAAAATTTATAGACAGGAAACTACAGTCCGTGTACTTCTAGTCACTTTTTACAGAATTCCAATCTGATGCTCAGAGAGAGAGTTATGAATATTTTCCCACGATCACCTCTTTGAGATGAAATTCGGGAGCCTGAAAAAGACCTAACTTCCATAGATCATCATCTCCAAAAATGTTGCGAACCAAGCTCTGAAATTTTTCGACAAGGTTCCTCAGGATTTCGGATTCACACTCTAAAAATTTCAGCTTTTGAACCTTCATAGAAAAAACGTTATAGCGAAAATTCAGCGATGACCTTTTTAAGTGAAATTCAGGAGCCTGCAAAAAGCCCTAACTTCCACAGATCATATCTTCGAAAATATTGCAAGAAAATCTCTGAAATTTTGCGATGATGTTTCTCAGGATTTCAGATTCGCACTCAAAAATTTCAGCTTCTAAACCTTCGTAGAAAAAAATTTATAGCGAAAATTCCACGATGACCTGTTTGGAGAAACGAAACCCTAGAATCCAAAGCTCTAAGACCAATTTGTTAAACCAGCTCAAAAAATAGAAGAAAAGAGATATAAACGCCTTAGAAAGGAACCACTTCAAGAGGGAAACCTCCAATACATTACATGAATGAACAATTCTTGGATGATACAAATTACAAAACCTCCTTTCTATATATAGGAGTCCATGGGGCCACAATGTAATCCTAGTGGGGCCACAATGTAATCCTAGCCGACCTAACAATAATAATTTAAGGGCATAATAATAACAATATGGGGGTTACAGGGGTACAATAATAACAATAATGGGGTTACATTAAAAACAATAAGGGACTATACTATAATATAGGGACCTAACATTGATAATATCCTATTGCATATCAATTTTGTGATGCCCTGTTCCATGAACATTGATGAGTATTCCAAATTCTCCCTTAATATTGTTGATATTGATCTTCTTGTATTCCGTTAAAGTAATGAGGATGTTGATATGGATTCACATTCGATGGATTTTTACCGCTCCACATACCTATTTCATCTATCTCACTTTCAAAGACAGTGGCCTTCTTTATCCTCTTTTCCTGGTCTTTAATTACTCTCTCCTTGGAAATAATACCATCATATTTGACATGCCCATCTTCTAGTTTGAGTTCAATTTCTTAAAGGATCTTTTAGTGATATTCTTGAATCTTGTCTTCTTTCTTCTTTTGAAGCTACAATATGACCCCATATGTCAAATTTTAACACCCTTCTTCAATTTTAGAATGCATTATTTTTTTACCTTGTTTATGTCCAAGGATTCTTCAATATTCTTATAAATTTCATCTTCAAGCCTTTTATTAGTCTCTTCATCTAAGATCCTTCTTGACTTTGATAATGCTTGTTTTCTTCTTTCAATCTCTTGACACCATCTAATAGTTTTTTTTTTGGTTTCATAATCTACATATTTATTGACGTTTATTTTTTAATTCTTCCCTTGAATCATCCCTTTTCCAATTACTCGTGTGTAACCACCCCTCCCAAATTTACCCAATTTCACCAGCCTACTAGGGCAAACGTGAGATAAAGAGTTACTATAACATGACCCAACCTCCAAGTTCCAATTATGGAAGTGGGGCCTACAACCTACACACTGACAACTCATAGACATCCCTCAGGACAGTAGGTCACCCAAAAGTCAGTCCTTAACTGTTGATGACAAAATCCTGAGCTGGAACTAATTTTTCACTGACATAACCCCCAACGAGCGCCACAACAAGGCATGCATGTGGTTTTGAGCCTCCAAGCACACTCACAAGCCTAGCTGCCAATAGTTGTTACCTAAAATCTTTAGTTCAGAGGTTGTGGTCCTAAGATTTGAGCCACAATTTCAGGTCAGCCTCCAGGCCACTGCCCAAAACTGCCTTAGACTTCTCATAATCATAAATGACATAAGTACAATGATAAACATACAAATTTTAAGGAAGAACTTGACCTAGACTGCCTAGAACATAATAAGCATTTCGTCAAACACATAACAAACATGTAAGCTATAGGTCATGAATGCATATATGATCATAATAGTATGAGATTCATTTGAGAATCATTAAGAAGGCTCTATGCCCTCTCCACATAGCCGCAACAACACTTTTTAGTCCATGCATTCATCAACCATTCATATATTCATCAAATATGTCAAGATCCATATACAATATACATCATATAATCAACATATAATCAGAAAATAACCAACGTAGAGACCATGGAAACTCAACCATAACATCACCATCATAATCACTACCAATGCTCATAGATCACAATAGGAAAATGTCTCATATTAACATATGAAAATACCAACCAAGTTAGGGACATTCATGTACCACCTGGCCATAGATTGGGCTGAACCAAATATTTCTTTCATCCAATCACCCCTACGCCATATTCCAAGCATGAATGTGGGATCTCATGGAAATAATCAAAACAAAACCAAACCATGGTTTCCAGGCCAAACCACCTCAACCCTCAACCACAGTGATTCCACCTCCACGGTTAGACATCACTAACACCAACGAGGCTTGTCTCTACCTAAATTTTCCAGGGCTCCAGGAACTAGTAACTCAACCCACAACCTTCCAGGGCTCTCTAGCATTTGTCCTTCTTGGCTCCATGGAATAGTAACTCAACCCACCAAGGGCTCCAGAGCGTTTGTCCCAACCTAGGATCCAGGGCTAGTAACTTAGCCCAAGTTGTTCAAAGGCTTCCATAGCATTTGTTCCAACTCACAACCATAAGGAACTATGAGCATCAATAAGAAAATAATCAAGTGGAAAAACCCACTACACCATGGCTATCCAGGAAATGGAAAGACAAGGCTAAAAACACTGTCAATCTAGGAAAATCTCCATGTCAATGACAACACATAACTAGAAAATCACATGCATATACCATGCATATAGAAATCAACAAGGAAATCACACATGCAACCTGTTACCTGCAAAGAAATGCAACTGTAGTTGCTGATCCAATTGTTTCCTTACACTTTCCTACTTTCCTTTGCCTTCTTTCTCCAAATCCAATGTATGCTAAAATGATCCAAGAATACTCTAGTAAGTGTACAAGAGTATGAGAGAGTGAGATAATATAAGAGAGCTCCAAAACTGAACTCTAAAAAATACAATGAACAAATCCTCATAAATCTTTTTATCATTGAGGCCTCTATTTTCTTCATTTTCCTTCATTTTTCCTTCAATTCCCCTCTCATGAAAATTTGTGTCACTTCACCTTCCTTTTCTCATATTTTCCTTTACCTCATAAATAAACTGTGAATTATGCCACTTTGTCTTTTCCAATTCCCTTAACCATATATAAACTGAAAGTGACACCTACTAGGATGTTTTTCCCACCATTCAGCTTGCAATACGTGTCCCATGACCTTGGTCTTATATTCTTTTTACATGGAAAATCAGCCAGGGGTTGTTACATTGTGCTAATATTTCCATGTTTTAATTGTTCAATATTCTTAATGCGTGCTTCCTCAAGGCTTTGTATTTTAGATAATTCATCACTTTTATTCTAAATATATTTTTTGCTTCTTTTAACTCATCTTTAATTTTGTACATCGCCTCCACATTTGTATTCTTCATCCATTCTTTTTAGAAAAATTCTTCAAATACTTCCCAAGTGGTGTTTTGTCGAGTGTCCTTGTCAATGCTCTACCACCACTCATAAGCTTCACCAATAAAATTAAGACTACCTCCTAAAAGAGTTACAAATTCCTTACCATCCTCAACTATTTTGCAAGATTGATTGCATCTTTATCTTCATCTCCATTAAATTTAGGTATTGCCACTGCTTCTTAATTGAGGTCTAACCAAATAATTCAAGTTAAAACTTCAATTTATTAACAATAATAATCTCAAGTAGTTATGATTATTTTCCAATTATACTCTTCTATGTTTTTCATTTGAATCACCTCATTTGAACATCCTAATCAAAATTTATGATAGTTTTAAGTTAACATACTTTTACAATACATCTTTTCGACCAAAATTTATTTCATTGTATCTCTGTGATTTTAACCCTTTTAAGTCTAAAATATTAATTTGTATTGCTTTGATATGTCTTCTTTGCAATTCCAGAGGTTTGACCAAAATTTGATGTGCCAAGTGAACGTTATGGTAAGTTTCCCAAAAAATTTACCTGAAGTACTTCGTTACCTGAATTTTTTTATATCCTCGAAGTATTGTAAATTTCATAGTATGAAACTTATCTGTAAACTAATTACAGGGAACATACCAAGATGACTCATTTGGAATAGATTCCTGGATTATTCACAAAACCTAAATTCCATAAACTATATATCTAAAGGTAAAATGAATCCAACAACAAAAAATTTACAATATGTACTTCACTTTCTAGTCTCAATCTACTCAAAATTTGTTATTTTAAATGTCCTAGAGAAAAATTTACAATGAAAATAAAAACATGATTTTTTGAGATCGATTTATGGATTAGTCATAGACCCTAACTTCCAAAAGCTATATCTTTGAAAATGTAATGTATCAAAATGTGAAAATTTGATCACTCATATTGTGTTGTTTCTCCTCAATATCCTCAAATTTTCGTGGTCTAAAGCTTTGTAGAAAGAAACTTATAACAAAAATTTCAAGATACCTCGTTTGATGCAGCGAAACCCTAGGATCATAACTCGCAATACCAAATGTTATAGACCAAAACTAAAAATATCATAAGAAACTAGAAATACACACAATGTACAACAATGCGAGTGTGGAGCATAACTACAATAAAGATAAGAAAGATAAGTTACACAATAACTCCTTGATTAATAGGAAATTGTCCTCCAAATAAACAAATACTTTCATAAATCCAAATCTTTGTCCTCAATAATATCTATATGATGATGTTTATATATACATATTCACACATATATATTATGCCTACCCTATGGCATATACATTTACACCTTACATTTACATTTAACCCCATATATGTCCCCACTTGGGTCGTATCATATACATTAAGCCCATATTTAACCCCCTTGGAGTCACATCAAGATGAATATTATTTAATTATGTTATCGTTTTTCTAACATAATATTTATCTATTTCATATTTTTTTTTAAAGTTGAGTTTTCTATTTATAATTCATGAATTTACAACAGTTGAGAGTTTTTTACTGTCTCTGATCTGTCACATGGGAAACCAAACCAAAGACATAATAATTGTTGGTCTATCACTATCAAAAAAAGAGTTGATGAAAACACCTAGCATATAGAGAGTTTTTCTACCCCATGGAGGGAAAAAATAATTGATGAAACAAAAAATTAGATTGTCCTATGTGTCTACATGTCTAGTTCTAATAATGTACATTTAAAAAAGAAAAATGATTGACCCACAAGTGGGAAAACGATCCTCTAGAAAAAGCATTAAAGAGACGAAAATCTAAGCAAAGTAAACATAATAGCAAAGAGAAACATGTAATTCATGAAGGCAAGGAGGTGTTTAGATTGATGGGGTGGGATAATGTGATGTTGCCAATGGGCTTGGAGGCAAGCCATATGGCCCTTCACATCCATCATCAACAACTTCAACCCTGCAATTTTTTCATCGGATTGTCTTGGGCTTCCCTTTGATTGACCATAACTTTCCCTATAAGTAAATCGAAATGATAATAGAGATCAATAGTATATAAGTAGTGATTTTGATAGCTCCCAGTGTTCATAATATCCAATATTCAAGCTGCAAAACCATTCATAACCTCATAGTCTAGAGCTCCTTAAGACTCATGACACACTTCCTCCTCTATCGCGTTGATTTTCGATTGGATTTATGGTGGGGTTTGAACTTGATGATGGTGGGTTGAGGAATCAACATGGAATTGAGTGTGATATCCTCCTATACTTCTATGACCTCCACTTCTATGTCCTCCATCTTCCCTACAGTAGTAGGCTTGCTAATGGGTCATAACTACCAGGGGGTGGGGGGGAGAATCTAACATGACTAAGGAGACTCATAACAAAAAGTTGCAGTAAATGAAAACCAAAATTGCTATCTCAAATTTGAACCCTCCCTCCACTCTCAATTCTACCAAGGGCGAGAAATAAGCAATGTGGAGGAAAATAGCTGAGGAAACCAGAAAATTGGAGTCTCTGCTAAAAGTCACGGCAGGGGAAGGAAATAACAATGAGGCAAGAGTTAGAGCGATAATGGAAACCATATTAAAGAACCTAGAGATAACACCCCTGATGAAGACTCTAGAGGTGTTGAATGAGTGAGGTTAATGTAGAGAATTGAGGAGGGTGGCATCTTGATCAACACATAAGTTATTAAATGCTTAGAGCTAAAGGAAAATTGGGATGGAATGTGGCTTTGAGACAAGGCACGATGTCCTCCTGCCACCTTATCGTTTTTCATAGACACTCCCATTGAGAATTATTGATTTCAATTAAAATAATAATAATAATTGAAATTAAAATATTAAAAAAGAAAAGAGAAAACTTCTCAACATAATATATATCATTATAACAAAATAAAATGTAAGCGGAGCATTAAACAAGTAGGGTGGCATCTCCATCAACGCATAAGTATTAAATGCTCAAAGTTGAAGGCACATTGGGATGGAATGTGGCTTTGAGACAAGGCTTGATGTCCTCTTGCCATCTTATCATCTATCATAAACACTCCCCCAAAAATCTCTATTTCATTAAAATAATAATAATAATTAAAATTAAAATATAAAAAAAAATCTCAAAATAATAATATATCATTATAAAAAAAATAAAATGTAACATTACATTAATAAAAAATAATAACCAGCGCACTATTTAAATTAAATGGTTAGTAAACGCCAATAGGCATCAATCCATAATAAGCATCAAATCAGTTATTTCATTATACATTCCACATTACTAAAATTTAAAGAATTCATAAATATTAACTAAATTATAATTTTATTTATATTCTTTTTGTAAGTTAATTATATTACCTCATAAAATAGATTACATTTCTAATTATCAAAATGGACTGGCCTCACTCTGCCACGCAAGAAACCAGAGTTATTGGTCGGTCTGTAAAAACTCAAAGTATCTATTGGAAACAATGAACAACACTCATAAAATAAAACCAAAAGAAGACCACTAAGAGATATCCATAACATGTAGCCAATTCAGGTGTCTGATGGCGTCATAGGCATTGAATCCTATACACTTGAACTAGGTGGCACCGTAGGTTTAAACTCACATTGGATATGTATTTCCATATGAGCCAAGCAAGCTTCCATTTTGTCAAGGAAATATTGCAATTTACACTGATTCATGTTAAATATCATTTGGAAAATAAATGACGTCATTCTTGTCTTCTTGTTTTTCTATTAATACTCTTCCCAATAACAACTTGAGTTTCCAATGGAGAGTTAAAAAATTCATGTACTGGTTCCTCCCGTTATCACCAAATTGAACTTGATTGGCTGCTCATCAAACAACTTAGTGTAACTGTTTCAAACCACTTCTAACTGAAGATTAGCCTCTTCAGTTTGAGAGGGCTCTCTCAAGGGGGTTTATGATTTTGAATAATGATAGTACTAAATGACTAACTCTATAAAAATTGTAACTTGTTTTGTATGATTGCAGGTTGAGAAATATAGGTTTGCTACCATTGGGTTTATAGAGTCAACAATCAATAGTTTCAGTGACAATGGTTCTTCACATGGAAGCTGAGGCAGATAGAGGTTTTAGACATATGAAACTCACACACACAACATAAGAAAACAAAATCATTTGATCACTAAAGGAAATCAGAGCATATTATTATGAATTCTGAGTAATTAGAGATGAAATCTACTGCAAGTGATAAAACATAAAGATATAGATCAATAAGATATCAAAAACCTCATGAGAATCTTAGGTCTAGAAAGAAGAATGTCACTTTGTATTATTGATATTGGTCTTAAACATACAAGCAGCAGTATTTTGCAAATATTCTCTAACCCTTTGCTTTTTCGATTTTTATTATTATTTTTAAATAGACATTCTTTACAACAAGGATGATTTTCCTCGTGGCTAGATCCTCAAATTCTCCTATGACACCTTTCATAACTAAAATACATAAATTTCAACAGAAAACTGACAGCTACCTTTTAAAGAAACCATTTCCTAATAGGACTCTAACTCCTATTTATTACATTTCTCTATCCTATCTGTGAAACAATTACATGATGGTTACAAAATAAATATCTCATGCTCAAGAGACGCATGACCAAATTCACCTCCACTTTACATATTTAAAACATCCCTAGATTTGTGGAGCATAACCTTGTTTTTTAGGAATAGATGACCCTTATCTTCAACACTGTTTTGACTGATGACTTGGCTGCATGGAACTCCCTTTAAGTCATAAATATCTACTTATGAGGTCCTTTGACATGTTGGAGGTCTCCAACTAGAAAAAACTACTTTTAAGATGCTCAAAACCTTCAATAATTGCTCGCTACGAAAATATGACAGTTTTGTAGTGAGTTTTGGTAGCGTGGGAAAAGTGGCTTCTGCATCCATTTTCTTCACTTCTTTGTTGTTCCATCATGTCAATAATGTCATGACACATTACCACCATGGATCCCCCTCCTTGACACATGCAAAAACTGACTTTAAAAGAAAAAAGACACCTACAGGTTTTTTCGTAGTGTATTTATGGCTTCAAGCCTGAGGTACGCTATGAAACTGTGTAAAAAACCAGAAATTGCCCCTTTCAAAATTGTCTTCAAAAACTGACCTTTAACTACAAAATTTTGTTTCTCTGCATGTTATGAACCTCCTAACGTATATTTCATCTCAAATTATTACTCCTGTGGTTTTTCCTCCTCATTTACAATTAGTTGACTTATAGGTTCTTCTACCACAGTCATTTTCAGCCCTTTCTTTTCCAACTCCTCATGAATTAGCTTTGAATTCTCTTCAAGGTCTTACACTTTGTATTTTAATGCCCTATTTTTGTATTGCAAGTGTCGGTTTATCTTTTTTATGTGCTTGACCTCTCCTCTTAGTGGTTGAGTCCACTTTATCAACTTTTCTGTATTGTCCAAGGTCTTTGAGACACTTATGACTTGATACTCCCAGATTTTCCTCATTTGTTCAAACTGAACCTTCTCAGCTCTACGCTTCTTTGCCTCCTTCTTCAAAAATGGTATCTCCTTGCCTACCTCTTTCAGCTGCTCCTTAAGGGTTTCAATTTTTGTTTTTTCAGTGATTTTCTCTTTACCCTTCTTTTGTTTGATAACCATCTCCTCTTTTGCAGGTGAAGAGAGATCTCAGGATGCTTGGTGGTTGGACAGTTTCAATGATCTTTTCAGTGTCTTCGCTACTTTCAATAACCTTCCTTGCATGTATGGTAATTGGATTTCTAGGTTGAAACATGAAACTAGCATCATCACCTGCAAACTCTAACTTTTTAGCTATCTTTCCTTTCTTTAGCTTTATGCCCCCATATTCTACATCTTCAGCTTGGACAATGGGAGTTTCTTCAATATCAATTGCATGCAATATGTCCTCTAAGTTACCATTAATCACTATTTGGATTCTAGTAACTCTCTTGCTGCTTTGTTTGCTAATTGTTGGCTTCTGTTTTGCAGGTGTTGTTTTAGGTGTATGAATCTTCTGCAAAGGCTCTGTCTCCATGATCACTGGTTCTAGTGGGGATGATATATTCCCTTCTTCAACTTCCTCTACCACTGTAGGTGATGAAATATTTCTAGGTTTGGAAACTCTTTTAGGAGTGACAACATCAACTTCAAAACCACTCATGAACATGAAGGATGTCCAATCTCTGTCTAGTCTCTTCAACTCCTCTAACACTAACAACTTAATCAAACCATGGTGAAAGAGAGAAGTTTCATTGCCTTCTATTTTAACTTGAACCTTATCTGACATTTTACCTAGACTTCTGTATAAATAAAAGGGCAAGTCAAGTGACCTCTTACCCACAAAATGTAGAAGAAGCCTGAGGTGGTAGGAGTAAACCACGTGAAACCTTCCTTCACAGGTAAAATAATTATGAATGATCATCAAAAACTTTGAATAGTTGTCCTTCATGAAACTCCTAGGGATGGAATTTGTAAGATCAATTTCACTATGCTATGGTTTGATGAAGTCTTTACAATCCTGCATGGTAAACTTGATGCCTTTAAACCACTATTCCCCTCCTCTAGGGATTCTTGTTGTTGTTGAAATGCTGTCTGGTGTCACATTAAGGTTTATTATTCCCACTTTTGAAGTTGTTCCAGTGAAGTTGTTAGCAAAATCCTTGGAAACCTATAGATGACAACCTTGCAATCTTTGACAGAATTGCAAGCAACCTGTTCTTCTGAATACCTCCAAGGCAGTTGGGTCTTCATTTAGAGAATTCATGTCGATGGGCTCATACCTGTGGAAGTGACCACCTTTGTTAGTTTTCTTCCTTGCAGCCATGGGCACTTTATATCTTCTCAGCCTCACTTGCTAGATGACACCTGCAACCTTTGAAACTTCTAGCAACCTGCTTGGCTCGATGAAGCAACTCTCCAGAAATCCAATAACATGCAAAGATAAAGTGGAGTATGAAAAAAGACTAATTCGGTAATGTTTATGGTTTAAATGAAAACTCATGCCTTAATAATGACACATGCATGCTAAAAAGGGTAATGATGACCTCAAAGATGGCTTTGTATGTTTGAATTAACCCTAACAGACTCAAATGACCTCCACCCTAACTCCTCCAATCATGAACTGACACTTTGCATTGAGTTTGACAAGACAATCAGGAAAACAATTTTTCGTAGCGTATCTAGTTTAACTTTTGAAAATTTCGCTACGAAATTATTAGGCAGTTTCGTAGCGAAAATTGCTATTTCATAGTATAAAACGCCACGAAAAGATGTAAAACTGGCTTAAGTGTCCTTTTCAAATTTAAACGCTTGGGAAATTAAAACTGACACCTAATGATGACTGATGGGACATGACATGACCTAAATGGAGGTGGCCTTGAACGTTAGGATAGGTTAAACATGTAAAAAAATGAAATTTTACTTTACCAACTTGAAAAGGCTTAAGGAGACCTTATCCTTTTGAGGAGTGAACTCTATTACCATGTCAAGTAATGTTTCACAAAATTATAAGTGATAACACCTTCTTCCCTTTGTGTGTCAAGGGTCAGGAAGCCAAAGAGATACTTCCTCTAATACCTCATAATCTGAGCAAGCCTGTCACTCCTAAGTAACACGGTCCTCAAGCCTTTGAATATCCCACCTAGTACTCAAAGTGGTAGCTAATTAATATGTAGTCATAGCCTCTCGGGCCTGCAATTGGGGACGTTAGTGGATTTTATAGCCACGATCACCAAGCCCATGATGCCTACGCATCTGCTAATGCGACATGAAGTCAACCCTGACCATTGAGGAAATACAAAGCCATAAAAACAAAATCCCCTAACTTTCATAACTCCAATCAAAAGTCAACCCCTCAAATATTGATAACAAGGTGAAATATATGAGCCAAAATTCTTCTTCCAGAGACGCCTTACACTAGTAGTCAACTAAATGGCATAACCCCCCATACAAAATAAAATACAAACAACAAGATGCAAGACTACGACAATCTAGTCCACCATGCAAGTCACTAGGAAATAACACTCGAATCCCAAAGCATGCGAACACTTCTCTTCGACAATGAGTCAAAACCTCCATACATGAAATCCAGAGACCAACACACCTTCACCCAACTAAATCCAAATCCCACAACAAGGCAGACAAAAGCATACATAAAGGGAAGAGGAACATATTTTATTCAAAATTATTATTATTGATGATAAAAAGAATCGATATATAAACATATATACACTTTAAATAAACACGTAACAAGATTTTTAACTATAAAGATTCACCTCCTCTTTATTATGAGATTCTGTAGATAGAATTTGTTACAATACCATGGGCCAATACCATGGCTTATCAATAACACATGCCCAAAAAACCATAACTCATTTCATGTCACTTGCCCATATGACCTTTCTTTAAATTAATGAATTTAATTAAACCAGCCTAGATCAATCTTAACTTTAGATCTACCGAGTGCCAAAAGGGATCAAATCTCTTTTCACTCTAAAAGATGTTTGCATATCAAGGTATTTGATTCCTCTAAGCGCTTGGTAGATCCAAAGTTAAGATGAATATAGGCTCGTTTAGTTCCCCCTTTAATTAAGCTATATTCCACATGAATACCATGGTTCAATACTATGGGCCATTTTTACTTTTATGATTATTTTATTTTTATACGGTTATTTTTATTTTGACTGAGTTAAAATGTTTACATTACATTAATATTTTAATTTAATTTAATTTAATTTTTATTTTTATGTAATTTGACTTAGTCAAAATCTTAAACATTACATTACAACATCTCTACCATATTGGGCTAGAAAACACCTCTCTACGTACAGATAAAAAAATGTATAACTAGTTTGGGGATACATCCAAAATTTTGATTTGTGTATACTACTAAAAATATTCTAAAACCTTCTATGGAGGTTAAACCCCTACCACCCACCTGATAATTATTGTTAATTAAATTAAAACTAAGAAAACCCTATTCCAAAATAAATATCCCTATTAACATAATAAAAACACAATTACAAATATAATTAAACATAGATTTTCTCTCACATATACAAGGAACACAACCAAAATGAAAATCACTTATTAAAAGAAGGGCTAAATTTAGAAAAATATTTGTGGTAGGTTCTGGAGCAGCGAGAGGGAAACACATATGAGTACTTTCACAAGCCTTTAGGGATCCCCTAGAAAGGAAAGGCTGAATCATGTAGCTTTCTGACTTGTGTTTTGTGTTGCTCATAATCACAAAATATTTATATATCTAGGTTGTTATATACAATTGAAATTTCTTTTTCATCTCTTGATGTGATGCTTTGAAATGTTCCTCTAACATTCAACAATTTCTTTTGAAATATCAAACATATTTTTTTAATATATAACAAGCTGTAAAAACTTATAGTTCAGATGCTCAAAACAGAAAGAATACACCTTGAGTGTATCTACAAAATGTAATTTTTGATCATTTTCAAAATGAATGAAAATTATGGTTTTTTTTTTCTTTGGAAACAAAATTAAACATAAAGTTACTATAGTAATAAAAACATACTTACACATATAATTAAATACAAACTTCATGAAACTTGTTTTGGAAAAATATTTAAACCAACCTAGATCCATCTTAACTTCGTATCCATCAAGTTTCGAGAGGGATACAATATCTCGTGGTGCAAACCTCTTTTTTGAGTGAAAAACTTGATGAAATGTTTGCACCTCGAGAGATTCAATCCCTCTCGATACTTGATAAATCCGAAGTTAAGATGGATCTAAGATGGTTTAATATATGTGTGTGTGTGCGCGCGTGTGATTGAAATATTATAGGTGTATACTTTGAAAAAATGTATTTCTATTTGGACTCATGGAGTTTTGCTAGAGTTTATAATTACATAGAGAAATATATCATCCATACTTTTGGTAGATTCAATATTGTATTTCTATATTATACTTTGACAAAATCAGTGTTATATTTTTAGATGAAATGAATGGATTTAATTTTATACTTTAAGGAGATGTATATCTATTACAACTAAAAGAGTTTTGCAAAAAAATAAAAATTGAATGCAATATAGCCCTGAGGGTTAGCTCAATTAGTTGAGGCCCATTTGCTAAAGCACCTTGCTATTGAGAGGTCACAGATTCAATTGTCCTCTTCACCCTCGAGGTTAGGATTTGATTAGTTTGGCTAGGGGTTGTGGTCCCTTTGGGTGGACCTACCCTGATTTTCCTCTAAAAAAGAAGAAGAAATTGAATGCAATATTTTTTTAACTTTTGCAGTAAATACATTTCTATTACGGCTAAAAGAGTACTGTGTCAAATTAAGATTGAATGGAAGATTTATCTACTTTGGTAAAATGTACTTCTATTTGGATTAAAGGAATGTATTTTTGTTTGGACTCATGGATTTATCATAAAATATGGAGAAAAAGAGAAATAAAAAAAATCAAATTAGTGCATCTAGTTAATAATCAAAGAAGAATTCTAAAACATTTTCCACTTCACTCTCAAGAGTAAAATTGTAAAAATATAAATAACATGAATAACGTACAACACACGTAACAATGTGAAAAAACCTCATCTTTGAAACATATGTAACAAAGTGAGCAAGACCGTTCTTCCCAAGTTTTACCTGGAATACATGCATCCCCAGAGCTACAAAGTCTTTTTGTCATGTGCCTTTGCAGAGTGTTTCTCTTCACCAATTCATATAAGAAAATTGCCTAGGGTTTTAATATTTGTGGCAGAAATTAGGATTTATTATGATTTTGCTAAATGTGGTGCCATAAACTTTTGTTGCAATGAATGTCTCACGCTAGAGAAGAATACATTTAAATATGCTACATTAGAGAATAATACCATGGAGAAAACGTGGGCTGTCAAAACTTTGAGCTCAAAAACCACGCAAATTTACCATTTTACCACAATTTTATTTTAATTGTTAATTATTAATTATTTTAGTTTTATTTATTTTTAATGTAATTTGACCAAATTAAAATGCTTACATAACATAATATCCCAATATCTCTTCCATATTAAACTAGAGAGTGCCTTTTGACATAATAATTATATACACAAAACAATCTTAAAATTCTTCATAATTACCCCAAATATAAACTCCACTTCTGTTTTGGTGGGGAAAATGTTAGCATAATTCCAATAGCGAAGACCAATGCATTTCAATCTATTCAATATCAGTTTTTTTCCCATAGAGACTAACTTACCATAATTTTGAATTCAATGATTTTTTTGGCCAATCTTAATTTTTGTTGGTTAAAATGAGTTGTGGAGAGTTTATAACTCAAATTTTTTATTCCAAAAAATACTTGCTGGATTTTAGGTAAATTAGACCGGAAAATATGCTTAAAAGCCAAAATGTAGAACAGATAGACTATGGCTAAAAGAAGAAAATTGAACACCCTTTCTACAAGTATTTGAATTTTAAGAAAATTAATTACATTTGAATTTAAAATCACCATAAAAACAATAATTATTGCATTGAGAAACACTCTCTAGGGCAGTGTGGTAGAGATGTTGTAATGTATTGTAATGTCTTATTTCCCATAAAAATAAAAATAATTTTATGTGAAAGTATTTTTACTCTATCAAAATAAAAATAAAAATAACTTCCTGGCATATAGCCTATTTAAAGAGTGAAATTAAACTAAATCAAATCTCTTGAGACGAAAACTTCTTTTAAAATGAAAAGAAATTTAATACTTCTCGTGCTTGGTAGATCCAAAATTAAAATAAATCTAAAATGATTAATAATAAAAATAATATTAATTTGCATTTAATATTTAAATTTAAATAAAAATAATTTATAATTATAATAAAAATAATAAAAAATTAATAACATAACTATTTAAATAAAAATTAATAATTTTATTATTATTATTATTTTTGTTTTGTTTTTTTTTTTTTAAACTTCAAACTTAATATTGGTTTGTTGTAAGAAAAATATAAAAGTGAGTGTAAATGTCATTTAAGTTATCTCATGGATGAATAATGTATCATCTTCGAGGATCGTTTTGATGTTTTTCTTGATAACACTATTATGGTTGAGTTTGAGGAATGTTGAAAGTTTCAAAAAAATATGCTAAGTTTGATTTAGAAAGTTGTTATCATACATTTGGTAATTCTCTTATGTATTTATGGGGATCTTAAAAGGGTTTTATGCATTATCTAATCTTATGTAAAAGGAATTTATTGTTATGGTCACATTTAAGTGAAATATATTTTTTCTACCATTTGAATAAAATGGAAAGGGTTTTTTAAACACCGCTCTAAGGAATTAGACGGGATGAATTTTTGGACAATTTGTAAATATAAGGAAAAGAAAATACTAACACCATTGTTATGGATAAGGGATGATAAGCCTCAAAGAGACAAACATGTTCAACCTCATGAAATTAGCATAAGTGATAACATGTGAATTTATATCTATGAGATGTGGGAGGATTAGGATGGTCCTGAAGTCATGAGGGCTAAATATTTGATTAGAGTGCTCACCCTTGTCCCTTCTATGAGAAATAATTAATAGTTTCTTACCAAATCCACTATCTTGGAAATAGGACTTTAAATAAATGCAAATTATTTAGATGGTTTTTTTGTTCCCTTATCTACGATTACAACTAAAAGTATATAGATTATCCAAAAGTTGAGAAATGGATGTAAACTTCAAATAGACTTGATTAATGACAACTTGTCAAATCATTCATGGTTGCTAATTTTTGTGACGAAAATGAATACTTTCGTTTATAAGCAAGATGCCCTAAAAATAATATCTTAAGGGTGCTTCTTGCTAAAATCTCTTCACTTATTTGGTTTTAATAGGATTCTCGTGGGTTTATCACCAACAAGTTAATACCAAGTCATGATTCCCATGATTTGGGAGTTTTTCTTGAGATGTTTTTCTATCCAAGAAATATAAATTACAATAGCCAAAGCCTTAGAAGAGGAATACTAATTATGTAGAATAAAATCTTAATATAAGGACATGTCATTGTCATAGTAACATCTCATAAATAACAACCACAAACCAAAAACTACCTTTGAAATACATGACACTAAAACTATCAATGATGTTAAGACTAGAGTGATGGAGGATGTTATCACATCAACTTGAGGACAAAAAATTGTAACCCAAAGCTAGCTTTTGAATTGATAAATATTTTGGTGCAATTAATGCTTTATAAATCATCTCAATGCCATAGTTGTTATATACATTAGATTATTCATGACACACACCTGGTGGTGATATTAACATACACACGCGCACACACACACACACAAACATAATTTTTTTGCAAAGAGTATTATTTTAGATTGAAAATACCAACATAAAGAAACCACTACCATGGTGACATCACAAAGGTAACAACCAAAGGCCAAAGATGACACATGAGGCATAAAAACAAAGTCATCAGTGGTGTTAGCACTAGAGTGAGGGAGGATGCTACCATATCAACTTAGGGACTTGCACCCCTAATCCAACACCTATATTGACAAAGGTTTCAATGTAAGTAACGCTTTAGAAATCAACTTCATCTCACAATTGTTATGTGTGTGATATTGTTCACAACATATACACCCAATGAAGATGTTAACACACACACACACACACAAAATTTTAACTAATAAGTATTAATGTGGATTAATGACTTGATGTAAGGATATTGCATTGTAGTAAGATACCATAGGAGAAAGACAACCCACCAAATATGGCACTAAAAATGATAGAAATGGCAGTACCAAAGTGAGGGAGGATGTTAACACATAAATTTTAGGGCTTGCAATATAGAGCTAAATTTAAGATTGACAAAGTTGTTTGTGATGTTAATACTTATATTATACAATCTAGGTCTTATAATTGGTATTTATGAGGTGTACCTTATAAATTTCATAAGACAAAGGCCAACAATATTGGAAGAATCAAATGCTAAAATACAGGGGCATTGATTTACCTCTCTATGTAAGTCACGGGCATTTACTAAATGTATATGTACTCAATGCTTGAGTTTCTTATTCCCTAGTAGTGAGTGCACTTATGATTTTTGTCAACTCATCAACCAACATTATTTAAATTTGGAGCTATACAATTACTATCCCATCAATGCATTGGGACCATTAAATGGTCAAGACAACACATCCACTCATATAAGCTTTTGCAATTTCTTTATTTGTCTCATATATGAGAAAAGGGGGAGTACAATGTGATTGTGCATGAGAGAGCTCTGAAACAATTAATGGTGGTCAAATGAAGGAAGATATAAATGCTAGTTGAGTCCTTTAGTAGCTACAACACTATGTATTCCTCTTGAACAATATACCCCATTCAACTACATGCTATATTAAAATTGCATAATCGTTGTTGATATCTAGGTGATGATTTTTTTTGTTTGTTTGTTTGTTGATAAGGTGGTAAAATACATGACCAGAATAATAATAAAAAATCAACATATAAAACATGTTACATGTATCTTAGTTGTTGAGTTTAGAAGGAGAAAAATATTTGGTAATGGTTGGCCTCATCTCAATATATTTATTTCGATATCATCACTAGGTACATTTCCATTGAGCTAAGTTGGATTGTGCTTTATTATTGTTGGAATACTATATGTTTCTTTTTCGAGAGGCTTGTCAAGAAAAAAATGTTGCGATGTATTGTGTCCATGAGCAACATTGGAGTTCAAGAAAACATTTCATACCAAGTGCGTATTTAAATTACTATATCCTTGTTTCTAATTAAGAACACTATCATGGCAAACATTGGGTTGAAGAAGAATGCTAGTGCACTAGTTGATATTTAATGGAACAATAAGAACATTGCATTCATTCCATAGATCAAGGAGAAGAGGAGTGCCCATTTGTACTATATGTTACTGTCTAAATGTTTAGTGATCAAATTTACTCTTTCAGGTTTACTTAGTAGTGGTCCTAGGTCAAAATTTTATGTTTTCAAACAAGTTCTCAAATCAAATTTTGTTCACTGAATATTGTCTAGGTCTAAAATGCTACTCCCTTCACTCCATTCATGATCACCAAAATTTCAAGGTCATGTCATCCATGATCACCTAGGGTCTTAGATCAGTCACCACACTTCCATCTAGGTCAGGGTCTAGGTCTTTTTTGTTTTGCCACCACAATGTCGAATCATGTCATGAAAGAAAGGCGAAAAAGAGTCATTTTCACCATACAAAGTGTTATCACCTTAAAAAATTAAAAACATCATTATGAAAAGATCACTTAGGTTCATGGGTCAAAATAGGGTCTTAGGAGTCATTTCTTGAGTTTGACCAAGGGAAGTGTTAAATTTTTTAATTTTGAGCCTACCCTAGTGTTTAAATAAACTCATTTTTAAGGTCTTTCATGTCAAGTCTTTCATCATTTTAGGATTCATTTCATTTCCCAAATTTTTTGTATCAAAACTGCCCAATTAGCCAAGAAACCATAGTTTCGTAGCGCCTCACGTTGAAAAAAGTCACTTTGCGCTACGAAAGCGCTGATAGTTTTGTAGCGCAAACAACAAAAATTACACTATAGGCGCTACAAAAGAGCGGTTTTGTAACTGTCGTGTCGGTTGAGTTGTCAAATTTCAGAAACCATTGGGAAAGGGTAAGATAGAGGCTTGTTGAGTCATGTAATGATGAAATCAAAGTACACACCCATGTTTGCAGTCATCATGGTCAGTTTAGGTTTTGAGTGAGTCATAATTTTTAGTTATGAAAGGACATTTGAAATTCAAATTCTTTCCTAATTAATCATTCTCATTCCTTTTGGCTTTCATTCGTAATATCTAAGCTCTGAGTATTGAGCCAAACTTGTGGATGGTTCTTACAAGGGCTTATTATATCCATTTCAAGCGAGGCTGCTCACACATTTATTCAAGCGAGGCTGATACATCTATATAAAGCGAGGCTGAAATATTTATATCAAGCGAGGATGAGAGTTTCTCTGAAGAATATGGCAGAGGAAAGAAAAATACACAGAGGAGGACAGTGCTTAAGGCATGAACCTGAAGATATGAAGGCAATAACTGAAGACCCAGTAGTGATGGAAGCATTCATAAGAGCAGGTCGCCTACAGTTTTGTGAGAAATTGCAGGGCTGTCACATACAGGTATCCAAGGAATTTGATATGAATTTCAATGGAACAACCACTAAAGTGGGGATGCTAAGTTTGTTTATCACACCAGAGATCATTCCTGCCGTTACAGAGATTCCAAGAGGTCAAGAAACCTGGTTCAAAGGATTCAAATTTAATATGGAGCAGTGTAAAGAGTTCATGAAACCTGAGCACATTGAGATGGATCTCAACAATGCTATCCCAAGAAGCTACATCAAAAATAATTATTCAAAACTGCTGCTCAACATTCAAAAATATTTTACCTGTGAAGGCAGATATCACAAGGTTTATTCATACCATTTCAAATTGCTTCTACACTTCACTGGTAAGATTTCACTTGACTTACCTTTTTATCTGCATAGAAGTCTTGCAAAGATGGCTGATAAGGTGCAAGCAAAGTCTGAGGGGAGTGAGACATCATTATTTCAGCATGGCTTAATGAAATTATTAATCTTAGATGAACTTCAAAAGATAGGTAGAGATTGGCCATCATTCTTGTTTGTAAATGGTTTGATTTGGAAACCCTAACTCTTGCAAGAAACCCTGCTAAAGGGGTTCCATCACCACCAGCAGTAGAACCAAGCCAACCTATGGTTGAAAAACCAAAAGAACCTGCAAAAGTAAAGCCAAGAAAACAAACTGAGAAAAGGCCAGTGCAAATGCAAATTCTTGATACACCAACTCTCCCACCTGCAAAACATAAATCAAAGGTTGTCAAAGATGCAAAACAGGAACAAGATGTCAACAAACAAGGGACCAAAAGAGTAACTAGAAGCCAAGCAGTGGTTTTGAAAGGAAAGACAATTGCTATAGAAGATAGCCCAGTAACAAAGGGGAGTCTAGAGGATATTATTCATGCCATTGACATATAAGAAACACCTATTGTCCAAGCTGAATATTTTGGAAGAGACGAGCAAAAGTTGAAAAAGGCTAAGTCTGCAAAGAGATTAGAATTTGAAGGGGAAGATGCAGGTTTCATTTCTCAAGCAAGAAAGCCTATGACAAGGCATGCTAGGAAATTAATGGAAGGCAGCAAATAAGTTCAAAAGCCCACTAAGACAACTAAATCACCTAAAGATATTATTGATCTCTCATCACCCACAGTGAAGCATACAATCAACAAATTAAAAAGGAGAAAAGAGAAAGTGACAGAGAAAACAAAGTTTCAGCACCTTGAGGAAAAGTTAAAGTTGGCAAACCAAGAAATCACTGTCATGAAAAAGAGAGTTAGAAAACAAAGTGCCGAGAAAGTATAGTTTAAAAGGATGAAGGCAATGTGGGAAGGACAAGTCGATTGTGTTTCTGAAAATTTAGACAATACAGAGCAATAAAAGAGGCTAAGTTTGTAAGAATAATAAACACCCATCTGAGAGCTACTAACAAAAGAATTAAAGACTAGGTGAATGATTTACAAGAGAAACTGGAGTTAATTCATGATGAGCTACAGAGCAAAGGCATTAAAATGACAGTCATAGAAGAACCAACAGGTCAACCAATTGCAAATGAAGAATAAATGCCTCAAGGAAGCTAAAATGAAGTTGATTTATAGTTTGTATGATTTGAAGATGATGAGGACAGGTTTTATTTTGAATTTTTGGGCAACCACAGTTTTCATTTAACAAATTTATGAAAAATCTGCATACTCAGCAGTTTCGTAGCACCTCCAGGCTTAAAAAGCAGAAAAGCGCTACGAAATTGCTTTAGCTACCTTTTTTGCTTCTTTTGGTCAGCATTTAAGGTGTTAAAAGATGAGTTAAGAGCTGACATTGCTATGAAGGGTGTGTTGAAAAGTGATTAAAATGATGCAAGAGGAAAGAGTCAAGTTTTTGTAGAATAAAGGCTTGAAATGGTAGCGCTATAGAAATCGCTACGAAACTGCTGTATTTTCATAGCACAACATATTATAGCCTTTTGAAGAGTTTTTGAAGTGGTTTTGGACAACTGGAGGCTAGGAAAGAGTGATGGGATATGTTAATCTAACTTCCAATAGCCAAGGACCACGATGAAATGAAGATTAAATGATGGTCAGAATGTTCAAAGAAGGAAAAAGATGCTATGCCTAAAAAACAGGGTACTGTTTCCTATTTTTGTGGAGGTCAGCAAAGTGGTCATGAAGAACTAAATATCATTATCCAAATTCGACTATGTGATGTTAGACTTGTCAATGATGTAATTTCAAATGGATAAGGTTGTTATAGATAGTAATAAGGAGTTTGAGTCCTTTTTGAAATAGGACTGTCAAGTAGGATAGGTGTCTTTTTGTAATAAATTTCATGTTTTATGGTTATGCAAGGTGTCAATGGACATAACTTCGATGTACCTAGCCTAGAGGCAGATCATCTGATGATGTAGCATGTCTATTAAAGGCCATTGGGTCTAATTTGTCAGGGGTTGGATATTTTTGGCAAAACTGTGCTTATTGTGAATTGACTGTTTTCAGCTAATACAAAGATCTTCTACTTGACCAACTTGAGATTTTGAAGGAGTTTTAGTGTTTTCCTATTCTATCTGTTTCTCTTATATATCTCATTTGCAGTGGTTTTCATCTATATTACTCAGAATTCATCTATTAGATGCTCTGATTTCCTTTATAAGTGAACTGACTGTGTTTTTACATGTTTCATGTGTGTGTACCTTATCACTAAAAACTCTGATATGCCTCAGCTTCCATGTTAATTAGACTCACTAAATTACTGAATTGCTTTGACTCCATAAGCCAAATGTATACATGCTGATGTTATTTTCAACCTACATTTATCATTATCAGTTTATTTCCTAAATAGAGTTAGCCATCTATATTTTTATCCATATCATTAACCCTTGAGAGAGCCCTCTCAGGCTGAGGAGACTAAGCCTCAGTCACAAGATTAGGTTTGAAATAGTTACATGAGATTGTATGATCAAGAAAAATATCAGGTCCAATTTTGTGATAACACAAAGCATATTCACTGGGAGTTAGAAAATATAGTTAATAAAAAAAAGGCAACTTGTCCTTTTTCAAGAAATATGCTACATGGTCAAAAGAGCTCCCCTCTCATGCTCACAACTCTCCACAACCATCCAAATATTGGTAGTTTGTTACGTTTTTGGTTTCAAACTCCAAAACAACCATCCAAGGGTCAAATCATCTTGCACAAAGGTTCAAAGATCTCCTAAACAATAAGTGGATGATTTTCACACCTCTTTCAAGTTAAATTCATTAGAAAATGAGTGGTTTCCTTCATTAGGTTATCTCCACTACGTTTTGGGTGTTTTTCATCTTTGGTTTGTTTTTGATCTAGGTGGATATCGATGGCCACCCACCTATTCCATTTGGACCCACACCATCAACTCGTTCAGTTTTTCACTTCCAGCAGCTTATTATTTTTAGCAGGTTTTCGGGTCCTACACTCCCGGAGCCGTTTTGAGGCCTTAATGATCCAGGTGGATATTGGTGGCCACCCACCTATTCCATTTTAACCCCCACCAACATTTCTTTCAGTTTTTAATTTGTAGCACAAATTACTATTTTTAGTAGTTTTTCGGGTCCTGAAATTCCGAAGCTGTTTTGAGGCCCTAAACGACGTTTTTTTGGGAAAATCGAGAGAAACATGGGTCCATGGATTGATGTTGCTCACACCAAAAGTTGTAGTCCTCAGATAAATCTTTCTAACGAGCTATTGATTGCGTCAAACATAGATCAGATGCCAAAGTTACGTTCCCAAGAAGTTAAAATACCAATTTACCCAAACAGGACCCATAATTTTGGCACTTCATCTCCTAGGGTTAGGTTTTTGGATGTTTTGGGTTTTACAATTTTTCTCAACAATAAATAGGCCTTCGAGCCTCATTGTAACATAGTGGAGGGGCATGTAACCGTCATATCTCTTCTCAGAGATACGCTACTAGTGCCCTCGCCCGCTCATTTCCATGATGTCTGTAATAGGCCTCCGAGCCTCAATGTAACACAGTTCAGCGACCTGTAGCCGCCACATCTCTTCTCAGAGATAAGCCTACCAACGCCCTATCTATTCATTTCTATTAAAGCATATTTCAGTCATTTTATTTCAATAAAATGAAACATTATTTCTGCTGCATCTCTGTTTATGGCTATATGTGTATTATGTTGCATTCCTGCATAAAATCCAGATCAGTGGTATCAAAGCTGGTCTGCTCTTTCTCTATTTTTATTTGCATGTCCTAAACGCAGTCAGGGTATAAGGAGTTCGGGCTCGATCCGGTGAACCCTTGCAAGATCAATCTCGCAAACCCCGACGACCCCCATGGCAAAAGGAAAGAAAGACGAGGGAGCAGGAGATCCTATCAAAATATTGCTCGAGGAGGCCCTTGAGAAACATAGGAACATGATGATGGATAAATTTTCCTAGATCCTTCAACGGCTGGCCACCTACGACACATCTACATCCAGCATGTCTGCCAACAGGTCTGCGACATCCTAGACAAATCCAATACCAAGTTCAACAAAATTTTCCCCTCATGGAGGAACTTAATGCAATGGGGACCATTGCTTCCTAAGGAGGGAGGAATGATCCAGGTGGATATTGGTGGCCACCCATCTATTCCATTTGGACCCACACCATCAACTCTTTCATTTTTTTAGCATATTTCAGTCATTTGATTTCAATAAAATGAAACATTATTTCCGCTGCATCTCTATGTTTATGGTTATATGTGTATTCTGTTGCGTTCTTGCATAAATTCAGATGATAAAACCATAATATAGCCATATAAAACCTTCATATAACCTTCATACACCATACCCTAACATCTCCTATCACTCACAACCCTCTTTTCCATCAATTTCATTAAAACCCTAATTTTCACTACATTTTTGCAAAAAAACTAGTGAAATCTGTGACCTTTTGGGAAACTTCTTCATGCCCATTTCCAGAAATTTCAATTGCAGTGTAAATCCAACTCATCACCCTACCTACCCTAATTTTTTTTAGATTTTTTCCTAACTCCTATCCCCTCCATTTCCCTCCCTAAACTTGCCGCCCCATTTTCCTTGTTTTCCTAGTTTTCACTCCTCCTTTCCTTCATATCAAGCTAGGGTTTATTTTTGCTGACAAAAATAATGGAAGGTGAGAAGAGAAATTATAATAAGGGAGGTCATCATTCCAAGTTTGATCCAACTCAGACCCATGGTATCATTTTTAGAGTTTTGTGATCAAGCTAGGGTTTACATTGTACACAAGGACATTCCTACTTCAAATTTACTTTATGAAGTAATGAAGATGAATTTGAAAAGTAAAAAATATTTTTTTCAATCATAGACCAAAGAAAAAAAACCTTCTTCATTTTATGCGCAGGTGTTACTATTTGAAAGAAATGCCAAAAATACAGTTTCTCTAGGTCATTTTCTACACTTTTGAACATGTTGTCTTCAAGTCAAATTTTCAGGGGTTTGGAGCAGGGGTTTGCAGTCCTTGATGACTCCATTATGTAGCATACATAATAATATTTCCAACTACACCACTTTCATCCCAAAAATCCTCTAGGAAGTCTCCAAACTCCCTCTCAAAGTGGCGCGACACTTCTGCTGATAGTGCGTTACGCTTCTGCAAATTTTTAGCGATCAACTTAAAACTTGGGTTATGAGAAAATGGGAACGTATTTTGGAAAACTAGAGGATGTTTTTGTTCATAACATAAGAAATAAAAAAAAAAACCTCTCTCAATTGGTCAAAAAAAATTATGGTTAGGGATATATTGATCCATATTTAAGCCCTATTTTTGCAAAAAAATGTTTGGAAAATATGGAAAATTGACCTTTGTAGAAGCGTCGTGCAACGACGCGACGCTTTTCCTCAGAGACTCCAAATGAGGAATTTTTACATGGATGGATAGATATTTCCTTCTAATTTATATATATGATCTCAGGTTGGCATGAAACCCTTTTAGTTTTGGAGAAAAACTCAAAAAATAACCTCTTTTTGATGCTTCTGCCACTCTTTTTGCCTCTGCGCGGTACTTCTAGAGTGAGGTTAGGAGAATGAGTTTTTGAAGGCCTCCAAAGGGTATTTTATAAGTTTTTAGGGTGAAATGGAAATAAGAGACAAATTCATACCTATACTAACTTCAATATTTTCAAATGGGTGCCTAAAAGTTAGTCAAAATCAACTTGAAAGTGGCACGATGCTTTTGCTCGGAGGCGCGACGCTTCTGTCATTGGATTCCTTTAAACAATTGTCAAGCCAGAAAAACTCAAAAATTCGATGTTTGGCTGTCCCATGGGGTGTAATTTTGGTGGAAGAGTTTTTTTTACTCTCTTTGTGGAGGAATAATGTAATTAATCATGGAGACACACACTCGTAGTTATTAGCTAAATTTGAGGGAATGGTTTCTAACTTCCCTAGATTCTAGGTAATGACTCATACAATACATTTATGATGTGTTTTGGATCAGATTTCGACCCAGTGAGGTGTCATGAATTCTATTTTATATATGTAGTCCACCACAAGTCATTTTAGAGGTTGTATAGCTTTTATTTGTAGTGGAGCTATTGTACAAACTCTTTTTCAGTGAAATCAAAGAATGTTGCAGCTATAATCTTGGGACTCCAGTGGTATGATTTTGAGCATTGTTTATTCTCTGTTACTTAATCAAATTAAATGTTATGTTATCTTACCATCACATGTATGCTTCTGAATGTTAATATTATGAGTCTATGAACAAAAATATTGTTTTCCATGCTCTACTTTATAAGATTTTCATGAATGTGTCTACTCTTCTGATGAATGAATTCATTTAAATGATCATGCCGAGTATTTATATTCCATACCCTATACACAATGACAAATTGAGTATGTTCCTGAGTTTACCTACCTGGCCTCATCCTTA
Source organism: Pinus albicaulis (assembly GCA_034641835.2). NCBI lineage: Eukaryota > Viridiplantae > Streptophyta > Pinopsida > Pinales > Pinaceae > Pinus > Pinus albicaulis. Next base: position 6,166,060 of record MU968551.1, on the reverse strand, counting down.
TATCTGCAACTTAACCTTTGAAATCAGACCTAAACCCTAGACCTAGTTCCTTGACTGTCATTCCTATCCAGCAAAAAAAACTTCAAACAAACAAAAACCTAATCTACTGAGCATCATAAATAGCCTAAGATAATTATATATCCAATCATCTCATTGGCTGCAAAGTGACATTGAGAGAGCCCTCTATGGTTTTTTTAGGGATAGATACCTGATCTAAAGGTTGGTTTGAGGTTACCTCCTTCACTTCCATTCTCAGCCTTGGGAAACGGGGGGAGTGATAACACTATACTCATAAATAACCATGGTATCTTGGGGAAACCCAATTGAGAACATGAAGATTTGAACATGTTTAGAACCATCCTTTCGTACCTCAAGAATGGGTGCAAGAAACGAAACAAAATTTTCATTGGATTGATTTGGCATTAATAAATGGGAATACAATCAACTGAGAATAAAGGTCTCGTAGCATTTCAGAAGACAAATATATCCATACGAGGCCAAAAATAAAGAAGACAAATTTAATTCCATGAAGTATCTATGTTTCTGAAGTGAGTAGGCTATAGCTACGATGTTTATAAATCATTGACAAAGCTTTTAATGCATTTAATACCTTATATTATACCATATATGTTTAACAATTGTCGTTTATGTGTGATTATTCACAACAGACACCCTACGATGATGTTAATATAAACATACACATACATGCTTAACATGTAAGTGATGTTAATATTAGAATGAGGAAGGAAGCCATCACATCAACCTAAGAAAATACACTGCAAAACCAACTTTTGAATCGGAAAATATTTTGTATAGCGATTTACTTATAAACCATCTTTGTCTTGTAAAATTTATGAATTAATATTATCCCATAAAATATCAATATAATGCATCTGATTATAGTGTAAAATCTCAATATAGAAATAAAAAGAAGAGTATTGAATGACATTATTATAACTTGCCATATCGTAGAAATAAAAACTACAAACATGTACCTTGACATGGATAACAACCGTGAACCATTGAAAATTTTGATTATGTGAGTAGTGGGTCGAGGAAGAATTGTATCACATTAACTCATGGACTTGCACCCAAAAGGAAAATTTCATATTGGAAAAGCTTTCGTTGTAGTGAATACCTTATGAAAGGAAGTCTCACAATTGTGATATATGTGGGATTACTCACAATGCACACCCAATAATGATGTTAACATAAATGTCGTATTCTAGTTTTCACCACCCCTCCCGCTCTCAAGGAGGGCATGAATGTCATGGCATGATGCCTATGTGCATCCCCATGCATCACTATGGACCTTTGAGTTATCTCTTAGGCTATAGGTGTTGGAAAATGTAACTAGTTTCGGTCTTCATAATTTCCATTATACTCATGTCATCATGCACATCTTGTGTTACAAGAAAAAGAAGAAAGACAAATATTATTTTTAAGCATGGGTTTCATGATTCATTTTGTTGGTCAATTAGGTTAAGAATTCATTTCATGCTGTTAGGGTTTGTCAAGTCAAAAAAATATTTTTCTAGAGCCAAGAGAGTCTTTATAATTTGTAAAAGACCCAATTGGGCAAGTTGTAAAATGTAAAATAATTTATTTTGAGTCTAAGAAAGTCAACAAGACCTCCAAGACCAGGTAGTCCAAAATCAAGAAGAAGTTGGCTCAGTTTGTGGCTATTCGACCTCCATATATGTGTATACATAGAAGCTACTTGACCGCATTTGGGCACACATTAAACATGCAATCATAGCAAGTTCAATCTGCATTATAACAAGAAGAAATTCAAGAGTGAAGGTCAAAGGAAGAAGAAAAAATATAAAGCAAAGTTGGAAGACCTAAAATTTGCACCATATCTACTCACATGTGCAAAAGATTAGGGTTTTATAAGGAAGTTATTGGACGGAAAGTTGCAGGCCGAGTTGTAGACCTAAATTGTAGGACCGAAACTTCGACTATAACAATTTGACCTTTTTTGACTTTTGTGGAATTTGACTTGTTTAGAAAGAGATCTTATTTGAGGGTTGACTTGGTGCTTGGAGGAGGTTTTGACTTTGATCTTGGGATCTTGGATTTATCATTTGAATTTATTCTATAAGAAAAGAATGCAGAAATTATATACAATATGCATGTATATATCCAGACTCTCCTGATCTAACAATATTTATCTTCTTGCTAAATACAAAATCCTTCCACTATAATTCTCACGGAAATTTAATCAACAATTACAAAACACATGAAGCAATAAAAACACACATAACACAATTGTTTACCGGGAAAGCCTGAAGCTATATACCCCAACTATATATTATGTAACATGGAGATTATATGAAAATTTCATACAAAGCTTATCACAAGCTCTCAGTACAATACAATCATCATACACTAATCAGGATCAATCTTGCAAATCAATGCACCGATCTTTGCCTCCTGCTAGCCTGCCTCCACTGCGCAATCCAAGCTGATTACAAAGACCAATTCAATGTAATCCCACTCTCATTGACTGCATTATTATCATTGGCAACTCCAATGTATATATAGATGCAATTCATGCATCACTAGTAGTCATAACAGATAATCCATCTTGCCCTTTCACCTATCTCTCCACTGGTCTCCACTGAACTATCCATGCACTGCAGTTAACTGATGTATTCTTCAGTTGATTAATGAGTTATTATTTATTGAATTAATTAACTAATTAATTCACTCCACTCTCACTAGTGTATCAATCAGTTAGATTAGATACAACTAGCTCAACTGAGTCTAACTGAGTTAAACTAAATACAACTCCACCAACTACTCTTCCAACTCTGTCATAACTTTGCCATTTGAGTTCTAACTGAGTCCTCCATGCAATAGCTCCAGTAAACCCTTAGGAATAGTGTAATTCCTTCTGTCAGCTATTGTGCCACATCTGTGCACTGAACTGAAGTGCTCCAAGAGAATAAGTTGCTGTTTAGAGTCTGATTATTATTAAGAGCTCATAATAATAGACATGCATCTATTTTTAGATTGACGATCTATAAATAGACTTCGCCCAATATTCTAAAAATAGAATCTCATCTATTTTTCACATTTGACCAACCGTCTACAAATAGCCTCCTACTACATATAGAATATGCTCACCATGTCTAAAAATAGACATAAACCTAAAAATAGCTTGTGTGGGCCCCACCTAGTTTAGGTGATTATTTTCCAACTAGGATCAAGGATGATGTTTTAGGATGCCTCCTTCACTGTTTCTTGTTGCAATATTCAATAGAGAAGATAATATTTCTGGGTTTTCCCATTAGAGGGGTTTTTCCTTGGCTTTGAGCCTATTTCTTGTGTTTATTGTGTTTATTGTTTATGCTCTTGATAATTGTTTGATGAAAAATATACTAAAGAACAATAAGAAGATAAATAAAGCTCACAATATTTTATCAAGGTTAAGGATAATTGTTTTTAATAGTTTCCCTAATAGATTCTCCAACATGGTATTAGAGCTAAGGTAAAGAGAAGGCAACTTGAAGACCATTGTTGTTGGCATAAGTAGAGGACATCCATTGAAGAACATCATTTGCAAGAAGGACACAAGGAAAGATTCTAAGAATACTTTAAGGAGGGACATAATAAACGGATATAAGTAAGGCTACAATAAAGAGGAATTAAAAGGAACATCTTAAGGGAAGGTTGCTACTCCTCTTTTGAAGGCTTGTTGGAAGCATGATACTGGGTCAAGGAAGACTAGGAAGCATTAAGAATCCTAGGAACAACATCCACTCTTTGGAGAAACTTGAAATCATCCTAGAAGTCATCATTATAGGGAATCTTTGAAGCCTTTTGAAGATTCTTGAAATCATCCATGTGAAACACATCAAGAAAATTTGGTAGCAGATATGAAGGCCCTTAAAAAAGGAGAAAATAATTATAATTTTGTGACTTGTCATGACTGTTTGAATGGCTTTTTTTCATGGGCAGAAAGACGAAGGTTGGGAAGAGAAGTCTGGGAATTTTTGGTGTATATCTAAGGTGCATTTATATTTTTGATAATGTCATAGACTTTCTGTTATATTGTAGGCAAAAGGACTCTCTTTTAAAGAGGGCTGAATGGCCTAGGAAGTCTCCAAACTATAGGATTTGTACATAGAAGTGCTAGCACATTTGATTGAGGAAAGCACAAGCCTATAAGGAGGGTTTACAATAGAGTATTAGGGTTGATGTGTTCCCTAACTAGGTATGATAGAACAAGTATGTCAAAGGATGAAGATATGAATATCTGACTGTTAAGGGATCACTTGCATGGGCTTGGGGAAGTAATTTATGATTTAGAGATGACTACATATGTAGAAAGTAATTGTAGATTCAATACCGCTCATGTAATGTTCTAAAAAATAAGACTAAAATCTAATCTACTCATATGCAGAAATCAATTCACGATTGAGAAGCAATATAAAAAACATGTGACATGAATCAATTAACACAAATAACGTGAGGACGTATCTAGGGGAAAGACACTACTCAAAAATTCTTCCTATCTCTATTTCATTAAACAAAAAGTAGAGAAGAAATACAATGCTTGTTCAAACCTAAATAATCTATGCACAAGTATAATCTATCTCACTGTCTCACAAGTCTGCTATGGTCAATACTTAACCAAATTTTTGCTTGCCCAAGTCCCTATTTCCTTGTGATGTTTCGTTGGCAACTAGCCCCTATTTTTTAGGGAAATTCATCATCCATAACTGCATAATCCCTATAGGCCCTTCTCTGACTGAATGCACCACCTGTACAACTTGGATAATTATACCTTGGATAATTATACAATTGATAGTACATTGCCCTTAAAATCAAATCTCAACTGGGTAACTCGTAATCATGCACGCATGAGTTAATTATGGTTGATTTATTAGTTAGCTAATTGATCATTGAGTACACACCCCACCACTAGACCTCCCACTAGTTTCTCCAACAGTTGGAACTAGTTTAACTAACTTTAACTCAAATTAACTGAATTAAATTATTACAACTCAAATTAAACTCAACCTAGGCTCCTAAAATTTAGGATACACTCTACATGAATCAAGGTAGAACCTTAACTCTAATTAACTGAGCCAACTAAGTCAAACTAACTTGGTTAACACATTATTGTTGTCTTGTGATGTGGAATTAAAATTTTCTCCTAATTTAATTCAAGGGAAAATTAAATCAAGATTTTCTTGCTACCATTTTCAACACTCCCTCTCAACAAGAAATGGATCCACATCTACCTCGATCCAACACATTTGGAATGTATTCCATGAAACACCTCTCAATTTTTCTACTGCTACTGCAGCATCTGCAACTGAGAATAAAAAATAAAAAATAATCACTGAATCAATCTACGAGTGCCTACTGGTAAAATTATGTTGTTGTTGACTCTGCTACTGAGCCACCTACTCTATTGTCACCACTACTCTGCACTAATTAGTATATGGCTGACATTGATCCTCTTGATACTAAATACCGTGGGCCCCTGTATCAAGGTAATTATCCATGAGGCAACAAAATTACTCAATGGACCCTGCCCAAATTTTTGCACTCTAAGGGCTACTACTTCACATCGGCCCACCTCACACCTAGAGGCATGGCTGCATGTGCTCCCTCTACCCACTTGGCTTCAAATTCCCCCTACTAGAGGTCTATTCTTGCATGGATGTATCCACTCGGCCTCCTCTCTGCTTCTCCATCTGTGGTTGGTGCACAAATTGCTGAGGCTGCTTCTGAGGTTACATGTTGAGAGGTAATTACTGCTTCCTATCAACCACCAAGTCTCTAACCTTTGGCTTCCTCCTCAAGAATTTGAATGCATATTCGACCTCAAGTGCATACAGGTTCTTGACTCGCACACCGATTTGCTTCACTTGTCTCATGGCGATGTGTCTAAGGAAAAACTTCCCTTTGATAAATATTACATCATAGCACTGTCTTTCAATACCACAACGGAAACTAGATTCTTCTTTAGACCTGGTACAAACAACACATCCTTGAGTTTGAGAGGGGAGCCAGACTCCCTTTGAAAATTGATTGTACCATTACTGGTCACGCTATACCTCCCATCATATCCAAACTCAATGTTCTTCTTGAGGTGTTTCTCCTCCAAGTCACTAAAGAGATATCTATTCCTCGCCATATGGAATGAGGCACCGCTATCAAGATGCCACATGCTTACTATTATTTTGCTTGCCATGCATGCAATGAGAATAAAAAAAATCTCGAATTGTGAAGCTAGAGCTTCACCTGCTACTGCTATTGCAGGCTCTTTCTTACTTGCCTTCTTATGTGGACATTTCATGGCATAGTGCCCGAATTCATGAAAGTGAAAGCACTTGGTGTTGGAAAAGTCTTTATTATTACCCACCTTGCCTTGGGATTTATTTCCCTTGGATTTATTTCATTTTTGACTAATGCAAGGTCATTTTACACTTCTTTGGATGAGGTCCCATCTCGGTTGTCTGACCTTATTTCTTCTTGCACTAGACCAAACCATAACTACTCCCAACTTGGTAGTTTATCTCTACCATTACTAGAATCTTGATAACAGTCCCAACTCTTTGGAAGATCCAAAAAATCTAGAGCTACCAAATCTTCTTCTGGAACAGTGATATTGACCTCACCAAGTTCATCCTGACACTGTGTTAACTTGATCAAGTACTGTGGAATTGTGTCATTCTTCTGCATTTTGATGCTATGAAGCTTCTCCTTCAGTGACAACTTCATGTGGTCACATTTGTTCTCAAACAGGTCTCTAGTGTTTTCCACATCGTGAATGGATTTTCTTTCGTGTGAATATTTGAGACAATATGATATTGAAATTCCTCCAATATGATCCTCCTTGCTTTATATACATCCTTCTTCCACTGAGTGAGATCCTGGGCATCAACTACTGGGGGTTTAACTACATCTGTCTTGATGTAATCTAGTAGCATGTTATCATCTAATACTGCCTCCATACGGATCATCCATGCCAAAAAATTTGTGATTCCTTCTAGAGCATACTCGAGATTGATTCTGGTGGAAGTCATATTCTCAGTCCTGGAGAAAGCCTATAACACTGATCTTGAAATTTGAACCTCCTGAAAAAACTTTGATTTCTCTTCACTACTATGATTATACCTCTGATACCATGTAGAAATTAATTTTAGATTCAATACTGCTCATGTAATGTTCTAAAACATAAGACTCAAATCTACTCTACTCATATGCGGAAATCAATTCAAGACCAAGAAACAATATAAAAAACAGGCGACATGAATCAATTAACACACATAACATGATGATATATCTAGGGGAAAGTCACTGCTCAAAACCCCTTCCTATATGTATTGAATTAATTAGAAAATAGAGAATAAATACAATGTTTGTTCAATCCCAAATGATATTTGCACAAGTATAATTTATCTCACTGCCTCACAAGCCTGCTTTGGTCAATACTTAACCAAATTTCTGCTTGCCCAAATCCCTATTTCCTTGTGTTGTTTCCTTGAGAATTATCCCCTATTATTTAGGCAAATTCCTCATCCATAATTGTGCAATCCCTATAGGCCCTTCTTTGAACTCCAATCTAAACCGGATAAATCATAGATAATGAATGTATGAGTTAATTATGGCCTATTTATCAGTTAACTGATTGATCACTGAGTACACACCCCACTACTAGACCTCCCACTAGTTCCTCCAACAGTTGGAACTAGTTTAATTGAATACCTCCCATAATCTAGTTCCTAATAGACTATGCTATTATTCTTAGGAAGGCTAAGCCTCCCAAAAGTAACCTTAGAAAACACGAGTTTCTTTCACTTAGAGCCTTGAGGAAAAACCCTAACATTGTTATCCTTAAGGCTAGCAAAGGTGGAGCCATAGTCATTTTGGATAAATCCACCTTTATTAGCAAAATGATCGACCATATTTCGAATAGTGGCAGCTATGTTAAGCTTAAAAATAAGCCCCTTAAATTGGTGTCTAAGGAGGCCTCCTTGGCCGTCAAGTCATATATGTCCCTTAATCCTCTCTCTAGGAAGCTTACTGAGAGCAGCCCCCTCACCCCCATAATTTATGGCCTTCCTAAGATTCATAAAGATGGGGTTCCTTTAAGACCTATTGTAAACACAATAGGTGGTCCCACTTATATTCTTGCTAAATTCTTAGCTCAGAAGCTTAATCCCCTTGTGGGTCTCACCGAGTACCATGTGAAGGACTCTGCTTCCTTTATCAAGGAGTGGAAGGATGTTAGGCTGGAGCCCGGTGATCTGTTAGTAAGTTTTGATGTTGTATCATTATTTACTAAAATCGCCATTCAGGGTGCCATTGATGTCATTAATAATATCTCACATAGGAGCACGACTAAATTAGTCGGCCTCTGCCTCACCTCAACTTTCTTCAGTTTCCAAGGTGAGTTCTATGAGAAAACTTGTGGTGTTGCTATGGGCCCCCCTCTCTCCCCTATTGTTGTGAACTTATTTATGGAGGATTTTGAGTCAAAGGCTTTGACCTATGCTCAATTTTTCCCTAGAAAGTGGAATAGGTTTATGGATGATACTTGTGTCATTTGGCCCCATGGTAGGGAGAAATTGGATTTTTTCCTGAGCCACCTAAACTCCCATTCAGACTCCATTAAATTCATAATGGAAGTTAAGGTAGACAGATGCCTCCCCTTCTTAGAAACCGTTCTTTCTAGGAATAAAGATGGTTCTATCTCCCACCAAGTATTCCAAAAAGAAACTCACACGTAGCAGTATCTCAATGCTAGTTCCCATCATTTTTCTGCTCAGAATTTTGGTGTCCTTTGCACTCTTGCTACCAGGGCTCTTAGAATCTCCGACGATAGCCACTTGAAGTTGAAGAAATCCCATCTCCTTGAGGTATTTGAAAGGAATGGTTATTGTAGAGCACAAGGCCTTAAAGTCTTTCAAAAGGAATATAAAGGGTTAAAGGAAAAATCTGTGCGGGTAGACCCCATTTCCAAGGTTCATCTCTCATTTATCCAAGGGACAACGGACATAATTTCCCATGTCCTTATGAAGAATAATGTTTCCTCGTTGTTTAGTCAATTTAATGTCTTAAATTTCTTACATAAATTATCAACCGAGGTTTGCAAACTGATGAAGTGTGGTGCATTGTATGTGCTTAGTTAACCTTCTTCTTACTTCGTTGTATGTATTTTATGTTGTTTTGGGGGTTTTGTTCTTTGATTTCTATGAATATTTAATCTAAAATTATGAAAGGATTTAAATGAATCTAAAGAATTTTAAGAAGGAAGAAAAGGAAGTGTTCCTAAGTTAATCTAGTTTTACATAAAAATAAATCAAAGACCGTTGGCTAAATAGAATCTAATATGAAACACAGAGAATCTATTTTAATGAATTCTATCTTATCATTAGTACTATTCCATGGATCTAATTCCTATAACTGAGATTGAAATTACAATGATGTTCTAAGTGAAAGTAGAAAACAACTAATGTATATTTTAGTTACTCCAACATTCAATTATAAAGTGTTACCTTCTTGAGATGATGTTAAGTAACCAATTATACCTAATGATCTAGAAAAGCAAGTAAAGTATGCAGAAGATAACTCAATAATTGTATTCATTAAACATTCAACCATTCAATCTTGAAACATGATTAAATAAATCTCTTTTAGAATGATCTTTAGAAATATCAGTGATGCAATTAAATGAGGATCTAAAAGAAAAATACGAAAGCATGTAAGACTAACTAAAAACAACTAATGTATATTTGAATTTTCTGCAACATTCAATGTGAAGTGTTAACCTCTTGAGATGTTATGTGAGAAGTCAATTATGCCTTCGTCTCTAAGTTCCTAGAAAGAAAATGACAATGTGAAAATTAAATTCAACCACTGTATGAATTAGACATTTAACCATTTAGTTTAGGATCATCATGTTGAAATGGTTTTTGAAAAACATCTGTTGACATAGTTAATTGACAATTATGTTCTAAGGAAATAAATGACAAAACAGTAAGGAAACTAGGCAAATATGTAATCTTATTACTCCAATCTTAATTCGATTTTGAAAACAGAGTTATCTATATTCACGAAATATTTGAGAAGAACAAGGCTGCACAGTTATGTTTTAATGTTATACTATTGATCAAAACTGAAATGAAACATAATCTAATTAGAAAAAACAAAATTGCCGAAAATAGAGTAATGGAAATTAAACTAAAAACAACAAAATGAAAAACCTCCTTTAGATGCAGGGGTCCTCTGCAACTGATTTGGCTGAACTGCTAGCTGGTTAAGGATGCACTTAAGAAATCATTGGAAATATGAACTTTTTATTATGATAAAATGAAATCTAAATACAGAGTATTAGAAAAAAGCCTAAACTTAACACTTAATTTCTGAACTGTCTTCTCAACCTTTTACAACGATATTTAAAGGAAAATACAAAACAGTTTGTGAGATAAACTTGTTACAGGTGGCTAATTCAAATTATAATTGCAATAAGACTGTTGGACTCTTGATTTTCTACTAAGAGAAAATCAAGAGTCCTACTGCTTTCAGATAACGTACTTTGACTCCATCTTTTACCATGATCTTAGGCTCGCTTTTCTGTCGATCTGGACTGAGTGAATAGGATAGAATCCATGTAGAAATGATTCTAGAAACACCCATGTGGCCCAATTCTTCATTTGACACTTGGAACCTGCCAAACCATGGGAGTAGCTACAAAATCCACAGTTAGCTGCAGAACAGGCTTCATTTTGTAGCTAAATTGAAAAAATCTATCCAAATAGCAAGAACATAAAAATATAATATGGAAATCATTTTGATGCATCCTTAAGACAAAACCTATCATTTATCATTGATTAGGGTCTGTGATATTATGAGAAAGTGATGGAAAGAGGTGATAAAAGCTGTCAAAGAGAGGGTAATTATGAGGTTCAACACTCATCTTTCAAGCCCCTGCACACCATCAGGAACTTGCTCGGATCTGTTAAGGACCCTGTTGACCCTAATGAATTGAAAGGTGTCTACTTGATTCCTTGTTCCTGTGGTATCCCCTACATTGGAGAAAGGAGGAATTAACCCCCTTATATTATTATTCTCTATCTCTATAATTTTAAAATTTAAATTTTTTTAATAATTAAATATTTACCCTTAAAATAAAATATTTTTTTTTTAATATAATTTCTAATAACTAATTAACTAAATTATTAATGAACTAACTAAATAACAGCTAGTTTTTAACTGCTATATCTGGGTTTGATGCATCCTTACTATTTATTCTGAGTTTAGATTAATATTTTTTCATCTTGTCCTGAGGATGAACCACATTAGATGGTTTGAAATGTTGACCAATTCAAAATTATGTGATTAATCCAAAAAGTATTTATCTAAACCATGTCATAATCAAATAATAGTCAAGATAATAATACTACAGCTAGCACACACATACACTCAAGTACATATCAATTGTCTCAGCACATACTGCGTTAGTACAACCATCTTAAAACAAAACCATTCATTTGTGCAATTTTTCAGTCACATATTCATATCATGCAATTAATCGAACATTAAAATAAATTGTAAACATAACATGCTAGATAAACCAAATAAACGACATAAGTAAAATCATACCTTAATGTATCTTAGGGGAGGTTATCTTGTATGCACAATCAATCTAGATTAGCACAATATATCTTCACAACATATCAACTCAAACATAAATAAGGTCATGATATCTATAATAGTAACTATCTAACATGTTCACATCATAAAGTCATAAACAATTGTCATTCATGCATAAAAATCACATATGCATAGTCAGCCTAGATTAGTATGACATAATATCACAATATATTAACTCATACTTGAATGTCATATCCATAATCATCTGCATAGGCCAATCTAGACTAACATGATACATATAACATCAAGATATTAATGCAATAACCCTAATTGTCAATTTAACTAACATATAACAACAACAAGTTAACATATAACACACTTATCAACAACATATAACATAATCATCATGTTAACTAACATAAAACAACAACAACAATGCATATAACAACACACTACTATCATTAATGACCATTCAACACATGTGCATATGACCACACTGATTCAATAGCATCTACCATGAATGTAACCACAACAACAATAAAATGACAAACATGTATATAAGTAACCCTAAGTCTTATAACAACCTTTAACCACATGCCTGCATGCCAAGCATACAATCTGGATGACGATATGCTCTTTCCTCGAGGTCTAATGATGCAACCATGCTTTGATGATCTGCATCTACTGCTCTATCTCAATCAACACATTAGCATCATAGCATACAAATAGCTTCATAATGACCTAAAATGCATACAATGACCTCATGATTTATGTTTGACCTACTATACATGCATAACTATAACCATGAAAATGCATGCATAACAACACATAGACACTAACATGCATAAAAAGTGCTTATACAACCATACACTCATGACAACACATCCCAAAAAAACACGATAAACCTTCACATGGTGACATCACTACAACAATGACCACCACTATGCTTACACAACAAGCACATAGTCCACAAAAATACAAAACATATATGCAACGAACATGTATGAATGATAAACACATTCTGTCCATCAATTCCAAGGGGTGAACCATGCTCTGATACCACTATGTGGTATCAGATATCAACCAAAGAGAATGAGAACTAGAAACTGCCTAGGGAGAGCGCAACCACACTCTGATACCACCCTGTAATGAAACGTCCCTCATATCTACCCACTTTCACTGGCTCACCTGGGGTAAACATGAGATGAGGGGCTACCATGATAAGACTCAACCTCCTTGGTGAATTAAGGATGAAAAAAGATAACACATACCTCCTATACCTGCTACAATACCCCTAGAGGCTATCCCAGTCCTCCACTTGACCAGTCCCTCGGTCCCACTAATTTTTAGTGAAGAAATTCCCTATATTCTCCCTTGACATGGATAAGAGTGCGTTTGGGAGGCTCTGGACGCTCCCACAGCATGGGTATGGGCACGTATGGGGATTTTTTTCCTCAGACATGTGCCTATGTTCCCTAGATTTGTGCCACTTTTTAAGCCTAGTATCCTAGTCACTACCCATAACTTCTCGTAGCTTCCAGAATCCATAAAACACATGATGACAAGGCTAATGAACCAAAAAATGACTCCAAGACTAGGTCTGACTATCCCTAACTGGGACTAGAATTCTGTCAAACACTTGGAATAAATGCAATCTACAAGTCTAGGATACAAGACAGAGCATGAATGAATGAAAACTCTTATGAGACATAACAAGAAGGATCACTATCCTCTCGCTTAAAATGTTATGACATCAATTAGGTCTTGCATCCATTATCTTTATAATTACAAGTAAGTACATGAGATAACCATGACTTGAACTAGTCATATAACCAACATAAAACCATGAAAATAAAAATGATATAACAACAATTAAAGCCACACATTAACAAGTACAAAAGCAAGAAAACTTAGCTTTTATTAAGCATAGGCAAGAGCCAACCAGGTTTAGGACTTCCATGTACCACACGGCCATAGACATGGCTAAGCCAAATCTATCTTAAGCCAGTCACCCCATGCCATATTCTAAGAATGAATGTGGGATCTCACAAATAAACCAATCCAAAAACAACCAAGGGAATCCAGAGGTTAAACCCCCTCCACCCTCAACATACCGTGATCACACCTAAACTGGTGCCGAGATCACAAAATCGAACTGAGCTTGGAATGCTTTCGAAATCCATCACTATCCTGAAGGAATTTTCTGTCTCTTTGTCTCTTAGGATTTACGGAAATCCACACCAGATCACTAGGCCCTAAACTGAGACACCACCCTTAGGCTTTACCTTGTATCCCACCAAAACTGGTCAAGGGATTCCTAGGAATTTGGGAATTTCTTGAGATCACCTCCGCCCCAGATTCCGAAAACCATCTGGTAATTCCAAAGCTCAAAACCAAGATCAATCCCATCACACCATGGTTATCCGAAAAAGGAAAGGAAAGGCTGAAAACCACTATAAAAACCCAACAAACCCATGCCACCGACAAGAAGAGAACCAAATACCAACATGCATAAGCCAAGCATGTCTGAACTAGCTAGGAACTCACACAGGTGATATGTTATCTGCGATTATTCCTACTGAATCTGCTTGATACTGCTCTTCCTTTCTTGGTCTTTGTTTTCCTTCCCTTTCCTTGTCCTTCCTTTGCTTGCCTTCCTCTTTCTTGGTCCAATGTTGAAATTCTCCAAGAAAAATCTAAGTGTCTAAGAGTGTGTGAGAGAGATAACAGAGAGAGCACCAAAAATGAACTGACAAAAAGCTTGAGAAAAATCTTGCCAATTGATCCTCATAAGCCTTTTTATCAATTAGTCCTCTATTTTCTTCATTTTCCATTATTTTCCTTCATTTTACTCCTCACATGCAACCTGTGACCTTTCACCTTCCTTTTCTCCTATTTTCATAAATAAATGTCAATTATTGCCACTTTTCCTTCCAAATCCATTTCCATTGCCTTTTCCCATTTCCTTTAGCCATAATAAACTGAAATGAACACCCGCTAGGATGTTTTTCCCACCATTCAGCTTGGAATAATTGTCCCATTAATTGTGGTTGTTATTTTTCCTTTATTAACCTTTATAACATGGAATTTTCATCAGGGCTGTTACACTGATATATTCCCTGCCATCACTGTCTGACCAGGTGGAACTAACAAAAAACCTTGAAAACTAGGTTGTGAATAACCTACATAACTTTTTTGAACACCACTACCAAGAATACCAACTCCACTAGAACTTCCAACTACGTAACCACTATAAATTATCTGAAATTTTAAAATTTTAATTAGTTTGGAGTGAAATGAACAAGATTACGATACAATACCAAGGGGAGGTTGAGGAGAGAAGTAACTGCACTACTATTTCGTGGAATTCTATTCGCAGGGACTAAATCATCTTCAAAGGATAACTGTCACATTGCAAAATGCATGTCATCATCTACAAGAGTACTCTCATTACATATTTCTACTGGCTATTTCGATGTCTCCGACATCCATATTTCTCCTCACTCCTGGTGGGATCTACTTCCTCTATCTCTATCTCCCACCACCCCTCTTCTGGTGACTCTTATTTTTCCAGAATGAGATCCATATCCTACTTCACTATTTCGCAATGCTGGGCTAGATATTCCTCCTACCTGCAACCTTGAACTACTCAAAACTTCACCTACCCGCTACAATTCTCTTCTCCTCTTCCTGATCTCTTGCAAATTCTTTTGGCGCCGCATGCCGACTATTCATGCCCTTCTTATTTCCACAAAATATTGATTTCTCTGTAATTCCTCCACATCCATCGCAACATTCCCTCATCCTCCGCAAATAAGAAACATCTATCCCCTAAACCCTACCCCCAATACCTATGGTTTTAAGCTGCCATATTTTTTTCTTGAAAGAACAATAGATTTTATTCTACCATCAAAATATTAATCCACAAATGGATCTCTTTCAACAACCTACCCCACAACCCATATTTAAAGATGCTTCGACTTTGGATAAAGATTAGTGATCTTTAGCATTAAATTCAATGATATAACCTATAAAGTTGTTTGAACCCAAAAATATACAACTCAGGTCAATTTAGTATCAAGTTGGAGTGAGGCAACTAAATCTACAGTAGTCCAAGTTCTACAAACATGAAGGAGATCTCAAGTCCTTATCTTAATCTGCAATATTATCAATCAATTATGTAGCTCCTCAGGAATCTTGCACCAAAAAATTTCATATTGGTCGTATGTAGGTTCTACATATAATATTTCCTCCTTATCCCACTCCAAGTTCTTCTGTCTTAACTCAGCTTGATGTATAAAAAATGAATCAGTCCTTTGATACCACCATTCTTGAATATCACCTTTGAGAATCCTTGCACCATGATCTCGATCCCCTCAGAATACACAAGTCCCGACAATTAAACCATTTGTTGGCGCAAAATTTGAATTAGAAGGCCCAAGGTTCGATCATTATCTACCAACAAAAGTCTTCGATATAGTATAGTGCAAAGCTGGTATTTTCATCCTTTCGTAATGGAGAAACATCGTAGCCGAGGCGTGCTGAGTTATTCAAAGATGAAAGGGATAGATATTTAGTGTCAAGGATCGATTAACAAACATATCATTCATTACTTAAGTAGTTATACAACATTCACATAAATATTCATTGATCTTTATATAATTAAGATAGAAACATCTACAAAGCTAAATACCAAAAGACACACTGACACATCATAATAGAAATTTTAAAAAGGGCCACTTAAATCATATCCATTCCATACACATACACACAAAAATTATCCCCACAACACCTTCTTTTATTAATAAAATTGGATCATTACTTCGCAGATCTGTGAGACTGCGCAAGATATTTCACAAGAAAATGAGAACAACTCACAATGAAACGAGAAAACAGACATGAAGCTTTAGTCTCTAGTCCGGCAACATTTCGGCATGGATGATATCTCTCTCTTTTGCTCATTTCATGTAGCATTTTATATATTTCCTACTCCAATATCGCTCACTTGATTTAGTCCACTTTGGACACTCTAATCACGTTCACTTGATTTTGTCTACTTTGAAAGAATCCAGTGCTTTGGCACATATCTCCTAGATTATTTCAAAAGTAGCACTTCGATCCTTCTTTTGTGGCTCTATCAAATTCCAAGATAACCGCTTCCTTATTCTGATTTTTTCTTTCTCTTTTCTAATCTCACTTTCCGGCTTGTTTTATCATTTTTATTTTCTTCTCATGCTAATATTTTCCGCAACCTTTCCTGATCAAAACTTAACCAAAATTGGCCAAAAAAATGAAGGAACCAACAAAACATACAGAGAAGAGGAGAGTGGGATAAGGAGAACATATGAAACTAATGTTAAAAATCCCTCTAAGAAGCTAACCACTCAAGATTTTAGTAGCATAATGGTGAAAAAAATACTAAATATGACTCCAATTTTTCTATTTTAGCTTCTTTATAAACTCTATTTTCTCCAAAACTATGAATTTGTGGAACCCTTTACCACCACATCCTCAAGCATAAATGTCATTGTATTACTCCAAATTTCCATGAATAGACTACCCCACGAGTCTGGAAAATAACACAATATATTGATACATTTGTCCTCCTTTGTAATAGTGATATCCACAATAAATAATTGATTGATTATAATAGCAAATGCATTCGGGGCTTCTCTGACTAAATCACCCTCTCCCATCCTTATAAATTAATGCTTCTTCCAAAGAAACCACTTGTTAACAAGGGATTTTGTTTGTTACAAGTTCCCCAACTTTTCCCATAGTTTCTTTGGAGTGTCTCGCCCCAAGATAATCAACAACACCAAATTTGCAAGACAATGTCAAATCATGCTCCTCAATTTTCTTTCAAGTTTCTCCCAATCCTCTATTAGCATGCTAGTAAGAGATGTTCTAAGTTGCACAATGATCCACTACTCTCAATCCATGAGGAGACATTCCATTTTAAGCTTCTAGGGCTAAAATTTTTGGCCATTAAACATTTTAATCTGATTTCTTGTATTTCTATCCATCCCTTTTTAACTGAAATTCTATCTTAAATCTACTAGTTGAACATAATTGTCCCATATCTATTTAAGAAATCAGATCTAGGCCAAATATCATGCAACCTTTAACAATAGAGGCACCCCCCTATAACCATAATACAATTTGATACTAGATATTTGGTATACCATAACTTTTCACCAAGTTCTGATGCCTCATGTTGAATCATCGAGTCCAATTGATTGAATTTTTACATCCAATTATAGAGATTCGTTAGACATATAAACTAGTTTAAATTTATCAATTACCTTAAACATTTCAATAAGAAACTGAAAAATAATATAAACATGGCACACACATAAATATTTATGCAATAAATAGAGGTCCTTCCCTAGAAACCCTTAATTGGGAAAACCAACCAACTTTTGAGCTTCACCGCTCTTTACATTCTTCACCAAATATACAGCTAGATTATAGTGAACGTTTAACTTGGTCCAAACCTAAGACCAATTTTCTCATACTACATTATGAAATCTACTACCGATCAAGTATTTTCATCATCTTACACAACATTACATCATCCTAAATCTATAGGCATATTATTACATAAGAAACTATAGTTTGTAGCACCCCAATAAATTACATAAGGTTGAATATCTCTAGATTAGATATAGGCAATATTAATATTCCCAATTATTTCTAACATAGTTCAATTTTAGTTGATCTAATAAACCTCCAATCTTAGTTGATTATGCACATGCCTAATTAAAATTTCTCTTGGCTACTCCAATCAACTATCGACTTGTATTAGTTGTTCATTTTTCCTTTGAATTCAACTAAGTTTCATATCTTCTACTCAAGTATCTACTTGCATTTGACTTAACCATTTACCATCGACTTGACTTGATAATCCAACCAATTCTTCACCTATTCAATTTTCTCAGACTAGAACATTGAGGCTCATCCCATTTGACCCACCTTGACTGGATAGTCGATTGACTGCAATCTAGTCAACTAAGTTTCTCACATTGAATATTTTGAGGGTCTTTATGCTGGTGGAAAGAAATTAAGAGTATTTTATAGTCATATTGCTATAGTTCTAGGTGTTGGGTATCAAAACAAGTGAGGATTGAAAAAGTAAGTGAGAGATTCTATCATCCTCTTACCATGATACAATTAACAACTTCATTTATTCCAACCAATAAAGGGTGGCCAAGGATGAGGTCAAGGAACTTGGAGCAAGAAGTTAAACAAGTGACTCACAGTAATCTATACTTTTTTTAACTCACTTTATTAATATATATATCTATTTTCTTTTCTTCTCCAAAAATCATGTAAATATTTAGTGTGATGTTTATAATATAGTTTGGTAGATCTAATATTACTTGAGATATTATATACAATCTCTTTGCATGCAACATGTTTTATTATACCAAAATATTATAGGAATGTAAAATGTTTGTCTTGTATATGGGTAGCAAGTGAAGGAGCTAGATCTCAAGGGAGATTCCAAAGGATACGATTAGACAACCTTTTGGGTTCATGGTAAGTTATCTTTTTCCTCACTTAGAATATTTTGTATGTGTGAATTGGATCTAGGTGGAACCCATAGTGATACATCCTACAATTTATTGTCGACTATAATAAGGTTAGTGAGAGTGTTTGTTCATTCATAAATGAGTTTCTATGTACTTCCTTCACTTGATACATATACACAAGATAAACAATATACCTTCTTAAAATATTTTGGAACAGTAAAATAAGTTGCATGAATAAATATCTCATGTAATACCTTAGGTAATATTAGACCTACCAAACTTGAATCATAAACATAAAGTCAATTATTAAAACAATGCTTGGATGGGTAAAATAACATAATTATATATTAATTAAGTGATTTACAACAAGTATAGGTTACCCCAAGTCTCTTGTTGCATACCTTGCTTTGAGTCCCTTGAGATCCTCCTATGCCACTTTTTTTTGGTTGAAAAAATGAAGGTACTAATTTTGTTATGCAAGAGGATGATATACTCTCACATAGGCTTTTAATCCTCACATGTGTTGATACCAAACACCCACCACTATAGTAATATGAAGACAAAGGACACTTATTTGCGTTCTACTAGCATAAATATGCTTATACACTTCATTGTGTATTAGGTGCCAATTCCCCTAATTTGGTGTCTATTTGTATAAGCTTATATAAGGTTATAGATAGGTCCATGTCATGTGAAATAGGTGAACATCGGCAATGCACAAGTTCCATGCTCAATATTGCATCACGACCTGTTGAGAAAAATATAGGGCAATGATTAGAGTGATTTCTCTTTTATTGATAACTGTTTGTGATGTATTTTTACTTTTCTTAATTATTCATATTATTTACTTATTATTATATTTTTGTATCATCAAAAAACTACTGAAACAAGAATAACAAGAACACAAAATATAAGCTACAAGCTAGGGCCAAAAGCTCTCCTCTTCAGAGGAAAACTTGCAAAATCTCTTGTCTTTTGATAGATTCTCCAATTAAAGAATTCCAAGGCCTCTAGACTAATATCAATACCCTAAAAGACCAATTCCAACCATTTCAGATGATGTGATTCATTTTTCCAAGCCAAACCCAGTCAAATCTCTTCCAGTAGCACAACTTTGACCTACAACTACAGATTTTCAGCCTCTACTGTAGGTCTGAAATTTCTGCCCTCCTTGCAGCAGCTGTTGCCACACATGTGAGCTTATTTTGACCTCCCAATGCTTCCTTAGAACTTCACTTGGCTTTTCTCTTCCTTTTGGAGCTCCCGGATGAAGTCTTGTGACATTCTTTGACCTTCTTTCTCTTCCTTCTTCAAGATTGAACCCGGAGAAGAAAAACCCTAGACCAACAATAGAAACCCTAACCTTCCTTCCCATGTGTGAGATATAAATAGCCCAAAGACAAGTTTTATTCGTCCCATTCCTTATTTTATTTTCACTTGAATGAGTGAGTAATGAATGTATTCCAAGGAGTTCGAGTTTCCTCCTTTATATAGGCTTCTCACGGTGGAATTTGCTCCACAAATTAGCCAACCTTCTAGCTTCCAGGATATCCAGATGTTGGAATTTTGTATTCTGTTATGTCTCATCTTTTCGGGCCACTTCTTCATTATGTTATGAAATTTTCTCTACCTTATCTAATGATTGCTCTGAAGAACTAGGAAAATTGCCTTTTCCCTCATCTAAAACTTCTCTGACACTATTGGAAATTTATGGAATATCTTCTACTTCAATGAGTTGACTATCTACATCATTCAAACCACTATCATTGAATAAAATAAATGACTCAAGATGTGTATGTACAACATTAATTGAATGATTTTTGCGCTTCTCTTTGCTGGTAATCATGTATTTCATCTTTGTTTTCTGGTACAACTTTATCAATTGTTCGAAAACCAGGATGGTGGCATAAGAGAAATCTAGCTGCAAAGTGCCTCTCAACTTCGCTCCCCAAGATCTTGATAGCAACATACCAAACCGTGGAGGTATATCAACTACCACCACATCCATCAATAAATTATTTGCTGTAATTTGTTCAAGGGAAACTATCGAATCCTTTATGAGACCAAGACAATGAACTCTACCCAAATCAAAGGAATATAGGTCATGGTAAGGACGAGTTATATATAGGCCCAATTTATCCATAATGGATTTCAACATCAAATTATGGGAAGCTCCAGAGTTGAGCATGGCAGTGTGAAGGATACATTGATGAATTCTCAAACTTAGATAGAATGGGGGAACTTCACTATCCTCTAAATGACCATCTATGCCTGGACAAAAAATGAGTTCAGGCTGGTCATCTTCGGAATTTATCATATCAGATAAAGGATCTGATTTCAACATTTTGGTCACGTGAGATTTATATTTATTGTTTTTGATAAGTTCAGTTAAAGGGATAGAGACTTTTAACTTAGATATTTCAGTTTCTAGCTGAAAGGAATGAACTTATCTACCTCTTTAATGATGATGCCTCTTTTGTTGGGTTGGTCCTTTGGTGTGGTTTCCTTCTTTTGACTATATTTTTCTTTGCTATGTGTGCTTGTGTATGGATGATTAACCTTTATCTGGTTTGCAGCTGCAAGCTCCTTTTCTTTGTTACGATTACCTTGAGAATTTTTCTTCGGTTGAGTATCTTTTAGTTGGGATGCCCGCTTCTGAATAGGATTGACTGGGGCATATCTACTTCTCAATGAATATTTCCTCTGCTGCGAGCTGAGTGCATTCAAATAACCCTGCTGATAATCACCAGACTCAACCTCCAACTCATGATCATTGGATAATATGTAATCTTCACCCTTAGGCACATTTGTCTTATCAACATATTCTTCATTTTATGTCAAAAATATGGGTTGGCCATCTACTGTAAAAACATGATTTCTTCCACAATATGATCTTCTTATTCTTCCTCAAATCCTTGAGCATAATTTTGCTGCAAGGGTGTTTGAATCTATTGCTGCTATGCTGGCTGCTCAGGAGCCCTTTGTTCTCTTTGTTTGATCCTAAACTGAGGCTGTTGCGGCTTTCCTCTGAAGTTAGGATTTCTAACCCATGCTTCTGGCTGTATTTCTGTAATAGACATTCTATCAACCATTATTTTAGCTTTTCTTATCAAAGTGTCCAATTTTACCTCAGAGGATGAGGATGTTTCTTCTTTGATGGTTACCTTTCTCTCACCCTTCATATTTGACTTTTTAATTGACAAATTTTCTTCCACACTGATTGAATTCCTTTGCATGTCCTCTAGTGTTGCAGGATTTATTTGTCACAGCTAGTATGCCATGTCTGAATCAAAGGAATTTGGATAATGAAAGAGAGCTAAACATGGAGGAGGTTTAATCTCATTTTGCATTGAACTGTGCACTCTGTTGAAACGAGAAGTGAAATCCCGAACTCATTCATTTGGAATCCTTTTCAGATTGTCATACTTAGAAAGAATATGCAAGGGGTTCTTCTTCACCTCCCATCGGGCTATGAATGTATGAATCAACTGGTCTAGAGTGGCTATATAATTTGCAGTCAAATATCTAAACCAAGTTTTAACATCTCCAAAAAATCTTTGAACTATGATTCTCATCTTGGCATTGTCAACATCTATTTCTTCCAAGTCAATAAAATCAGTGAATTTTAATAAGTGTTGTTTTGCACTGATTTGAGAATTCTCATCAAAGAGAGGGAGTCTCTGGCCATAGCCTTGTGTTAAGGCATTGAGTTGAGCAGGTAGAATCAAGGGTACAAATCTAGCCATGAATCCTGCTGAGTGAAGTGTAGGAGTAACAGGGGAAGGAGTTGACTAAACAGGTAATGAAGTAGAAGGTGTAGATGAGGAAGCAAAAACTGACTGGGATTGTGTCGAAATGGAAAATGACTCTTGCTCGTATTGGATGATGGCTTTTTCAGATGTATATTGAAGTTGATTAGCTAACTTTTCAAGCCTATCGAATTGACTCCAAACTTTTCTATCGAAGTCTGATTCAGATTTAGATTTTTTAGAAAGTAAATTATCTTCAAATTTCAAGGAATCAAAAACTACCTCAGACACTGATTTTACTTTAGATAGTCTTAATGGGTCAAATAATATATCAGACAGTGAAGTTTCAGACTTTGATTGAAATAGAGGTAATGCAAAATTCAAATGAAAAGGTATGTCTTCGAGAGATAAAACTTTTGCAGGTAATGAGGAAGATCTTACTAGTGGAGAAGGATTTGACTGAAATTATTTGTGTTGAGATCTCTGCTTTCGAACAAGTCTCTTTGGGTCTTCAACTAGATCAACTGGATGAGGATCTAGATTTGATCTAGTGTATCTCCTTGAAGCTAGAATGTTCACTATTTTTACAACTTGGTCCTTTGCAACTTTCAAATCAGCCTTCATGAAGATTAAGCCCTATCACCCATATGCCTAGAATTCGATGAAATTATGGTACAACCAGGGAGGATCTGTCACTTTCTTTCCCAGTATAGTCGCCAAGATGTTATCACTCCCTCGGATCTCCGAAGGTTGTGAAGGAGACCAACAAAGGTAACCACAAATCGCTTTGACCTAGTAGCTAGCCCTACTAGGCAGGAGGGGCTCTCTTCGTGAGATCACAGCCAAATTTACTGGATAATGAAAATTTTAGGCTAGGTAAAGTAGGCTCTAGGGTTTTATTGATTTGGATTTGGTGTTGGATGGTAAATCAGGTCTAGGAAAGACTAGGTCAGGGCACTGAAAACCAAAATTGTAGAGATGTGATGGGGCAAGGTAGGTAAGCACTTTATCACTTTCAAGTATCTTGGTGAGTGTGAGATACTATTAGGGTTTAAAAAAGAGCATGAAAATCATGAATTCTTTTATATAAGAGGAAAGTAAAACACAACTGTGATAATTTCTCCAAAACAGAGTATCAAAATAATGGATTCTGCTTATCTAACTTAGAAATCAATCACATTGAAATATGGAAATGAATATGCAAGGCATAATATATTCAAACATATTAAAACATAACAGGAAACACTGCTAAAACACATACCACATGAATCCCACCACAATAGCTGCAACTTTGTCTATTAGTTCCTCCCAAAAAATGACTGAATACACTAATGTTCAAATATCAATTCTACAGCATCCAACCCTTGCAATGACAAAGAATATGAAAGATATAGATAATAAAAAACTTCTCCCACCCTTAGGGGCTGAATCCATGACTTGTGGAGCTGAAACCAACTCTTTTTCCAACTAAATAAAAATATAGGGAAGTTATGAACTGTTTGTCCTTTTAGCAAACCAACTAGAGAAATTATCTCCAAGAATTAACGAGAGGTAAATACATCTATTTAAATATATTACCATCCATTTACATTCAATTTAACCCTTTACCCTTTTATAATTACCCTTTTACTTTTCCCAAAGTGAAACTTTCAAATGAAAAATACATAGGAAAATTGTAAAATTGCAATGAATTTACAGAAGTGCAGCAAATTTCTTGTAAGCCCTTTTTGGAAGCCTTTCCATCATCTAAATTTGCAAAGAAGAGTTATTATGAGTAGGTGGTCAAGTGTATATGACTCCAGGATGTTCAAGCAACAAATTTGGCTTCTTTAAGCCTTCTAAAATCTCTTTCTCCCAATATCACTCCTAGAAGCACAACGAATTGAAGAAAATGAAGCAGAGAGGTGATTTTTTACCACTTTTTTGCAAATTCCTTGAAAACTAAACCCTGAACCTGAAATCTGACAAAATGGGTTGTCTTAAAATTTGATTAGCTTTCCAAAAACATACAATTTTTCCCATTTGGATGCCTATAGAAAAATCACAACAAATTTTACTGCGCTTGTAGGCAAAGACAAAAAACTGCACCAGTCTGCACCAAAACTCAAAAATTCAGAATTCTGTTTAAAATCCACAAAATTTGTAAAATTTAAAAAATGTTATGTGAGGTTGCTATGTGAGGCTCTGAAAAAATGTGTCATTCAACCAAGGAAACATCAGCAAGAAAAATGGAGTTTTCCCCTCTCCTTTTGGCTGATTAAGGTTTCTTTGAGCTTATCTTGCAACTGCTTAACCTTGACATTGCAAATCTTGTTTCTGGTATGGTAGTGATTAGCCATGTGCCTCAAAATCTAATTATCCTTTTTTCCTTTTGAAGTATCTTCTCCAGGTGTATTTTTACTCTGTCAAGCCAACCTTATCTATTTTCATTAACTCCCATTGAAATCCTTTCCTCAAATGTGAGTTCTTCTATAATAAGTGCCTCTTGTTTTTTTTTCCTGCTCCAATGCTCTTTTTAGGCCCCTTGTTTTTGGTCCTTTCTTAGTGGTATAGGCCTCATCCTCATTAGACTCATCATGTCCAATCAATGCTTTTCCTTTGACATCTTTCCTCTTAGCTTTCAACAAGTCCATTTCCAAGAGTACTTGCTTTTCCTTCAACTGTTTGATCTCTTGCTCAAGGAAGGAGATAACAAACTTTTCCCTTGCCAAATTATCTTGCAGCTCTCTGATTTTGGAATCTTTTCATTTGATGATCAGGTTTAGGTTTTCCTGTTCATCTTGGGACTCCAAGTCCACCATCTCAATGTCATGGTGAAGGGCTTCTTTCTCTTGGACAATTTTCTCCTATTTCTCATGATATACTTGCTTTGATGATGTAGAAGGCAAGGCTCCTTCCACAATTTGTGGAGCAAACACTTGCGTATGTCCTCTCTGATAAGTTCTGACCTCTTTGTCCTCTTTGCTCCTTTTAGGTGAACGGTTCTCCTCATGGCTTGATACTTTAGCTCGGTTTATCTACTCCTCATCCCTGTCACTTGGAGGTTGTTCCTCCCTATTGCTTGGTGATCCCACATCATGCTCTGTTGAAGACAATTCTTGCTTCCGTAGTGGCTCTACTAAGTTCTCCTGAACTATCCTTTCCATAAATGACTCCCAAGTGATCTGCTCCTCTTACAATTGGTGAAGAATGACAATCTCAATCAAACTGTGATGGAAAATACTGTCTATATGATCTTTTCACTTTTCATTTATCTTCTCTACCATATTGGTCACACTTTTGAAAAGGTAATTACACAGGTTAAGAGATTTCACAACTGTAAAATGAATTAGTAGTATTA
This sequence comes from Pinus albicaulis, assembly GCA_034641835.2. Lineage (NCBI taxonomy): Eukaryota > Viridiplantae > Streptophyta > Pinopsida > Pinales > Pinaceae > Pinus > Pinus albicaulis. The sequence continues at coordinate 6,139,814 of MU968551.1, read as the reverse complement.
TGTGGTAAAAATAAAGTCTTGAAAAACGCCCTTCACAAGTGAAAAACCTCATAATGGACTTCATCAATGGAGCATATTTATTCTAAGAGAATTTGAAAGGAAATACATGAAATGGAGCATCTTTGTAGGTTGATTTCAAGTAGGGTTTGAAGTATTCATCATCAAGATTCATACCCTTGAACCAATATTATCCATGATTTGGTATTACAATGGATGTGGATATGGCTTCTAGTGTGAAAGTAAACTCTATCCCTACTATAACAACCTTTTCCCTTTCAAATCAATGGTAAATAAGCTTGTGAGTTGTTCATTATATCCCACCTCTTATAATTTTTGGCAAAACTGTACATAGTTGACATCTTGAAAACATTTGAGTATAAAATGAGATGAGGTGATTTGATGGAAGTTAGAGGGCTCAAACCTCAATATATTTCCTCCTTATACTTCTTTCTGTCATAGGGGGAGGTATTAGTATCCATGGCAGCAATAAAACCCTAATGAAGAAGAGAAAAAACAAAGTGTTTTTGGTAGGTCTATGAATGAGATGTTAATATGAGTTAGGGATTGCCTAAATTTTTTAAGAAATTTTAGGGGAGAGGGAATGATGTTATGAAGTATGGGGAAATGAATTTTTTGAATTTGTGTGAGGGGAAGGGGATGAAAAGGCCAAAACATAGGCCTAGTGTAAAAACAAGGTAGAAATTAGGGTTTGAGTGGAGTTTTTGGGAAAAATAGGAATTGGGTGAGAATAAGATGTGTAAGTGATTCAAATGGAGTGAATGAAGGTGTACAAAGTGAGTTTCAGGGTTTTCAAACTGAAAAAATGACCATGACACAATTTCTCCAAATTGAATTTAAAACCTTAGCTGAGAGAGTGAAATTTTTTAATGCTTTGAAAGTTGATGAAGAGATGGATATTTCTGTTTTCTTACTTTATTGTAACTTATAGATGATCTTCAAAACTTTGAAAAATCCATTGCTTGCTTCAAATTGGCCTTTAGAAATGCATACCCCACCTCTTGGTCAGATGTGCAGCGAGATTAGCAGATGTGCAACAAGAAGCACATCGAAGTGTTCAGATGCGTGGTGAAAAGCACATCAAAGAGTCTGGAAGCACAACGAAAAGCACAGTGAGGTGTCTGGATGCACAATGAGGACAAAGTTTTACTAGTGAGAACTAAAAACTCGACCTTGCTGCCAATGAGAGCTGAAGTTTTTTTGGGAGAAAGTGAAATGATGAATATAAAACTCCTTTCTTTGCCTTTTATATCATTTTCTTCAATTTTAGTGGGGTGGCCAATAAAATTCCATTTTGACTTTGAACATGATCTTTTGAATTTTGAACTTAAAAATTTTGATGGCTTTTGAACATTGATTTTCTTCTTGGAACCTTGAAAATTTTCTAGTGGAACTTGAGTATTTGCAGGTACTTGGAACTCTGAAGTACTTATTACAAATTAAGAATATGAAATTACAATGAACATTAAATTTCATTTTTCTTTGAAATAAAATTTATTGATGAAATTTACTTTATTTTCACTCCTTCACTTGCTGGACTTTATGCATGGAATGATGATTAGATGATAGTGGAACACTAAGGACCTAATGGAGACTTTGGAATGAATGAAACCATGATAAAAATGAATGTAATGATTATGGTACATTCAGCTGAGAGGTGAAATGAGCCAAAAACTAGTAAACTTTTGGAAGGAGTAAAATCATACCTAGATGTACATCCAGTGACCAAATTTTTTGCATGATGACCTAATGGAATGACAAATTTTTTACAATGGGACTCTAACAAGACATGATAAGAGTCCATTTGATCACTGGTGGAAGGATGCAAAAACTGACACTAACATGGAGGAAGTGACGTGGTGGGTTGTTGTCCTCTAGAAACTTCTTAGGCTTCCCACAACTGGTGCATCTGGGGTAAAAGGGGACAATCATGAGTATAATGGCCATGGACACCACAACATGAACAAGGTTTTTTCGTATGAAGGGTCGTGTTCTGCTTGGGTTGATCACTCTGTTGCTGGTTTGTGGTGTTAGGTTGGTTCCCTTGGGGTGCGTTCGATTGATTACCTTGGCGACCTTGGTTTCCCTGCGCTTTCTGGTTTTGGTTGCCTTTCCCCTCATTATTTTTCTTTAAATTAGGGGGATTAGGCATTCTCTTTTGAGCATACACTTTCCCTGTAGGAGGCGGTGGCTGTTGTGGAAGAGGTTGAGAAGGCACGGGAGGAGGGGGCGCTAATGCCGGAGGGGATGGAGTGTCGAGTTGTGCATAAGGATAGAAAGGAGATGGGGCAAAATTTGGGTAAACAAGTTAAGCAACAACTGGCCCTAGCATTGATTTATGTGGCTGGGAAAATGCATAAGGCGTGCTTTGACCAGGATACAAGTTTCCAAGAGGGGGATAGGTGTTAGAGGAACTGGTCCCCCCTTGGGGGTAACCATAAATGATGTGAGGAGAATAATATGGATGTGAGAGAGATCCAACGATACCGTCGACAACATGAGATGCCCTCGGTGCGTTGGCACCATCAGGTCTAGGAAGATCTGGTAAAACGGTATAAAAATAACCAGACTGGGCATAGATCAAGTCATATTTTAATGTGACCTAGAGATGGGGGCTAAGAGAATTCAAAGAAACCAATCCATATAGACATGGTCACCAAATTTAGGAGCTCTAGAGAAGCTCCTTCTTCTACTCCATTATTGGACATGGTCAGAAATGCGAGTGGTAGACGATTGACGAAATGCAGTCAACAACTCAGTATCAATATCATAACAGAGGGGTAACTGGAAATATGAAACCACTTTATCAAGAGTCGTAAAAGTGGTATGATATACACCAGGCTGATCGACATACCACTTTTCCGCTTCTCCAATGAGCATACACTGGAACAACCGAAGGAGAATGGAGTTGTTGGTAATGGAATTGGACGAAAACCACTTTTGAAAGGATCGAACATGATTCGTGGGGTCCTTTCCTGTATTTCCTTCAAAATTAGGAATGTTGAAAGGAATCTTAGTTGGCATAGATGGCTAACCTACATCGTGGAGTATGAGGTCATTGATTAACTGGCGAAAATCGAGAAGGCTTAAACTTTCCATAAAAGATAGGAAGGGGGTAGTCGAAACGACTCCGCTAGTAGTAGCTCTAGCATTAGGGCTAGGGTCACCACCATCTTGAGGACTCGTACCTGCATTGGTGCCTAACATGGTTATGGTATGAGGGTGAGGAGAATCGAGGTTAGAACTAGAGGAAAAACCTAATGAACCAGAATCAAAGTTGGTATAATGGGGACTTGGGGGAGGAATAACTCAGAACCTATGGGGTTGAGTAAGAAATATTAACTGGAAATGAGGGTGAAGACCTTAGAGTCTCCATGATAAACACCTTGGGGACGCTATGATGGTAATTCGCAACAGACACGAAAAGGTTGAAGAGTGAAAAACAAAGGATTTGTGAGGTAGATTGACTAATTATGATGTTTATGTCTTAGATTGGCGGTGTAAACCAAGAGTTCTTCGCTTTAGGTATGAGTGTGTGCAAGTCGTGTGTTAATTTTAATTAAGCCCAAACAATTGTTTGAAGAAAAAGAAAAAAAATTGAAGTATTGTAAATAAAACTGAAATGATAATAAAATAAACAACTAATCATGCATAAATTGCAACCCAAATAAGACTCTAAAACAACCAGATGAAAAGGGGGCGAAATTGACTCAAAACGCACTAAAAATTCCAAGAGATCTAATGTCGAAGGGATAGGGATCTAGTGACTCTGTACTGCTAGAAATGTTGTAGAAAACAACAAGAAACCAGAGGGGAAAACTGCTGCAATTGATAAGGTTAAAGGTGAAAAACCTTGCGCAAACAAATAGACCCTAAGGCAAAGACCAAACAAAACCAAAGAGAGGCTTTTGGATGTAAGGATATCCTATCAGAAATTATATGTAAACATGATGGATCATACCCTGAAATAATGGTTGAAAGTGATGCAAATATCAGACTACCTACTTAACTTAACCCCTCCTACAAAAGGTGGCAGCGTACTGAAACCCTAGGGGGCTTGGTTATACTTCAAGGAGACAAACTGAGCATATTCTGGCCTAATACGGGCTGAAACAAAGGTCAAACAACCCAAAACATTTCTCTCGGAAAACCTTGAGAGTTGCATAAATTTTTTAGAAAAAGATTCCAGATTGTTGTTTTTGATGTGGGGATAGGTGAAAGAACATTTTATGGGAAGAAAAGTGCAAGTTCGGGGGGGGGGGGACTCGCATTGTTTGAGCTGAAAAGTGTGATTTTATTCTCCTTGGTTCTCGGGCGGTAGGTTGCAAAAAATTTTCCATCTCTGGCACAACTGATACTTGTTACCTGCGAAAAACACCAAAAAACATCCGGAAGTTAGAATTTTGACTGAATTAGGGCATAAAAGTTAAAAACCAACATCAAGAGATTGAAAAAAAAACCCTTGTTTTTGAAGCTTATGGTCACGCAAGAATCTGAATTACAACAGTGGAGTCGCCATTTGTTAGCTTAAATTCTTAATGCAAGTGTACAAAAAGAGCCCACTTTAGTTGTGTGTGACAAACAACCTTAGCAATAGAAATTGCTACTTAAATCTTTAGATCTGCAATGAATAGTTAGAAAAAATGTTGCAAAAAACTAGACTTATGTATTAAAAGTAGTTAAACAGTGAAAAGAAATATTAATTAATCCATGCATCCAACAAACAAGACAAGATTTTATGAATGATTTCATATATTATTACACCTAGTGAAGGGAACAAATAGATGTTACCAGTCCCCATCAATGGGATGGGTTCTTGGTTGTCCTCAACGCTTCAACTCCTGAAGTTTCTCTCTCTCAATGGTGCACAAAACCCAAAATGTTTGTTGAAATCAAGTGGGAGCTCAAGAGGCAAAAGAAAATATTAGCAACAATGAGAATGATCAAAGTGAGATAATGAAAAGGATCAAAGTGAAGAATGAATGGGAAAAACCTTATATTTATAACAAAATATTAAGTTATCCTAGGTAATGGTGAGTAATAATCTAGATCTAACTGCTTGGAATATTTATTACATTTTGTTGGAGGGAAAAGGTATTTAAATTGGTTAAATTCCATTATTTAGAAATAAAAAACAAATAAATGATTTATTTATCATTTCAAGAACATGGTTAAAGAATAATAAATAAATAATGATTTGTTTAATTATTCCTAGGTGATTTAGTCAAATTTAACAAAGAATAATAAATAAATAATGATTTAGTTAATTATTCCTAGAGAAAAATAAGAAAAATAATGATTTATCTAATTATTTCTCATAATTGGGTTAATATGACTAGGAATATTATTTAAACAATGGTTTAATTAATTATTCCTAGAAGAAAATCAAATAAATAAGGGTTTATTTAATTATTCCTCATGGGATTCCTTGTTGTAACCAGAAATAACTTAATAAAATATGGTTTATTAAATTATTTCTTATAGTGAAAACAATTTTACTATGGTAAAATTGGTCCTACATGGTGTACTTCGATCCATCTAATTAGGAATGGTTAGATGACCAATTTTTGGTGATAACAGTTAGGGCCTTAGTAAGTTGCTCATGGGGTTATGAGGATCCTCAACCATTGTACAAGTGTGTGAATCTATTTTCATTTGAATCTTTGCTGCCTGCTGCTTGAGGGCCATTATTTAGTTATTTCTTTCAATGACAACCTGGGCCAGGATCTCCTTCTCTGCCTCAACTTGAGTGAGTTCCTAGGATCATACATGCTCACTACCTAACATTTTTAGTTGGTGCCTCAACTCTTGAATCTCCTTTTGGGAGTTTTTAAGGAGGGTTGTTGGGATAAGGTCCCCTTGGGTCAAGTTTTTGGGTATAATTTGGGTAAAATTTGTCAATACACGCTGTGCACAGAAGCCAAGGGGCTTTGGGGCAGGTCAAAGCTCCTTAATGATTGATGGGTGAAAAGGGAACCATGAGTCTCAAACCATGGTTTGAGACCATGGTATGTGCGTGTCCGAGTAATATAATTATGTATGAGTTGATTCAAGTAAAAATATGTCACGTTGTGTTTATGTTTTGTGTTTGGTCAATGTTTGGGCTAGTGTGTGTTCGGTTTGGGTAGAAAGGCTCCCGCTGGCTATGTGCATGGAGACCTAGTCCCGAGTTGCATCCAAGGAAACTGCTATTATGTGCGCATGTGGAAAATATTGTACTGAATTTAAGCTCTATTAATAAATTAGAATATTTGGCGAAATCTGTCCCATTGTGATTCATGTGTTTATGCATGAATATGTTGGTTTAATTATCTGTTGATTAATGCAAGTTATAGATCTGTTTCTGTTATGGTTGAATGCACATTTATTTGAGTTAAGTATATGTGAAATATATCTGTATTCGCACAAGGGTTTCATCTGTGTTAAATCTTTTACATAAGATCCATATATGTTGTTACACCATTTTTTGGTCATCTAACCTACTATCATTAGATGGACCCAAGTACACCATGTAAGACCAATTTTACCCTAAGTAAAATTGCTTTCACTATGTGAAATAACTTAATAAAACACATTTATTAGGTTGTTTATGGTCTAAATAGGAAACCCCAAAAGGAAATATTAAACAAACCTATATTTGTTTTGATTTTCCTCAAGGAATAATCAATTGAACAATAATTTAATTATTATTCCTGGTCATGTTTAACCCAAAACAAAGAAATTAATTAGATAAATCTTTCTTTGTCTTATTATTTTCTAGGAATAATTATTTAAATCTTATTTAAATAATATTCCTTGTTAAATATGACTAAATCACCCATAAATAATTAAATAAATCATTATTTATTTGATTATCTTTCAACCACTTCCTTTAAATGATAAATAAATCATTTATTTATTTATTATTCACAAATAAAGGGATTTGACCCAAGTCAAATACTTTTTCCCTCCAACAAATATAATAAAATATTCCATAAAAGGTGGATCTAGATTTGGTTAATGTTATTTTAATCATGCACCAAGATCTAGAATGACCCAATATGTTGTTATAAATAGGAGGGATTTTCCTCAAGGAATAATCAATTGAACAATAATTTAATTATTATTCCCGGTCATGTTTAACCCAAAACAAAGAAATTAATTAGATAAATCTTTATTTGTCTTATTATTTTCTAGGAATAATTATTTAAATCTTATTTAAATAATATTCCTTGTTAAATATGACTAAATCACCCATAAAAAATTAAATAAATCATTAATTATTTGATTATCCTTCAACCACTGCCTTAAAATGATAAATAAATCATTTATTTATTTATTATTCACAAATAAAGGGATTTGACCCAAGTCAAATACCTTTTCCCTCCAACAAATATAATAAAATATTCCATAAAAGGTGGATCTAGATTTGGTTAATGTTATTTTAATCATGCACCAAGATCTAGAATGACCCAATATGTTGTTATAAATAGGAGGGTTTTTCCTACCATTCTTCACCTTTTGTTGCCTATTAGATCACTCTGGATCTATACTCTTGGTCTGACTTTGAGCCATTATCATTGTCATATTTTTCATTATTTGCTATGTGAGCTCCCTTTGAGTTCTATCTTTGTCTGGGTTTTCTACACCAACATGAGAGAGAAATGCTAGATCTGAAGTGCTGAGGACTTCCAAGAACCCATCCCATTGAGGAGAATTGGAAACACCTTCTTGTTTTCCTCCCAAGTGCCCTTAATACAAAAATTCTTTCAAAAAATATTGTTCTTGTCTTGTCTATTGGATGTATGGAGCAAAACCTTATTTTTACTGCTTAATGTCTCTCTATGCATAGATCTGGTTTTTGCAGCACTTGTCTTGATCAACTAACTGCAGATCTGAAGATATTGGCAGCCACATTTGATGTTAGGGCTATAAGTTATGCGTAGCTAAAGTGGTCTTTTTTCGTACACTTCGACAAAATATTCATACTAACATATGTGATTGCGCAAGTGTTGGTTCTGCTCTGATAAGTTAGATCTGACTAAAGTAGAATGATTTGTTTTATGCATATCTGTTAAGGGTTTTTTCTGTATTTAGATCTGGGTTTCTGTGAAGTCTCAATAAGTAGGGTTAATTCCACATCATACACTCCCTCAGGGTGTGGAAACCTGGTTCCACCACCCCCCCCATACTGCTTCGAGTGAGACTTTGGTTTATGCAATCAGATCACTGCCGAAAGGGCCAGTAGTTGGAGGGTTATGTTGGTTTCGCACAAAAATATGAAGCTGGGTCAGGACCCCTCAAGACAAAAAATGGTTCTGTTTCCAGGGTCAGGATCTGTTTGAGGGAGATGTGATGTTGTGGCATCCAACAAAGAACGAACTGGAAGATTGGTTGGATAAGAAGGTGCGCAAATTTGTAATCCAATAAAACTGAAACCCTAGGTTGTCTGTTCAATATAAGGAGCAAAGGTATATCTATACAAAGATCTGCAAAATTTTATTTTCTTCCTTTGTAATAGAGTTACAATAGTGGTTATCTCGGCTTGTTGATTTCTAGACCTATGCAAAGGATGACGCGATCACCAGGTGGACTCCTAATCTGGTTCAACAGTTGGAGAAATATAGTAACAAAATTACCCACACAATAGATTATTAGATTGATAGCATTCTGAGTGGGTTTGTGATTGAATTTTCTATAGATAATTTTTTGTTGTATTCTAAAGCTGAAAGGATATTTTTCAAAGGCCCTAAAGGTAAGTTTCTGTGCTCATTGAAATTGTGGATTAAAATGTTTTTATTTGAAAAGGGTACTTTGTGCAATCACATTGAGTGAATGTCCCGAAGAGGCGCGTCTAGCTCCACATGCAAAGGTCCTGGTAGTACTAGGCATAGTGGGAACAATTATAGAGTAGACCTATAAGGAAATTTTATCTACAACCCTCGCAAAGGTAAATCTAACAGCGACGAGGGGTTTGAAACAAGCAGCTCTGGTGAATCTACAAACTTGGAAAAAGATAACTTGATCATAGTTAAGATCCCATTCACTCCACTTCCAAAATAATCTCACACTAAAAAGTCATCCACTCCACCTCCACCTCCACCACTAGGAGTCGATATGGATACTTCCATAAAGCTGTAGAATTTCAAGGGTGTTTGAAATGAAGATGTTGACCAATTCTGGTTCATTCCAGATGCTGTGTGGACAACACTACATTTCAATAACTATAATTTTAAGAAAGCGCAACTTTCTATTTCACTTCAAGAATGCACATTGGATTGGTACATGAGGTATACAGAAACAAACCATAATGAAAAAATTGATGACCTTAAAGACGCACTAAAGGAGCAGTTCAAAAATCCAAAATCATATGCTCAATGCATGACTGAATTAAAAGAGATCCACCAAGAAGTGAATGAATCTATATGGGAGGAAGATCAATGGTTGAAGTGTATCATCAAGGATGGAGGATTTACTATCGATGATACGCAACACAAAGAATGGTTCATTGCTATTCTGCTGTCGCATCTTTTCCAATCCTTAAACCAGTAGAAAATTGCAACACAGGCTGAAGTTGTGGAGATCACCATGTAGTTTGAAGCCTCTCCTGTACCAGTTGCACAGGTTAGGGCTCAAAAAATCCAAAGCTAGTTAGCTGCATTAGACTTAGAGATACAAACTTTGCAAAAAGATAAAGAAAAGGATGGCTGCATATGATTATGGTGCTGTTGTTATATACAACAACCCCCATATATTTTAATAAATGGGGACCCTTTAAAAATAACTAGGAAATTCATTTCATTTATTTTTTTAGCCTAAGTAAAAAAAATTTAGGAAATAAAGTTTCTTTTGCTTTTCCACTTTAAATCCCTAGTGCGCATCACAATTTTCATAGCTTACAAGCTTAAACAACTTAAAATCCACTAATTCATGCGGGTTGTGATATGCGCTAAGCTCTTTCCAAAGTCATATAAAAAATTCTTATTGAAAACACTTCAATCACCATTATAAACCAAAATCGCATCACGTCTCATTTAAACGATCAACTTATATGCAATTCGGTGAAAGTTTCAATTACGCAGACCTTATGAGACAATAAAGAAATAAACATAAAGTTCCAAAGTCTGATAAAGTACAAGCCGCTTGTCTTCTTAAATGCGCACTTTGCATTTCACAAGACTTAACTAAAATCAAACTCATTTACCACATAAAAGTTGTGATGTGCGATTTCCGCAGATCACATTTTTCAGAATTTATGGGTAACATCATAAATGGAAAGAGTTATATGTTGCGATATCCGATGAATGGTAGTTAATTACTCAAGCATGTGAAACGACTCATGTCAAATTAAACTGAATATCCGATCCAAGCCTTAAATTGATCGATAGATACTTCACATGAAGGTGTAAGAGATTTGATTATAAATGATTCTTAATGATTAACAAAATTTAATAGAAATAAGGTTTTGATAGATTCAAATATACTTCGAGCGTGTTTTGAAATGATTGAATTCCAGAATTGTTTCAATTATGTTTCCTCTCTGTTCTCTATATTTTTAATGTTTTCTATGTTCACTTGAAATCAGGAAACCACTTAACGGAGCGAGGGAAATAGAAATGAACAAGAAAGGAAAAGGTATTTCCCAAGCACTATCTATCGAAAACTAAGATATGTGTCCCCTATTCTCAGACACCACTTGCAACAAGGAATGCAAAATTTATTCATGGGAGGCAATGTGTAAGCTTTTCGAGGATGAAAAGCCGAGGGTAATAGTAAAAGTTGCTTCAGCAGGCGCTTATGTTTCTTCAGAACCTACCTATTTTGACGTTGCATGTTCATTCATCCATAAGGTAGCAGTAAGGCCAAAGATTCTTCCTTATACATATATGATTAAGTGGGTAATTGACCACTTAAACATAGAAGACAAAACATTCAAGGTTTCAAAGGGCGAGAATATCAGTCATTCAGGGAAGAATATTTAAGGATAATGTACTACCTACCTGTCCCGCGACAGAATTATGACAAAGATTTTCTTCAAAGTTTTAGAGAAAAACATCCAGATTTGATGAAAGTCATAAAGGAATGGAAGGAAGACTAGGGCAAGCTTAAACTAGATAAACTCAGTACGTACCCAATATCACAAATTCCTTCCCCTTACTGTTATGCCGTCGGTATGTTGTGTAGATTATATGCAAAACCTGATACCACTAGGTTTTCAGTAGATTGGGTCCCATTAATTAACGCAATTGTTAATTACTTAATTTTGAATTGGGAAAATATCCTATCTGATAATTTAGCTAGAAACATCATGGAGTGTAGGAATAAAATAAATGTTTCATCAAGAGAAATACCCCCCATTTATATGAGTGCCTATGTCCTGGATGCAATTTTCTTTTCTTCTAGTTTTCCTACCATGGGATGGAAATGGACATCCCAAAACCCTACCCCAATCCACATTTACCACCGAGCCCTTTGGGATTCAGACTTCCATTTGCATTTTTACAAAATTTTCCATAGAGTCATGTTGCCTATGCATCAGATGATATTTAATGAGAAATCCCCTAGGGTTTCCAAAGAGGCTAGTACATACATTCTGTCTGTTGCTAGATGGTTCGTAGAGAAAATTTTCACTTATGTCAGAGTATTTGGGAGTTATTATTCTCCTCATGTTCTACCATATTATGTTCCTGATAAGTTACTTGCAAGAGAAATTTCCTACCAGCTTGTTGTAAATGGTATTCAAAACAAATCAAAGATGCTAAGAAGGCTGTTTCGCCTAATTTCCCTTTACAATGTGGTACTTTTACACTTTTTGATATTGGTCATGCCTACAAGGAAGTTTCAAAGGTTAAAATATTAAATTTGGCAGTAATTCCAAGACGACCATATGATCCCAATAATGAAATTAAAAACTGCAACATAGAGCTCAAAGTAAAACCTTTAGTGAAAGAGATATATAGATTTGATGATTTCTTTCAAGGTATTGAAATTTTTTTAGATGTACTAGTTTGCATCTAGTCAACTCAATCAAGATGACTTGGAAGCCTTCCAAGCATATAGAAGTAAAATATTGGAAAAGATTCCTCTGGATTTATTGACTATTGAAGATGTCACCAGACCTACTCCAAGTATTATCTTGGATAATGAAGTGAAAGACATGTCTGAATATGAGTCAGGACAATCATAGCATCAATCTTAGAATTCAGATCATTCTAAAAATGAATCCGAAAACAGAAAGGAAAACCCAGAAAAGATAATTGATTAGGTAATCCAAGAGATTGAGATTCAAGAGAAAGGAGGAGGTAATGGAATAGAGTCAACTTCCCAATAAGTTTAGCACATTCAAGATACACTTGATTAGTCAGAAAAGTCCCAACCAAAGAATTTGAATAGTGAATTGGATGAGTTTTTTAAAGTAATAAATAATCCTAAAAAAAATCCCAATACTGATCAATCTGTTAGTTTTCAGACACCTGAACATTCCCAGAAGCTAGTGGAAATTGTTACTCCACTACAACAAGTTCCCGAATCTCATGATTGTAGTGCTCAACTTAGTGTTCCTAAATTGAGGTCATAAATTGTCAACCAGGGCTAGTAAACTGCTGAAGTGAGGTGCACTATATGTGCCTAGGTATTTGTTTCTCACTACGTTGTGTTTAGTGTTTTCTGATGTTTTTGGTTTTATGGTTTTATGTTAAGAAGGAAAATAACTAAATGTTGAAAAAGAACAGTTTTTGGTCACACTAAAAACAGAGCAAAACCTATACTAAAGAACAGAAAATGCAAAGTTTGATAAGGACTCATAGCAAGGAAATAAATCACAACATGAACTTAATAACTCATAGAATAAACCCATCCAATTCATTCATTAGAAATATGTTGGAATAGCTTGAGAAAAGGACAATTTTAGTGCAAATTAAGTTCTCCTAAGTAAACAATCATCTTACAATGTTACAAAGAATCTCATCCATGGCTAGAAGTTTATTGGGAGACAAGTGGAAAAGATTATTTGTAGCACAATAAAATTTCCACTCTGAATTAACTTGTAATGCTAAGATTAATCCATTCTACAGCTCAGCTTGTCACTACTAAACCTCATTCGAAAGTTAGAGATTTTCTATAATAGTTTTGGAAAAAAGGCTTATTTGTGAAATTGCAAAAGATTTCAGAACAATCAAGGCCTTAAACTGATATCACTAATTCATTCCTGTCCATATGATGATGCATTAATAGAAAGTCAGAACAAGATTAGCTTGTAAACAATGAAGGCCGTGAAGTCTAATTTTGACAGTCAACACAACTTAAAGAGCAATGGATGACACTGAACTAGAATGCAATTGATCAAATTTGAAACATAGTGATCACAACTAAACTAGAATGCTTTTAGCCTAACTCTGAAATACAGTGAACTGGAAATGAACTTAGAATGTCACTAATCTAACTTAAAGTACAGTGAATAGAGTTACACTAGAGTGCCATTATCAAACTTGAAACATGGTGACAGAATTAAACTAGAATGACATCTACCTCCGGAGTACTACAACTAGACTAAAGATGCAACTAATCACTGAAATGTTTCAACTTTGTCTCATTCAGAATTAGTGATATTTTGGAATAGTTTGTAGAACAAGACTGGCTGCAACATGTTATGTAAATGAGCATGAAAGCATAAAATTCAACAAAACACAACAAAGCTCTAAAACACCACAGCTATGTCTCATCTAGAGTTAGTGATATTTTGGAAGAGTTTATAAGATCATGACTAGCTGTAACAACTAATGTAATTGAGCACAAAATCATAAAGTTCAGAGAAATGCAACTAACTCCTAAATACTATAGTTATATCCCATCCAATGTGAGTGGTATTTTGGAAGAGTTTGTAAGGATAAGACTAACTGTGGCATTCGCTGTAAGTAAGTATAAGAACACAAAGTTCAGAAAATTGATTAAACTAGGAATGAAACAAGGCTAATGTACTTATCTAAACCATATGAACAAAGCTTCTCAGGTAGAAGGGGCCCTCCACCACCGGATTAGCACGCAAATCTACTCAAGATTGACTCAGCTCTTTCAATAAAGTGATGCTCCTTTCATTAAAGGAGAAATTCTTCAAAACAAAGTATTTATGGTCTTTTGAGATCTAGCAAAAAAACATAAATCTAGCTAGCTGTTTCTCGGTTTCCTGAGCCATAATTATAACAAAATTACATAACTGTATTTGAGATAAAACAGGAATAATTGTATTTCCTAATTAAAATCAAACTAGGACTCTGGTGGTGGCCTCGTACTATGATTAAGGACATCTGTACAGTCCTTGTCCTATTAGAGGTATGTCTCCTAGTTTTGGTTTCCCACGTGCATAACCACCTGTAGACTCGAGCTCAGACTTCATGGAGAGAAAGAAATGATGGGGGAGTGATGTGGAATACGACCATATGCATTTTTCTTTGTAGTGACACCTAGAACCTATGTAGACACGAAGATAGCTGCAGAATAGACGACTGGCTACAGAATGCTTGTGTTCTGTAGCTGAGTCCAGTCAAAATTACTACAACAACAAAATCACGAAAACATAGCAAGTTAGTCATTATATACATTATTAAAGTAATCCTAATTAATCCTATTGATCATTTAAGCCTGTAATTGATGAGGGACAAAGGAAATGAAGTGAAATGTGGTGGAAAAGAAGGACATCTTTGGGGCTCAACAATGATCGAGAGATAATCTCGACTTATCCCATAGAACAAATAGGGTTACAAGTTGAGGAAATTCCTTCGCTGGATGTATTCTACAGTCCTAGCCATAAGGCTGTAGTAAAGAGAAGAAAAATGAGAATAATTGATGATACAATCACATATATTACAAATGAATCTATCGATGTTTTGTGGAAAGATCCTCTAGTTGATCCTATTGAACATTTAACCAAACTATCACAGTTTGCAGGAGCATATGTTATTGCCACTGTTGATAAATCTACTGAGGTTAAAATGTTACTGAAGCAAAGAGAAGAAATAATACAAGAATTAGAAATATTTCTAAATCAAGAAAAGTCTAAGTCCAGCGAGCAAATAGAATTGAAGATATCCCAATTTCAGAAGAATTTCGAAAGTCTTAAATTACAACATCAAGTACAACTCACTGAGAAACAAAGACAACTGGAAGCAAAAATGAATAGATTACAAGTCTAGCCACAGTTAGAGCAGTTCATAAAGGAAGCATTGGACGTGAATGTTAAGTTAAAACAACAACAAGAATAATTTTTCCAACAAGTTTCTATTACTAGCTCTTATTGTGACTCAAGTGAAATATTGATCCAACAAGTAGCTATCCAGAAACTTGAATGTGATAAAACAGAAAGGAAAATCAATGAACACATTTAATGGCAAGCATCAGACTTAGGCAAGGAAGTTGGTTTACCCTAGATAGACAAATCCCACAAGTAGATCTTATTTAAGGATTGGGAAGGACAAATAAATCAAGCAAAGAAAGCAACAGAGAAAGCATTAAGGTTGACAAAGGAAATTACTGAATCTGTATGTGAACAACTGTTGAAAGAAGAAATTATCAAAGAGTGCACATCTAAATTTCTCTCAGAAGTCAAAGAACTAAAAACACAGTGGAAACAAAAGGCAAAATTCATGACGAAACGATTAAAAAAGTAAATAAATTTGATCAAGAAAATTATTGGAATTTTTTGATCAAACCTTATCATCAGTACCAGACCCTACAGTCTTTAACAGATTCAACAAGAATATCACAACCAACACTCTCAAATGCGTTGTTCAAGGGACAGGTAAGATCGAGAATTTCGCAGCCAGCTCAGCTCAAGCCCATGCTAGATATTTGTCAACTTGAGGATCAAATCCAAAAGAAAGATCGGAATTCATAAGTCAGATTGTTACTTGATTTTCCTATATTGTAGTTAAAGTTAGTCTTACGAGGATGGTTGTTTGAAACCTCCTCTATTTTTATGTAATAATATATTTTTAAAACATAGTTAGTTTAGTATTTAAACCCCTCTCATGAATTTAGAGAAGGGTCCAGAAATTTTTCAAAAACATTCTCAAAGAATGCACTATTGTAAGTTTGTGAATGATTTGATGAATTACTGGAACAAAGTTTGTTATCTTTTGACATTTGAAGTTGTTTAACTGATGTTGCACTACTGTACTCTTTAAATTGCTTTAAAGTGAAGAGGAGCAGATGTCCACTATTAGTTTACATGAGTAGAAATTCGTACATATGGTACTTCTATTCACTTGTATTAAGCCTTACTTTCTAGATTGACAGTCATCTTTTTATTGCATTATATATTTGAAACGTCATTATAGATGAATGTTACATGCACTTATGTTCTAATATTTGTCTGTGATTTCTTATCTGATATATAATCACACATATGAATGTGATATACTTTTCACAATTCTTCCAATAAAACTATTTTGTTAGAAGGATAATCTTACATAATTTTCATCTCTTTCGACCGTCAAATAATCTACATTACTAATATTTGAAAGATATCTCTTTAGATCGCATAAAGGAAGAAACGCCCCGGGTATATAGTAGAATAGATAGTTTAGATAAATGCATGTGATAAATTAGAATCATTTTCCATTGCATGTTATATAATCAAAACACACCAAAAATCATTCTTTATTGGGAAAATGGTCCCACTATCCCCAGTCAGAACCACCATACCAAACAGAAAATGAGCTTCTTTAAGGTACGGATCGGGTGGTTTTCCCCCATGTTGTGGCAATGAATTCTGAGGCCTCAAAATTTTGGTCCTAGAAGGAGGGTCTTGTGAATGGCAAGAAGGTATGATAAATCTAAAAGTCTCTCTCCCTCTAGATCCCCATCAAATTCCAAAAAATTATCTAGATCTTCATCTTTAAAATCTGAAGTTAATCATCCTTCTCCTAAGTCTCCTAGTGATACTCAACCCATACTATCACCTGAGTCTTATCAAAATTTCCCTAAAGTTTAGTCTTTGATAGAAACATTAGAGAGAGCATACATTTCTGTTGAAAAGCCCGAATCTTCTCAAAAATCGGATATGAGTATTTCGTCTTCTTTACAACCTCACATAATATTAACTCGATCAGAAATTCAAAAGACATGAATTCTTCCTTTTGAATTTCCCATCGATAGTACTTGAAAGAGAATAAATATTACTCAATCAGAGTCAATCGCCAACGAGTTCTTATCTCATTCACCTTCATTACCTCCACTCGTATCCACCACTTCCATTCCAACAATCAATGTTACTTTAACTAGTTCCAGTACTCAAACTACTATCCATTCAACTAGTTCTAATGCTCAACCCGCTTCTTCTTCAACTCAAACTCCATCTATAAAATCCACTCAAGTTCTAATGGCAGGCCAAGTACATCCACCAAATGTATGACCAGGAAACAATCCAGGGGCTGTAAATATGCACGCTCTTCTTCATGCTCTACCAAAATCACCTGAAATATGGTTACCTAAGTTTAATCCTGATGATGGTCTTCCGGTATAAGAAAAAATTCATAATTATATGTTAGCTGTCAATCTAAAAGAAGTAGTTAAAGAGGATTGTGTTGTAATATTATTTCCATACACTCTCACAGGAGTTGCAGGATCCTGGTATTTTTCACTTCCTACCTGCTCTATAACTAGCTAGAACATGTTCGAAGAACAATTTATAGATAATTTTGGGGATGAAATGACCACTTCTACACTCATCAATGATTTATCAAATCTAAAACCTAAGTCGGGGGAGAAAATAAAAGATTTTAATTCAAGAATTATTAAATTGCTCAATAAAATTCCTGCTACATCAGTTCTTGGCGTACAAGTTCAAATTGAGTGGTATATTTCATCTCTTCTATCCAATATAGTTATTTTTGTTGATAGTGCAAAAAATTCTGACACTTGCAGAAAACATGAAGGAACCTCTATCTGTAGATAAACACATAACCACTCTTGAGAATAAGAATTCTAAAGAAGACATAAAATCAAAGAAGGTACCCTTCAAAGATGATTTGAAAAATAAGCCATCTAAAGATCTGTTTGATGTAGAAGGTCTTCATAAATTTTTGAAGACTATGACAAATGAGATGGCAGATATCAAGAAACAAGTCGCTGAAATTTCTAGTTCAAAAAAGACTTTCAGACCTTTCAAGAAAGGTCAGTCCTCTAGTACTCAACCACCAAATATCATATCTAATGTTGAGTCTGATCAAGATACTGAGGAAGACCAAACAGAGGGAGAAGAAAATGAAGAAGAAGAAGAAGTTGAACTAAAAGGAATGTGGGATTTCATCCTATCAAGTGAAGAACAACAAGAAGCTTTACTTGTGAGTACAAGAAGCAAAAATATTACTGAAGCAACGCAGCCAAGTCAAGAACAGAAT
The DNA here is from genome assembly GCA_034641835.2 of Pinus albicaulis. Taxonomy (NCBI): domain Eukaryota; kingdom Viridiplantae; phylum Streptophyta; class Pinopsida; order Pinales; family Pinaceae; genus Pinus; species Pinus albicaulis. The sequence continues at coordinate 6,121,422 of MU968551.1, read as the reverse complement.
AATTCAACTATTGCGAAGGATAAAACAGTAAGCAAAAAGTCTACTTCAAAAGCTACACAAAAAGTCCTGTTACTTCATATACTCCACCTACATCAAAGACGATGGTAGTCTCAAACACTATTTAGTATAATGTAATTGAAGATATGAAGAAAAACAGGGCCAAAATTTCAATTCACGAGCTTACTAAATTAAAGCAGCAACATAAAATCTTACTTAGAGACTTGAATGTAGTTCCTGCTTCAGCCTTACCCACTCCAGCAGTAGTACAAAATGCTAATGAAATGGGTAATCCACCTTCTCCTTCAACTAAAATTGATGCTACAGATTTGATTATGATAGGTGATCGATCCATCTCTCAGACACCTCCATTTCTCTTGACCTATGAGATATTTAATAAAAACGTTCACAATTGCTTAATAGACTCAGGGGCCTCCTCTAATATAATGCCAAAATCAATTTATGCTAAGTTGAACATAAATCCTCAGAGTTCTCCTGTTCATATAATACAACTTGATAGAACTAGAGTAGAGGTGGTAGGAGAAATAAATTTTGTTTCTATTAGATTGTCATAAATCCCAAGGTTTCTCAAATAATCAATATATTGGTGGCTGATATTCCTGAGTTTTACGGTTTAGTATTAAGCAGAGACTGGTCTGAAAATCTTCATGGATATTTTGCAACGGACTGGTTGCGTATGTGGCTACCATATAATGGAAAGCCAAATCAAATCCAGGTAGATCGTGAAAAGTTCATGAAGCATACAGTCACCGATCTTGAAGGAATAAATGAGCTAGTAGAATTCAATAATAATATTATTGGAAAATACTCAACAGAATAATTTTTGGGAAATTTCAATGCTCAACCATCACCATTTTTTGATAATGCAGTTATTTCCCAAATCAAGAATTGTTCCCAGACAGACATTTCAAAATGTATAAGTTTTGTAGATAAATAAGTAGTTAATTCTTTATTTTGGATTCTTTATTTTGATGGTTCTAAATCTGTAGATGGTGCAAGCGTTGGATGCATTTTTGTAAGCCCATAAGGATAAAAAACCATGTTAGCCTGCAGACTTGAATTCAATTGAACGAACAATATAGCTGAATACGAAGCATTAATCCAAGGTTTGTATAAAGCCATTGATCTTAACATCAAATATCTTAAAGCCCTAGGAGATTCAAAAATCATTGTTAGACAGGTAAGAAATACCATTCATTGTAATTCTGGACATTTAAAGCATAACCAATCATTATTCCAAGAATTAACCATTCATTTGTTATCCTTTAATATTTCTTCCATGCCTAGAATGCAGAATGCTAGTGCAGATCTATTGGCTAATGTAGCATCAACGTTAATTCCATCCCAAGAGTTTAGTCCCGATATATTTTCTATTGAATTAATTTTTAGACCATATGTTCCTGACAATATTACCAATTGGAGAGTATTCAATAATGATTCAGATATCATACATTTTTTCACATCTGAAGGATCTTATGATAATTGTAGATGAAAATGAACATGACATTCAGATTAAGGAAGAACAAGATGAATATCCAATTCCTAATTCATTTTTCAAATTAGAAGACCTCTATGATCTGAAAGATAGGTTTAAAAGGGTTACTAACTCAAAAACTCAAAGCTCTACCTTAAAATTTGTGTTACTAAATCTAGTGTTGGCGAGAAAGAAGGTCTCTGAGCAAGACCCAGGTTCAGAAGAGAGGCCAGCAAGGTTTCCACAGTCGTCTAGCACAATGTCGACATTTTCACCCTACTCTGAAGAGCAGAGAGTCTCACCCGAGGCGTGCCGTGACCTTAGTAAGGTTAGGAACAGATCAAGTATCAAACGAGCACAACTATAAAGAAAAACAGAAAGGACTTGGAACAACAAACAAATCTTACTACTTTGCACAAGATACCACTCATTAAGCATATTCAGGATGCAAAATTAAAATTTAAAAGTGGGCCATATATTCACAGTAACCAACTGATTAACACGGAAATTAGAACACCAAACACAGGTAGAAGTATATTTCACTATCCATAAAAAATAACTACATTACTCTGTAGAGTCGATTACAGAGAGACATATTACAACAATGAAAAACCAGATCTCTCTTGTGGCTCTCTTCCTCAACCCTCTACTGGACTAACCTGCTGTCTACACTGGCTGATTGCCTATTTGTTCCTTTGCCAACGTGATTGTCAATTTTTTCTCTTTTCCTACTTTTCCATTTGTCGCTTCTTCCTAATCACTGGGAGTTTCGCTGCCTGTCCTTGTCGCTCCTTCCTGCCATCTGTGTTAGTTTTCCACAACTGCCACACCACCTATTCTCTAGCTCTCTGCAATCATGACAACTCCCTGTCTATCGTGGTTGCACTCCGGCACTTGTTCTCTGCAACTCAAAATTATTTCATTTTTAAAACAAAGGCCCCAACATTCCCTGACCACATGCTATTGACTCATCCCGAGTCAATCCTTTTCTGCTGCTTCGGTCTCCATTGGTCTGTCTGCCTCTGTGGCTAGCACTGTCTTCTCTATTTCCTCTCTCTGTCTAAACAAAGGCCCCAACTTGGGAACCTTTTTCCAATGCTGAATATTTGAGTTCGGAAAAGTCGTTAATTTCCTATTGCCATTCCTTAATGAGCTGGTTAGTTTCTGTGGAAACTCGTTCAGCTTCAGTTTCACCTGCAATGGCCAAAAGTTTGCTGAATACTTCGTTAATTTTTATTTTGGCCTTAGCGGCCATTTGTTGTATTTCTTCTGTAGTATGCTTGACTGGTTGCCTCAATTCTCTGAGGACTTGCTTTGTGGCAGAATAATGCTTGTTGAGGAGGTAAATTTCCTCTATGGATAGAGGCATTCCCTACTAGCCCAGATCGGGTCTAGCAACAATCAAGTCACGCAGTGACGCAGGTTTCTAGTTACAGAACGAAAAAAATGATAAAAAATTGCCTACCTCAAATCCTACGCAGTGGTCGTTGAAGAAAGGATGACGCTTCCCGTCCCTCGCTTGGCAGATCACAATCCTTCCGCTCGAAAAATCTGAACACCTGCACACATGCAAGGAAATAATGACATACAACATAAAATCTAAAGCATGTAACCATATATCAGTCAGAGAGGATATAATTCATTGCATAAGAAATAAACACATGAATGGAACCATAATCAAAGTCGCTTATCATTAAAATAACAAAGAAAGATACAACCCAAAGCTCTGATGCTTGATCTTCCTTCGGCGGGGCTAACGGCGGAGCACGTCTCAACGAAGTGTCAGAAACAGGACAAAGCTCTCTCTCTTCAGCTTGGCTCTCAAAGGCTGTCTGGCTATAGTCTCCTTGCTACAAGTTCAGCTCTAGCTTGCTAAGGGAGAAGACAAGCTTATATAGATGGGGGAAGAGGAGTTGGGATCCCTATAACCATGGGATTGGCCCTATCTCTAAGGAAGCTTCCATGATAGGTGGAAAACCACCTCCCATACATGGAGATCTGGAGCCAAACCACCCAACTCTTTTTAGAGACTCGTTCAGGAGTTTGTTGGAATCAAACTTCTGCCATTTATTTTTAAAAAACATCCCTTATTAAGCTTGGCGCGAGCGAGACACTGGGACAGTGCGCCAGTTGGTGCGCCCTCTATGGTGGATTTTCCCCATTGGTGCGAGCGATGAACTGGCTAGTTGCGCCAAGGCCAAAATATCTGTTTTTAGGGTTTTACAAAGGAAAATTTCTTCACAGGATCAATTTTCCTTGTCAAGGGGGATGCCATGAATGTGGTTTCAGGTCATGTCACTGCTCACAGGTCACGGAAAAGGCCCTCCAATATGCGGGACGAGGGATTGCAGGGACGGTGACAAAATGTTGTGTAACAAATGTCCCCTAAAGCATGAGGCCCAAGAGAGAGAGAGAGGGGTGAAATTCTTTATGAGAACGTGCCCAACTGAAAACACTGCCGTCGAAAGACCTGCATACAAGTACAACTAATATCTATAACACATGATATGTGGTATGGGCGCAGCCATCCATAATAGAGCATACAAAAATTAGGATCCAAGGCATGGGCGTAGCCATCCAGTAAGGATTAATAAGTAGACTCAGGTTTGGTCACAACCATCCAATCAATGAGTCATGTAACTAATCATGATAATCCACAAAAACCATAGCCTGGATTCCATCAGACAAGACCCAGGTTCTCGCACTCCATCTCGACCCAAATAGAGTACAAGTCCTAGCATGTGAATAAGTGAGCTGAAGTCAAACATGCAAGAACATCGTCTGATTACCAGCCAATAATGAAAGCCGTTAACAGACGCGAGAGGTACCACCAATAATGAGGATAACCCTCAAGGTACTATAGGTATAATCCACGGAATGTGAACAGTGAGCTGGCGTCGAACACCCGCAGAATCATTCGATCGAAGGCCAATGATGAAAACCTTGTGTCGAATGTGAAGAACCTGCCATTGAGGCATGCAGGCTCCAAGGTACCAGAAGGGAGTCTCTAGATCAGCTTCCTAGATAATGAGCTAAAGTCGACAGGAAGTGAACTTGATCGAAGGCGGGCCATAGTGTTTCCCACATCATCAACACGAGACAGAGGAACATAATGTTTGTGAATCAGGATCAGTAAAGAATCAAAGGGAGGTTGAAAACTACAGAGACCAACTTCTCTTGAACATATCAGCGACATGACACTAGATTTGGTAGTATTTGACATCAAGGGATCTGAGGTCATGATGACGAGGCAAAGAGCAGATGAGTGGTCAAAAAGGATTACCCAAACCCATGGAGGCAAGCAGAAAATGAGATGAGATGTCCCCAACCCGACGCGAATGCAGACAAGTGCCATGTTCAAGAGCGACATACTGCCAACACGACAATGATACTGGTTCCATTTTTCCCCACTATTTCCGGCGAGTACCCCAGTTATTTTTGGAAACAAGCTTGAAGGGGATAGAATATGCTTGTGATATAAGTTTTTCCTTTAGAAAAATCCAATCTAGTACATTTAACAAGCCCTAGGAAGGAGGAACTCGAGTATTGTCATTACGACAGAGTCCGATGACATCAGGTTTTAACGAGTCTGACAAAGGAAGAACTCGACGTCTTTTCATGTTTTAGAGAGTTTGAAAGGATATTGGAAAAGTAAACTCCAACAGTCCCTTTTCGTAGATAGTTCCTCAGATCCGAAAAGGTAGAAAACTGTGTCCGAGAAAACCTCCTAGTTGCGATAGGCGAGGGTATTCCTTTTTTGTAAATAATCTATCCCAGCCCGAAAAAGGGGTAAACGTATACTGGGTAGATGTCATTTCACAGCCAATTTAACGAGATCAAAACGACAAGCCACTCGACAATATTTTCATGTTTAGAGAGTCAGAAAAGAGCTGAAAGATGACTCCAGTAGTGACTTTTTCATGTTTTATCGAGTCCGAAAAAAGTATAAAATACAATTCGTACCTTCGTCCTAGTCGCGTGAAAACCTGTTGCTGCACAAGAAAGCAAGTGTAAAACCCATTTTTCGACAAAATGTAATAAAATATTGGAAAAACAAGCTTCAAAACATAATTTTATTTTGAAAAGTTATAAATATGAGAAAAATAGTAAAAACATGTTTACTTTTACCTTTTACCTCTTGTGGAGAGCAACAATGAGTTTTTCCCTTGCGAACTTGCGGTGATGATTGTGGACGATCCGGTGTATCATTTCAGATCCTGTCTTTTCCAGGTAAGAGGCGCTTCCTTAGCCATGTTTCTATCCATTTTTTACAGTATTCCATCCTAATTTGGGATCCCTGAGGGGGACATTTGCAAATTTAGGGCTCGCCCAATTGGTGCGAGTATGAGGCATGGACCCGCGCCAATCAAGTTCTTTTTGCAAAGGGGTCGTGCCAGTTGGCGCGACTGTCAGAAAAATAGTCGCGCCAATGACGCAACCTTATTTTACGCTCAATTTTTACAAAAAATGAACCAATAAACTGGATTTTTGAATGCTCAAGGGATCTAATGAAGTGATTATGACCATTTTGGTGCAGGTACAAAGCCACAGTGGTGATCGAATGGAAAGAAAGGGAGCATAGTGAAGAGTACGAAATGGCAATGGAGAACGAGCAATGTATGAATGCTCTTCGGGATTGTGGTTTGAAGAAGTTCCTCTTGAAACCATGTCTCAGGGCACAACCTGAATTGTTGCAATACTTGATCAGTATCTGGGATGAGAATGAAGAGAATTTTAGGCTTCGAGATCAAGTGCTGGAGCTTGAAGTATCCAATTTTTACTTCATCACTGGATTGTCTCGGAGAGGTCTAGTTCCGATCATGATAGGTACTAAGCCTTCTGGTGAAAAGATGTCAATGGTAATGGAAAGACTGTGCCTAGGGGCACAAATAGGATTAGGTAGCGAGAAGGTTGACATTCACAATGTTCTCGATCTAGCACTCAGAGTGGTGCTCCATACCATTACGCGGGCTATGGGGTCGCAGGCGCCGCATGAGGCCACTAAAACACAACTCCTCTTAGCATAAGAATGTATGAACCCGAAACTATTTGATTGGGCTATAGCCGTAACCATGAATATAAAATGACAATTGAAAAAGTGTAAAAAGACCAAAATGAAGCAGTTTGGGTACAAATCTATATTGGTATCATTCATACTCGAACAACTACCTATTTTCCAGGGCCAGGGGGCGATAGTCGCAGATCCACCATTGAGAGAGCCACGGATGGCTCGATGGGCAACACTGATGCCCAGAGCAGGAGGGGGCCAGTAGATGTCATGGCGGCCTGAGTTCTTCATATGGCTTTGGCAATAGTTAGTCGTCATAGAGGGCTGGCCCTATGTCGGTACTGAATTCACGGGAGACCTAGACCTTCCACTCCCGGAAGGAGAGGACTGGGATGAGGAGCTGGGTAAGACTCTTTTTGATTTTGTGATTTTTTTGATTTTTTTTTGGTATACATGTATTTTCTAATAGTTAGATCCTATATGTATGCAGATGTTGGCCCAAAGAGGCCTGCCGGGATGTCGCTTATTGCACGGAGGACCCCTCTCGCCTATGACCCTCAGGGCGAGGGTGGCGAGGGGAATGAGCTAGTTCAGAACTTGGAAGGAATAGCCCGCGGGATCCCTGATTATGCTCGCCTAGAAGATGTCCCTTTGGCCTATCAAAGGCACACCGTGGGGGTGCCTAGTCGCCTTCATCGTTTACTGAGGCGATTGGTGCGGGCAGTGACACGCTACCATGAACACCATGCTGATTAGTCGTCTAGGATTTTTATATGCATATTTTTGAGAGACATGTTGTCTGCGGATATTATTAAAACATACATGTATATTTCTAGACGGATATTTTTCACATATGATGATGTTTTTTACAAGTTGCGTAAATGTCTATCCAATACCATGTTAGCTACTGCATCTGTTAACGCATTCATTTGTCTAGGTATATGATGATATGTGATGTAATCAAAATTTATTTCCAGTAAACGAATACGTAGATACAGTCATAAAATGGATGGGTTCCTAACTGAATAATGACCATTGAGTTGTAACACTACAAGCTGTGAGTCCAGATATACAAGTAATGCACGAATACCAAGGTTAACGACCTCGTTCAATAATTCCAAAACGACACTATATTCCGCAACATTATTTGTAGCAGGCCCTAGAAAAACACCTTGTAAATTAACTAACTCACCAGCAGGATTGTAGATTACCGAGGCTGCCGAGGATAGATTCCTGGTACTGCGGGAGGCACCATCCGCAAAATTGACAAAAGGAGTAATAGACATCTGCACAATTGGGAAGATCCAATCAACAGAAAGACACTTACAAAGCACACCACACCACACATGCATAAAAATGAAATCACTCACTTATGTACACACACCACACAAGAATAATTCAAGCGTATTACTTCTTCAGGTATAACCCATTCCTAGGCTGCGCCAAGGAATACCTTCATAGTCGATTGGCTCATAGGCCCCATTTTTTAATACACGCTTAACGATATAGGGCCCATGCCACATGGGCTGGAATTTTATTTCCCTAAGCTTATCACTTGCTTGATCATATAAGAGGATGAGGTCCCCTTCTAAAAGAGCGTGGAGAAACCGTTTGATAGAAATGAGCTTTAACCCGCTTTTTCTGTGCCTCGATAACCAAAGCAGCCAAGCGGTGAGTTTCGTCTAGTCGTTCCAGATACAGGAGACGTTATTCCTTTGGGGAAGTGTCGGGCAGTGATTCCACAACCAAATTTAGCGAAGGACTCTCACATTCAACCAGAAGAGTTGCTTCCAGACCATACACCAACTGGAAAGGTGTGAATCCGGTCGCGCTCTTTACTGACGTTCGGTAGGCCCAGAGAGCTGAGAACAATTGGAAATTCCAGTTGGATTTGTGAATACCAATTTTTCAGTGAAGCATCATGAAAAGCACCTTGTTCACGACCTCAACCTGGCCATTCACTTGAGGGTAGTATGGCGTTGAGCTGTCGTGATGCAAGCCCAATTTTGATGTTAGCTCTGCCATCATGTAGTCTTGAAAATGAGTGCCATGATCAGTGATGATGGCTTGAGAAACTCTGAAACGCGTAATTACATGGTTGAAAATGAATTGAGCGGCTGTCTTACCATTGGCAGCTAATGTAGGCATCGCCTCGGCCCACTTGGTGAAGTAGTCCATGGCCACGATGATATAAGCATGCCCCCTGGCCGAGTGAGGGTTACATGTCATAAAATCAATGCCCCATCTGGCGAAAGCCTACGGTAATGATAGGGTGTAAAGGTAGGGGTGGCACATGCATCTTGCATTGAAAGATCTGGCACGCATGACATTTCCTTATTGTAACAATACAATATTTAAATATAGATGGCCAGAAGTAACCCGCACGCAGAATCTACTGGGTGGTAGCATATCTGGACATGTGACTTCCATAGGCGCCATTGTGATAGTCATTCAGGACTTTCTCAGCCTCTTCCAAGGTCAAACATCGACGGAGCACAGAATCAACTCTGACACGATATAAGGTATCTCCGACAATGCGATATGGTTGAGATTGATGCCAAACGCGACGTTGAGCATCCTTCATCAACTCAGACCGGAAAGTGGATGTATGAAGGTACACGATGGTGTAACTGTACCACGGATCATGAGTGTTGATAAGAAAGAGCGTTTCATCTGGAATATGATCCTCGGATTGGGATGGAACAGAGTCTGTAGGGAGAGAGCATATAAGATCAGCAAAAACCAGTGACTTCGTTGATTTAGCAGTAGTGAACTCCAAATCGACCTCCTGAAGGATCACAATCCATTTGGAGTACTTGCCCCCCAAAAATTGTCGAGACAAGATGTAAGTCACGGGGTTGCAGTTAGAAAACACGGTTACCATGTGCAATAGGATGTAATGGCAGAACCGCTGAATGGCCTGGACTGCAGCAAGCGCCGACTTGTTGATGTGAGCATAGCGTGTTTTAGTGTCAAGAAGATTTCGAGACAGGTAATAAACAACGTGTTCATTTTGGTCATCATCATCCTGTACTAGAACCATGGCAATTGTACTGAATGCGACAGCCAAATAGAGGGTAAATTCGCGATGATAGTTGGGAGGACGTATTAACGGACCATTGACGAGCAACGTTTTAAGTTTATCGAAGGATTGCTGAGCAATCTCATCCCAATGGAAGGGAATGTCTTATTTCAGAAGTCGTGTAAACCCTTTGGCCACTTCTGCATAGTTCGGGATAAAGTGACGTAAGAAATTCACTTTCCCCTGAAGACTTTGAAGTTGATGCAACGAGGATGGGGATGGGATATTAACGATAGCCTCGACCTTGAGGGGGTCAAGGCGAATTCCGTCTTTAGAGACAATGAATCCCAAAAGACAACCAGAATCAATGCAAAAGACACACTTGTGAGGATTAAGCCTGATATTGTAACGTCTGCAACAGAGAAAAATCTGCGGAGGTGTTCAGGATGGTATTGACGCCGAGTTGAATGAGCCGAAAGTTCATCCAGATATGGCTAAAAAAGGTGATGTATGTCATGAAAAGCATAGGACATTGCATGATGGAAGGTGGCTCCAGCATTTTTTAAGCTGAACGGGAGCTTCTTGTAGGTGAATGTGCCCCACGGAAAGATAAAGGCGGTCTTATGTTGATCGGCGGGTAAAATATTTATTTGATTATAACCCGAGAAGGCGTCCATAAGGGAATAGATCTCACTTCCCGTGCAATCATCAATGATCTAATATATAAAGGGAGTGGGATAGTTGTCCTTAGGACAGGTCTGATTAATGTCTCTGTAGTCAACACAGACCTGAATTGTGCCCTGCTTCTTATCTACAGGGACAATATTGGAAACCCATTCTGTGAGGGGGATTGGATATATGAAGCCCGCGTTAAGAAGTTTCTAAACTTCTAATTTTATAGCTGCGGCTTTTCGAGGATGCACTAGGCGCAGATGTTGGCGCACAGGTTTTGCACCTGGATAGGTGGGAATTTCATGCACGACTATACTGGGATTGATCCCATGCATCTCTTCATAGGACCATGCGAAAACATCTCGAAATTCGCAAAAAAGGCTCGTGTATACTTGAATCTCTTCGGGAGAACAAGTAACTCCCACGTAAATGTTCTCAACGACCCCCAGTTTAAGGGAGATGTCAATAGGCATTGTTTGGGTGATGTTACTCAGATTTCCTTTCGAAATAACCTCATGAGTCAATATTGGCGTTTGGAGAGGCGGAGAGGGAACCTGAGATGTGAAGCACTCTAGACAATTAGACATTGCCCCCAGGCTGGGCATGAATGAGGAACGATGATGTCCATTGGTCCATGGTAGATATTCAAGAGACATCGTCTCAATGATAGCTTCGTCAGATGGAAAGACTTGTCTCAAAGGATCGGGCTAATCTACATCGCTGAGCCAAGGGGATTGAGAATAAATATCTAGAGCCATGCTCAAAGGAGAATTTTTAGGAGGAGGAGGATCTGATGTAGCAATGATTTCACAATAATTGATTTCAACTGGAGTCAGAGGCATCGATTCTCCAAAAGAGGTCACCTGTTCAGGAGAAGGGATGATCCACGGGTCATCTGACCTAGAGATCATGTTGACTTGAATGGTGTTCAGTGGTGGCATGGGAAAAATACCCATGAGGGTGGGGTCCTTGAAGAGACCAGGTCCCACACTGTCAGGGGGATTAGGAATTTTATCCACGTATGGTACGTTATTCTTGGAGGATGAGTGTAATGTTCCCAATTTTAGCCTCAAGCTAAAATGGAACATTATAGTTGCACAATTTTTTTTTATTTAATAAAACGGGGAAGGAGACACCTTAGCCCCTTTTAGATGAAGAAATAACACTCCTAATGTGAAAGAGAGGTGAATAAATCAGCTGAAATAAACACCAAGGGTGTGAATGGAACCTAGCTCACTTGATTAGTCACCTTTGACTAAAGTCAACAGCGCTACCCAAGGAGGAAGAGGCTTCCTAGAGAAGCTGCACAGTTTTGGAGGGAAGAGATGCACATGAGGGTGGAAACCCTAATTGGTGGGACCTTGGTGGAGAAGAGTTCTCTTTTTTTATAAAGATGAGATGGAAGCCCATTTGGATATGTTATGTTTTAGAATTTCAGACTTGGGTCTGCAAAGCTTGCATCCCCGGGCTGTTTAGCAGGGTGATGGTGCCCTTGGGAACTAGGGTGTTCCCGATCGGGAATCCTTACATATTCCTAAAAGAAGGATGAGGAATGAGCTGATTTTCCTCAATCCAGCATTGGCCACAGTTACATTCATCTTCTACAGTGTTAGCTCTGTAGTAGAGAGGACATTGTGTAGCTGGGTGCAGCTAGAGAGGAACTCATGGAGTCATTCTTGTTTGTTTTTTTCAGTGGAGGAGTGGTATATTCATTGGAGGAGCTACAAGGAGGATTCATAAGCTGTATTCAGATCAGTGGCATGAGGCCACACTTCCATCATCTCCCACTACTCAGTCCATGGAGGAAACTACGTTATTTTGGAGGAGGCAGTGAGAGAGGGGTTTCTAGAGCTTCAAAGGAGGATGTTTCAGAGACAAAGTGATCAGCACTTTATATTAGAGACATGATCATAGGATGGAATCTACATTTCATATCAGCCACAACCTCATTCATATTTTGTAGTAGCTGCAGTGACAACTCTATTGTCACATTTTTGTATTTTCCGACATTTCTAGCAATCTTCCTAGATTGGCTAGAAATCTTGTATTTCAGCCCATTTCTCGTTATTGGGCTATTTATTGTATTCCTTCAGCCACATATGTATCTTATTCATATTCAACAGCTTATACCTTCACATACACTGCACAGTTGTAGCTACTTCGACATTTTGTGGAGTTGCAACAATTCTTGTATTTCAATGCTTATTCAGTGGAGGTTGGTTCTTAAAGCTTGAGTGGCTTGTCCCTCAACTATTTCTTGTATATTTATAATGATATATCATAGTATAATTATGGCTATAGCATTTACCTCTCATGATGTATTAAGATTTTCAGAGTTTCAGATTCATGTTTACATATTGCTGTAAGCTCTCTCATTGAGCATTATTCTAGAGATCTAGTTTGGGGAGATCTGAATAACCCATCTAGATGTATTTCTTTGAGCTCATATTCTGCATAGGATTTTTATGAGATGTGGTCTAGGGCATCCTAGTGTTTGTATGTCTTATTTTTGTAGCAGCTTCCTTATACAACGTCCTCAAGGACCCTGCAGCATAAATTCTCGAAGTGGAATATTGCATATCCATAGGCAAAGTCTATGAAGGGCCAGGTAGCCTCAGGATCTCTCCCTTATTTGGAAGGAGAAATATCCTGTAAATGCCCCAATAGTGAATCTTTGAAATGGACTTGTGATAGCTCACTGAAGAAGGAATTGGAATATCTTAAAGATATTCCCGATGGAGCAGAGATTCCCTGAAAAGGGACATTACAGTGGTATCAGAGCATGATCTTGGCTCAGCCTATGCCTAAGATCTAATTCCATCAGCGAGAGGAGCTTATCTCAGAGGAGAGGAGATTGACATAGGAAACAAGGAAAGGAGTGATGGAGAGGAGGTTTCCCTTCTTCTTTTCTAGACCATTGAGGAGGTTATTGAAGATCTTGATGAAAGGGAAATTTGGAGAAGTTATCTGAGAAGGGTTTGTTGATGGAACAAATCCTAGCTACTTCATGAAGGGTGTGAGCATTTAGCCACACATGCAGATCCATAGTGTATTCCTTTGTTCACTTGCATTGCAAAGGAGTAGAGGAAGAAATGAGGCCATGGGAGGAGTAGCGCTACATCTCAAGGTATGGCTCATGATTGTTGGTTTGAGGGTTTCATTTTTCATTGTCATGCAAATGCAAAAACATGTGATGCATTCACTAAGGGTTTGATGGAGAAAACTTGGTGAAACTCATTGTGTCATAAACACAAAAAACTTTGCATACATTGGAAAGAAACAACAACACTGTCACATTAGGAGGAGATCCATCACCACATGGAGGTGAAAGGGGGAGCCATTGCTTCCACTAGAGGAGCCCTTGTGTCTTTGCAAGGAGTTCCAAATATTTTGCATGTGGGTGCCAAGACACAATTCTGGAGCCATATGTAGCATTTTTTGGGGATTGTGAGGTGGAGAGCAGAAGGATCAACATGAAGGGATGATGAGAATTCTCCCTTATCTATTTCAGAAATTTTCTGCACATGGGAGAGAGACTGCACTGCGCAGAGGAGAGAGGGACAAATCAGTACACTCATATATGCAGTCTATTTCAGATCTTGATGTCTCACTTTTTGGGGGCTTTCCACCTGGGAGGCCATTTGATCTAGAGATGATGAGAGGCATCATGCTTTGAGTTTCACCATTCTTGGATTCCGGAGAGGTGGAGACATTGGAGGAATCCATCACAACGCAAAGAGTTTGGGGAATAAGCACTAGGAGGAGGGATACACTCTCTCATTTTTAGCACCACCCATTCTCATCAGTTTCACTGCGTAGATAGAGCTACTGCATGGATGGAGGTTAGCATCTTCATGATGCAGGATGGCTTCTCCATAGATTTGGTGGGAGAGATGATACTTCCTTTGAGGAAGGACACTTTCATGCATTGGAGTAAATGGAGGCCATTCATGCTTACATTTTCCTAGGATCAGGAGATTCTTCGGAGGTGTTAGTCTCTCATGGGAGGCTCATTTTCAGAGATCATAATTTCTCTTGAGCATGAGTAGCTGCATGATGGCATGGCAACAAAATTGGAGGATGAATTTGGCATGAGGGGATGTCAAGGCAGTAGGAAATAGCGTGATGGAGCACCATATTTCAGAACACCAGCGCTATCTATATTGATCCAGGATGGAGGACTCAGCTTTGATTGAGTATTCCCTAGGATCTTGGTGCATGCATGATTTTGGATGGAATTGATGGAAATAGTAGATACTTAGTGGATGATATGATCATCTATCATGATGGCAGACTCTTCTTGACTAGGGCTTCTAGTTTCAAAGAGAAACTACTGCATGCAACACATGAGGACTTCCTAGCTGTGCATTTGGATGCATAATTTGCCTTGCTAGAGGAGTTCACTTTGGAGGGAATTCAACATGATCTACATCAGCATATGGATATATGCAGAGCCAGAATTATTTTGGAGAGGTTGGCACAACCATTCCCTTACTCATTGGAGGAGAGGGAGAGCATTCAGATGAGCCATTTTAGCTCAAGGACCAGAGTACATGGTAGAGGAGGTATAGATCTTCATTTTGATTTGCCTTCCTTTGCTTCTTATGGAAAACTTGATGAGCTAAGGATGATAACATCTCCTTATGATCCCTATTGTGATGTACTTTGGCCCATTGCAGCAATGGGAGTAGCCATTCTTATGATGGGTTGTGGGGGAAGCCACATGCTTCTTGGTGTGCACCATTGGCACCAAATTGTGATTTCATGTTTCATCTTATGAGAAGATGTTGTGGAAACAAACAAGTGGCTAGTTCAACACTTGTTATTTTGATTTTGAGGCAAGCCAAGGAGGCACAGCGCAGGTTCCATGAGTGGAAATTTGAACCACTCTCCGGTTGTCATTTGGAAACTTGCTTTTTTGTATATTGTTCCATGTATTTCTGATGTTTGTACATTCATGAGGAGAATCATTTGGAGAGTATAGTATGTACAACCCATTGGGAGCATGATTCTCCCAATTTTATATGTTTTATCTTGTAGGAGATACCATGGTCAAACCATGATTGCCATATTGCTACTTGTACCTTCTTGTGGGAGGGACCACTTGGAGAATTTGCAGAGGCATTTCATGGATGATTTTCTTGATGGGGTAGATTGGGCCATTCTTGGAGGCCATAATTTTCTAGCCCACAGGCAAAGGAAGCCCCATATGTGCAGCAAATGGAGAGAGGGCCATCATGGGAAACCAAAACAACTCTCCATTCAGCCCCAACACATTGCAGAAATCAGGGGTGAGATTTTCATTTGGATGATAGCATGGATGAGAGGATCATCATTGTGAGAAAAACTTTCCCATGCATATCATCACTCCTACCTTAAGGAGGCAACATTACAGCAATAAGGATTCCACTACACCTTCTATCTTTCCATGAGGAGCATTATTGTCAGCTTGCATACTTGGGAGAGAGCATTGGAGGATAGATTCATTGCAACATATTTGAGCAGTGGTGGGACCATTAAAGAGGAGGCCACAATAGAAGAAGGGGGAGAAGATTTTGTTCTCTCTATGCATTTTCTTGAGGGAAAGAAACATGTGGGAGGGGAGGACTATAATGTTCGCAATTTTAGCCTCAAGCTAAAATGGAACATTATAGCTGCACATTTTATTTTTGTTTAATAAAATGGGGAAGGAGACACCTTAGCCCCTTTTAGATGAAGAAATAACACTCCTAATGTGAAATGGAGGTGAATAAAGTAGCTGAAATAAACACCAAGGGTGTGAATGGAACCCAACTCACTTGATTAGTCACCTTTGACTAAAGTCAACAGCGCTGCCCAAGGAGGAAGAGGCTTCCTAGAGAAGCTGCGCAGTTTTGGAGGGAAGAGATGCACATGAAGGTGGAAACCCTAATTGGTGGGACCTTGGTGGAGAAGAGTTCTCTTTTTTTATAAGGAGGAGATGGAAACACATTTGGATATTTTATGTTTTAGAATTTCAGACTTGGGTCTGCAAAGCTTGCATCCCCGGGCTGTTTAGCAGGGTGATGGTGCCCTCGAGAACTAGGGTGTTCCCGATCGGGAATCCTTACATCTTCCTCAAGGAAGGATGAGGAATGAGCTGATTTTCCTCAATCCAGCATTGGCCACAGTTACATTCATCTTCTACAGTGTTAGCTCTGTAGTAGAGAGGACATTGTGTAGCTGGGTGCAGCTAGAGAGGAACTCATGGAGTCATTCTTGTTTGTTTTCTTCAGTGGAGGAGTGGTCTATTCATTGGAGGAGCTGAAAGAAGGATTCCCGGGTTGTATTTCAGATCATTGGCATGAGGCCACACTTCCATCATTTCCCACTGTGCATTCCATGGAGGAAACTGCGTTATTTCGGAGGAGGTAATGAGAGAGGGGTTTCTGGAGCTTCAGAGGAGGATGTTTCTGAGACAAAGTGATCAGCACTTTGTATTAGAGACATGATCAGAGGAGGGCATCTACATTTTAGATCAGCCACAAACTCATTCATATTTTGTAGAAGCTGCAATGACAACTCTGTTGTCACATTTTTGTATTCTCCGGCATTTGTAGCAATCTTCCTAGATTGGCTAGAAATCTTGTATTTCAACCCATTTCTTGTTATTGGGATATTTATTGTATTCCTTCAGCCACATATGTATCTTATTCATATTCAGTAGCTTATACCTTCACATACACTGCACAGTTGCAGTTACTCCAACATTTTGTGGAGTTGCAGCAATTCTTGTATTTCATTGCTTATTCAGTGGAGGTTGGTTCTTACAACTTGAGTGGATTTTCCCTCAACTATTTCTTGTATATTTCTATGATATATAATAATATAATGATGGCTGTAGAATTTCCCTCTCATGATGTATTCACATTTGCAGAGTTTCAGATTCATGTTTACATATTGCTGTAAGCTCTCTCATTGAGCATTATTCTAGAGATCTAGTTTGGGGAGATCTGAATAACCCATATAGATGTATTTCTTTGAGCTCATATTCTGCATAGGAGTTGTATGATATGTTTTCTAGGGCATCCCAGTGTTGGTATGTATTATTTTTGCAGCAGCTTCCTTATACAACGTCCTCAAGGACCTTGTAGCAGAAATTCCTGAAGTGGAATATTGCATATCCATAGGCTGAGTCTGTGAAGGGCCAACTAGCCTTAGGATCTCTCCCTTCTTTGGAAGGATACATATCCTGTAAATGCCCCAACATTTAATCTCTGAAATGGAATTGTGATAGCTCACTGAAGAAGGAATTGGAATATCTTAAATATATTCCCGATGGAGCAGAGATTCCTTGAAAAGGGACATTACAATGAGGTAAAGAAATACAAATGATCAACAGTTATAATATTTCCCTCATACGGAAATTTCAAAAGCCGAAAGAGGGTGGAAGGGATGCATAGCATGGCATGAGTCCAACTGTGACTGAGTAGAATATTATAGTTGAGCTTGGCGTCAACAACTTCCACCTCGACGTTGACTGTCTTACCTTGCAATGTGATCGATAAACTCACGAGAACACCCAAGGGTTTTGATTCCCTATCATCGAATGCATAAAGAGAATTGGGAGATGAGGTAAGAGCTAGAGAGCCAATGGCCTTCCAGCAGGTAGATGACATAACACAGGTAGAGGCACCTTCGTCCACGACGGCTTTGTGAATGTTGAGGCCGTTGATACCGATTTTTATAACAAGGGCGATTTGATGCGGAAGTCCGGGAACAAAATTCTCTAGATCGAAGGTGAGAAGACTAGAATCGACAAGATCAATCCCACTAATTATGGATTATAGAGCTTTCCATTGTGATGGGAAAATTTGAAGCACTTCCAATGCAGACATTGCACAAGGCACCTGTGCCAAATCCTCAACAATGCTGTAATTCTGAGCAGCATGGGCATTTGGATTATAGGAATATTTTCGAAGAACACCTTTGGAAGGTGGCCTTACAACGGGTTCAGCATTGGGCTTCTCAATTTCTAAAGGACTAGAGATAGGTGGGGGAGGGGGGCCATCAACGACTTCCTTCCTAGCTTCTTGGCATGATCCAGCATAATCCTTCGAATGAGTGGAAATTGAAACATGTGCAGCACCATTCATTATAAAATCTTGGGACCCAGACGGTGTAGATGGTGAAGACTGCTTGACCATCTGGGTCTGCTGGGATGGGAAAGGTGCCTTAAGAACTGCCGGAGTCCCCTTAGATCCTTTAAGAAGTTGAATAATCTAAAATCGTCAGGGAAAATCTTTGGTGTAGTGGTCTCCATCACAGATCAAGAAAGGGTACTTCAGTTTTCGTTGGGAACCATCATCAACACGGGGTTTGGAGGATTCTAGTTTCGGGGCATCAGATTTTGACTTGCATTTCCCCTTTTTCTTCCCTTTGGAGGTTTTTTCCATAGGATTGGCCTGAACGGCATTGACCTCCATGGTCTTACCAGAATCTGACGTGGCAGGAAGAGCAAAATTATTGTAAGAATTCAACTTCTGCTTCCCATTCGAGGACTTACGAGAAGTCTGAGAGATGGAACCAATAACACCATCTCCCGATGGGGTAGTTGGTGCTTTAGAGGTCCCAGGCTGCGGGGCATCAGTTAAGATATCATATAACGTGCTGGACTGAGAGTACACAAAATCGAGATACTGGGAACGAGCGATGGCTTGCTCCTCGGTTACACATGCCCCCATAGCAATGTCCTGAGCGATATTGTTGACAAAGGAGGTAGTGAACCAGTGAGTTAGAAGCTGATCAGGGATGTCAAACTTGATCAGACGATGACAACATCTCCACTCATGAATATTATCTGATATATGAGTGGCTTTGTCCTGCTTTAGAGAAGTCATGAGATGCGTCCCAGCTTCATAACGAACCGGTAACTGGAAATGTGTCAGGAAAGCCATCGCTAAAGTATTAAAATCTTGAAAAATACCGCGGGGTAGCTCTATATACCACTTAGCAGCAGCGCCGGTAAGAGTGCGCTGGAAAATACGTAGACGGATCGAGTCATCAACCCAAGAGTTCGAAGAACACCACAAGTGGTAGGTCATGGAATGTGCTTGGGGGTCTTCTCCCGCTTTACCCTCAAACTTGGGACAGTCACCAGGCACCTTGGTTGGAACCAGAGGCCAATATGGATGATGGAGAATCAAATCATTGGTCAATTTAGATACATCCGGTAATTCCAATGTGGCGAGAAAAGGAAACTGAGGATTAAAAGGCATGCCAGGTCCCCGATAAGGACCCGTACCTGTACTCCAACCTGGTTGATCATAATTCTGCCCCCATTGGTTTTGTCCCGGAGGATTCTTACCATAGGGGGTATAAGCTGTATAATTGGGTTGATACGATTGCTGATAACTAGTGTATGGGGGTTGATAACCAGGGTACTGACCCTAACTATATGTAGGCCTCGTTTGAGCAGTGTATGGATTTGATTGCGGAGTATAAGTATAGCCTGGTTGTTGAAAGTAATAACCAAAACCTTGGGGCGGGTTGTAAACCGGTCGAGACTGAACTTGAAGGTAATAACCACCTTGGGGTCGAGCGGGTTGTTGGTAAGTGGGGCCTTGTTGAGCCTGATACGTTGGGTGCACAGGCGGGTTCGGCTGTGGCATAGAATAGATCGGATGTTGAGCAGGGTTAACTGGTTGTGCAGGCTGGCCTGGTTGAACAGGTTGACCTGGCTACGCATGCTAGCCTGGTTGAATAGGTTGGCCTAGGTGAACAGGTTGTCCTGGTTGAATAGGTTAGCCTGGCTGATGACGGACACCAGGCTACCCCGGTTGAGCAGGTTGGCCTGATGGCAGGAGAGGATGAGGTCGTGCCTGATAACCAAGTTGACCTGTGACAGGACCATGGGATGGCCCTGGTTGTGCAACATTTAGACAAATTGGAAACTGAGGTTGCTGAGGTTGCACCAATGGTTGAGAAGGGTGGATTTTCCCCCTAGGACCATACAACGGTCTGGGTTGATACCCCGGTTGGCCTATGGGTCCTTGAGGTTTCCCTGGTTGGACCGCAGGGTGAGGCTGTAGAGGTTGACCTTGAGGGTTGTAGGACTGCTCTTGCGGATCGTACAAAAACCTCTGCTGGCCCAAAGGTTGTCCTTGTAAGGGTTGTCCTTGCAGGTCGTATAGATAACCAGGTTGGTCCAAAGGTTGACCCTGGAAGGGTTGTCCTTGTGGGTTAGAAGGTTTCCCAACATGGGCAGATAGAAAACCGTTAATGTACTAATAGGCCTCAGGAGCAGGAAAACGAAGAGGGTTGCCCTGCTCATCATACTGATATGGAAATATGTAGATCGAGGCACCATATGGTCCATAATGGGAAAAGTAAGGATGGTTGAGACCTTGTGAGGACTGACCAACCTCATATTTTGACGGCTATAAAGACAATCGATACTCCTCAGGAGAAATATTCTCCGGAATAGCCGAAGCTATGTAAATGTCTTCAGGAACTGACGAGGTCCTTGTTGACTGAGTAGTGATAGTAGGCCTAGACGCAGCTACGCAGACAGTAGGCCTAACAGGCATAGACGTGAAGAAAGGAGATGTCGTGAGAGGTGTCGATGGCGACATCCCTAAGAAAGGAATAACCAGCCTCGTGGACGAAGTCGATATTCCCATAGAGGCCACAGCGGCCATGATCTGACTTAAGGACCTATATCCCGCTGGAAGCAAAGGACCAGGTGAAGACATAACAAAAGACTCGAGGTTGTTTTCTGGAAAAAGCTGGTAATCTTCACCAGATGTAGGAATTTCCTCACTAGGAGAAGGACAGGGTGAGTCCGTATCTGAACTTGCCGTAAGATCTTCTAGGAGACGGCGTGGACTAGGAGGTATAACAACATCTAAGAAAGGCAATCCCGATGTAAGAGGAGGGAAGTGTTCCCCTACTCCAAATCCAAACCAAGCATTGGACAAGGGCCAATTGAATTCAACTGGTTCACCAAAGGGAAGCTCAGATATAACTGGTCCCCCATCGGGAAACTTAGACACAATAGGCTGCTGATGTTCAACAGAGGCCTGAGAGACCTCTGATGAATCGTCTGTGTAAGGACTACCAGTAGACAAAACTGAGGGTTCCGCCACTGTGACAGTAACGAAAAGAGGAAGAGATCAAAACAAAGACACACGGGCAAGACCAAGGCAAACAATAAGCCGGTCGAAAAACAATATTTAAAAGGGCGTGTGATCGTAGGTGATTAATTTTACCACATTGAAACTTGGAAAATTTTACTCTTTCATGTTTTAAGAGTCTAGAAACAAGTAAAAGATGACTCTATCTCTTTCAATTTGAAGATAAGCATGAAAGGACAAGCGCTTGATGACCTTTTCAAATTTAATGAGTTAGAAAAGATCGAAATGACTACTCTGGTAATCTAGGCAGAAGGGTGTACTAGATATCCGTGAACTAACATATACACCTTGGTCAAAAAATGAAAAAGAATTCAACCAAGGACTTGCCGTACGTGCAGGTAATCTCCTAGAATGCTGTGTCCGGTGTATCATGGGTATAAGGAGGCAGACTCGGTTTCCTATGGATAAAGGATAGAAACCTAGTGGGGTCTCCCTTTATATACACGACGGTACGGGGAGCACAAGTCCGTACTAGCGCTGTCTAAAGCCAGAAGGCGAACTACAGCTACTAGGTTTAACGACGCCGGAACACGTCACTAGCCTAGACCTCTAGATATTTCGTTAATGTTTCAATGTTGCCTTAAGGTAAATTGAATAAATTTTAGAGTTTATCTTTAAATTATGTTTCAATTTTAGGCCCTATCGAATGTTGTATCTCAAATATCCTCTAAATTCACACTACATGCCATAATATATCACTTTGTTCGATGAAGAGCTAACTACGGGAAGGTTGAGAGCTTTTAAAACAACAACAAAATGATCACAAAACATCCACTACTGTCTCTAATGACACTAATGAAACTAAATTTTTTTCTCTTAGAGTTATATAACACTAATAATGTGGAAAAACTTTCAATTTTCACTAACTAACCAAAATGCAAAGAGATTTGTTTTTGTATTTTTCAATGTTTTAGAGAAAATGCACCAAACGAAATGAAAAACTAATGAAGAAACAAATTCGAGAAACGATAGTGAGAGAGTTGAAACAAGCAATTTCACTCAATGTGAATCACACACAATCAAGACCCAAATTGATGAAGAAATCCCTCAAATCAAAGAAGGATCTCAAAAGACTCACACAAGCTGTGTAATCTAGGCTCGAAATGAGGCAAAGAGAAACTTGAACGAAAAAGAGAGAAATCACTCAACTAACGCAATGATACAATGGAAACCAACAAAACGAATGCAAAGAAGCAAAAATGAAGTTGACTGGGAATACAAGGACCAAAAACTCCCACGGGAGGCTTAGCACACTACAACACCTAGAAACCCTAGGGCTAGAATGCAAAGCTAATGGTAAAGGGAAAACAACCAGAGGATAAGGGTCAAACACAGTCAACAAGGACTTCAAGGCACTCAAACAGTCAGAAAAATGACACCAGAACAAAAAATCAGACTCAGAGGGCTAAAAAACAAGTAAACCCTAACACCAAACAGGGTTGGCGCGACTGTTTAGCTGTATCTTGTGCCAAAACAGCGTTGGCGCGGGGGCCTAGCTAGCAACAAGCGCTATTTGGCACGATTGTTAGGCTATTAACCGTGCCAATCGAGTTTACTATGTGAAGATGTGAAAAAGAGCAAAAAGAGACTGGATCAGGTCTTTTGGGGGGGCTGAACAAGGGTTTTACACCGAAAGGAGGCAAACCATAAGAGCAAGTAAATCAAAGCAAAAGCCAAAACAACCAAAAGAGACAAGAAAAACTCCAACTAAGTCCCCAGCAGAGTTGCTAGTTTGTTGAGGAGGTAAATCCCCTCTGCAGACAGAGGTGATCCCTACTAGCCCAGATCAGGTCTAGCAACAATCAAGTCACGCAGTGACGCAGGTTCCTAGTTACAGAACGAAAAAAATCATAACAAATTGCCTACCTCAAATCCTACATAGTGGTCGTTGAAGAAAGGATGATGCTTCCCATCCCTCTCTTGGAAGATCACAATCCTTCCGCTCGACATGTCCGAACACCTGCACACATGCAAGGAAACAACGACATACAACGTAAAATCTAAAGCATGTAACCATATATCAGTCATAGAGGATATAATTCATTGCATAAGAAATAAACACATGAATGGAACCATAATCAAATTCGCTTATCATTAAAATAACAAAGGAAAGATACAACCTAAAGCTCTGATGCTTGATCTTCCTTCGGCGGGGCTGACAGCGGAGCACGTCTCAACGAAGCCTGTCGGAAACGGGACAAAGCTCTCTCTCTTCGGCTTGGCTCTCAAAGGCTGTCTGGCTATAGTCTCCTTGCTACAATTTCAGCTCTAGCTTTCTAAGGGAGAAGGCCAACTTATATAGATGTGGGAAGAGGAGTTGGGATCCCTATAATCATGGGATTGGCCCTATCTCTAAGGAAGCTTCCATGATAGGTGGAAAACCACCTCCCATACATGGAGATCTGGAGCCAAACCACCCAAATCTTTTTAGAGACTTGTTCAGGAGTTTGTTGGAATCAAACTTCCGCCATTTATTTTAAAAAAACATCCCTTATTAATCTTGGCGCGAGCGAGACACTGGGACAGTGCACCAGTTGGCGCACCCTCTATGGTGGATTTTCCCCATTGGCACGAGGGCTGAACTGGCTAGTTGCACCAAGGCCAAAAGATCTATTTTTAGGGTTTTAAAAAGGAAACTTTCTTCAAAGGATCAATTGTCCTTGTCAAGGGGGATGCCATGAAAGTGGTTTCAGGTCATGTCACTGCTCACAGGTCACAGGAAAGGCCCTCCAATATGAGGGATGGGGGATTGCAGGGATGGTGACAAAATGCCATGTAACAATTCTCTTCTATTTTCTATATTGTGGTCTCCAGTGCCTCCGCTTGATTGTATAACTCGGTTATGCCGACGGGATCCGTGACCTCCTTTGTTTCTTGTGAAATCTGCTGCAGTTGTGCCGAGATTGGTTGGGATTTCATGGTTAACGAGTTGGAACACTTGTGTAAATGTTTCAGAAGGTTGTGATCCTCTTTTACCATTTTCCCCAGGGTTTCCTTCATTCCGATTGCTTGTGTCTCCTTCTTAGTGACCTTCTCGGCATATATAATTACAGGATCTGGTAACGTTAGTCTTGTCACGAGCGCTTCGTTTAGCTCTTGATTTTCCTTGCTAATATTTGCACAAATTTTCTTCACGCGGATAGACTGTTCGAATATGGTGCAAACTGATATGTCTTCCAGCGTCTTATCATCCTAAGCCATTACTATTGGCCACAGATCCTTGAAAATATCCATTAACTTCTCCAGTTGCTCCTGCAGACTTTCCTTCTCTCCCTTTAACTGGTTGCGTTTTTCAGTAAGCGCACTAATCTGCAGTTGTTTTTGTTTGAACCTTTTCTAGAGGTCTTTGTGCAGTCCTTTTTCCTATTGTGCCACACGCTGGATGAAGTTCTACATTTTTTCTGTGCTCCAGGTCTACATACTCTCAGCACCAGACATATCGTTGTTTAGAGATCTCTCTCTGAGGGGTTGACCGCTGGCTATTGATCTGGCTGAGTGCTCATGTGGTGATGTGGGTTGGTTCTGTTGTGACAACTGACTCCCTGGGTTATTCATGCTTGTGGTCAGCTAAATCTACTTTAGTATCAAATTTTTCTGCTGAAAAGGGTTCAGCTCCTTTGGCAAGGGCATTGTATATGCTGTAAAAGATCCCCCGTGAACTAATAGGTCTAGGAAATTTCCCTATCTCACCAGAGGTTGGTTAACCTTGGGTACCATAGCCATACTCAATTTAACTTCTGCCTCATTGTCTCCATTTGTCGTACTTCTTGTCTTGACTGGGTCTGGAATTGTTGCTGATGTGGATGGAGTGCGGGTGGAACGGTCTTTGGAAGTGAATGATGTGTGAGGCGAGGAATGGTGAGCGCGAGATGAAGAGGTATGAGTGTGGGGTGGAGATGAATTTTGAACATTTAGAACTGAGAATGGATTGAACATAGGTAGTTCGGAGGTGACCTGGGTGGGCACCTTTGTCTCCTCTTGAATTGGCACTCCTGTATGCATGGGTTGCATGTGATCTTCCTCAATGAGATCAACTATTTGCTTAGGCAACATGAATCTTGCTTTCTTGGCCTTAGGTGTAGCTATGGGTGGTTCAGGTGCCTTAATATTTCAGATTGGAACTAATGTGGGTGCTGGGGGTGAATTATGTTAGTCATCAGTAATTTTTTCTATTTTTTAGATGACTAAATGCTTGTCCTAGATTTCTAAAAAAAAAATTCATGAATGTTGTGAGTTTTATAAATCTCACTGCCTACATTATCCTTAGGATAAATTTTTCACTATATCATTACTTTACTGTTCCCTGATTCGCCTACCACTCCTAAAAAATCCCTCATGGACTTATGACACACATCTCTGTCACATTTTAACACCCATAACCTCAATACTTTGTTTTTCCCATACCCTTCCACCTTTCATCTAAGTTTGCCAAACATATTACCTTCTCTCATGTTATCAAATGCCTCAAGCATTGATGGTATTAAAGGCTACCTCTATAGGCTCTTTGAATAAATCAAGTACATTGGGTTTTGGATCCTCAATACACCTATATGTCAAAAACTCTGTTTTTCATACTTGGAAATCATAAGCCAATGCTTTCAGTCAAAGAGCCTCCCACTAGGTCACTAGGGTTTCATAGGTTGTAGGGTTGTCTTTAATGTTCTAAACCAATGTTTTTCATGTGCCAAGAAGGTAAATCAAATGGAAAATAAAGTCAACATATTTTTTTACCAAAACAAATTAGAAAAATCTTCAAGGAAGACCCCCTTAATCAAATTCAAAATATGCAAAGAACATCTGTCTATGATTGACATTTCTGCAGGAATGTCAAGGTAACTATCAACAGAGAAATTGGTAAGGTAAGAGGCATTACTTTCATTAAAAGTACACACAAGCTAATGGAAAAGTAAGCAGCCTATTTTTAGGCAAAATTTTAGGATTTCTATGATTTATTGGACCAACATTGTGCCAAGCAAGGAGTCAAGACAACAAAACACAAGGGTAGAGGCACACCAGAACAACCAAGCATAATTTGAAGATTTTATAAGTTATAAATGAAGAAGGGAAAAATGTGAGGTGAATTGGATAGAAATGAATGAACTTGAAAGGGCTATAGAGAACTTAGAAGACAACACTAAGTATTCTTCTCTAACATCCCTAAAACCTGAAGTTTTGGGAAGATAGGAAAAGAGGGTGAAATAAAGACTATGAGCCTCCATTATGACAGTAGGCAAAAGGTTTGGGGGAGATGTCAAAAGGTGACTTCCATGGTTTGTGACAACAAAAAAGTTGAAAACTGAGCCCCCAAGGAGAGCTGGCCTCTACGTTAGCTCTGTCCACATTTCCCTTAACTCAACTCAGTTCAACACAAGAAGTCTCCTCAATTTATTTTACAAATTTATTTATTAATTTCAGAGAAATTGACAAATAAATGACAAATAAATACCATAGCCAACTTTGGTTATAAACCCACCTATATATTGTCACTTGTGTTCTTTAATCCCGCGTGCATAGTCATGTACATATGCATTTCATATTGTACTCATTCCAATGTTAAGACCTTGGGGAAATTTTAAATATGTCTACGAACTTTAATTCTATCGCCAAACCTTATAACTAAGGTTATCACCCTTCAGAACTTTATATCAATAGCCCGACTCATTACAATTAAAACACTTATAACAAACCTTAGGCCCTGGGCCCACCCACACAATGCGGATTTCAATAGAAATAAACGTCCATACTTGGCCTTATCCTTCGCACACCTTTGAAGGCGAATGACGTCCGATCAAACACCCATCAGATCGGAGGGTGCGGGTCAGCTTCGCATTTTTTCCTGGTTCGACAGTTAGCACTCAAATTTTATGCTTAATAGGCAGTTTTGCTCCGATGACGTGGTGCGTCCTGATTCGATCGAGTTTTTTTTGAATGGTTTCATTTCCGCGCAAAAGTGGTGTGAAATAGGTGGATTTGGTTTTTCCAAACCACTCCGGTTTTTGTATAGTACCCAACCAGGCTTATACCAGGGTTATCGCCATTTATCCTATTCTCTCCGATCGATTAACTCTAGGTTCGAACCTATGAACAATGCGACTATATTTGTAACAAAACGAGTTATTCCTTTGATAGGAAGTTTCTCTGCTATACACAGGACTCACCATTCTATGGAAACCAAAACTACTGATTCACTTTCCAAAGAATTTTGAACACACTGCGAGGCTTCGTACATTCATTCAGGGCCTCTTACGGGATCTATGACAAGAGAACGCATTCCGAAAATTCAACGAAATCAACACTCGACATAAACAAGGAGACTGGTGGGGATTTACATAGTTTTTATCTCCATGATTATACACTGAATAGGGGTTCAACCACCTTGAAATTAAACAAACTCACACACAAATATCAATTCAAAGACAACTAGATAATCAATAAACACCGAATGTTATTCAACAGGAAGCTATTGCTTAACACCTAAACTTTACTGCGGAAATCTGCCCCCTTCATGTACCCGGGGGTTACATTTTATATGTATTATCATGTGTCTCTTCGGTTCCTCTGTGAGGACCGTTTTGGTCTACTCAAAAGGCCTAATTACATTCATTCGAATAATTGAACAGGACAGATGGACTAAACCAAAAACCATTCAACTTCTACTGACTCTAACTGTTCTAAAATAAACAGACAGCTAAGGTATTGACACCTTGCTGTCACAATTCAGAATAACTTCAACCCTCCTAGCCACAACATGTGGACAAATTTCCTACATTGATGGCTAGCGTCTAATTCCCCTGCATCAAACTCTTGAGGGAAATTTTCTTCATGGACTCCTGTCCATGAGCTCTTCCACTGATCTACCTATCTTCTGCAACATTGCTTCAGTCATCCAAGTGGCATCTTCCTCTAGCTAGTCCTTCCACTTTATTAAGTACTGAAAGTACTCTCGTCCTCTAGTCTTCTTGAAAACCCTTTTGTCCAATATCTTCTCTGGCTACAGTGGTTGTGCTGGAGGTAGCTGCTTTTCCCATTCAATCTGTTCCTTCTCTGCTGGCCCTTCTTCTGCACCATCATCTTCATACTTGTACAAATATGCAACATTAAAAATGGGAGATATTCCAACATCAGGAGGCAATTCAATCTCATAAGCATTAGCAGAAAACTTTCTAAGTATCTTGCATGGCCCAATCTTTTTAAACTTCAGTTTGTTATACCGTTTCCTTGGGAATCTCTCTTTTCTCAAGTGTGCCAAGACCAGATCTCCAACTTCAAAATGGAATTCTCTTTTGCTCAAGTCTGCTCTACCCTTGTATTTGATACTGCTGCCTTGTAGCTGTTGTTTCACTTTTTCGTGTATGGCTTGGATCTCTGAAGCAAATTCCTCACCATCAACACTCCTCAACTCTGCCTTTCCCAAATTTCTTAACTCTGATATTCCTCTGGGGTGCATTCCATAAAAAATATGGAATGGGCTCTGCCTAGTGCTTCTGTTTGGTGAATCATTATATGCATATTCTGCCTGAGGCAAAATATGATCCCACTGCTTGGGATGCTCTCCTGCAAGACTTCTCAATAGATTTCCTAGACTTCTATTCACTACCTCAGTTTGTCCATCAGTCCGAGGATGATAAGCTGAGCTAAAATTCAGTTTGGTACCTAGTTTCTTCCACAGTGTCCTCCAAAAATGGCTCACAAATCTAGTGTCTCTATCTGAAACAATACTCTTGGGTAAACCATGTAATCTAACAACTTCTTTGAAAAACAAGTTAGAAACATGGGTGGCATCACTAGTTTTATAACATGGAATAAAGTGTGCCATCTTGGAAAATCTTTCCACCACAAAAAAGACTGTATCATTCCCTCTCTGAGTCTTGGGTAATCCTAGAACAAAATCCATACTCACCATGTCCCAAGGCCTGTTCGGAATAGGCAAGGGAGTGTACAATACTGCATTCCGGCTCCTTCCCTTGGCATATTGACAGATTTTACAATTATTCACAAACTTGTCCACTGCTATTCTCATCTTGGGCCAATAATAGAAGTGACTCAGTTGCTCATAAGTTTTATCAGTACCAAAGTGTCCAGCAAGTCCACCACTATGCTTCTCCTTGATCAAATTCTCTCTCATGGAAAATTTTGGTACACACAGTTGGCTTCTTCTGAATAATAAGTCCTCCTGCAAGAAACAATCCAGCCACTGGCTTCTATCTGTTAGAAAAGGTTTACAACATGCTTCAAATTCTTCCTTAAAATCTGAATCTGTTTTATATAGTTCTTTGAGAAAATCAAATCCTACAACTTCAAAATTGGTTTCTTGAATAAGCATGTGCCTCCTACTCAAAGCATTAGCTACTTTGTTAGCTTGGCCACTTATATGCTTTAAAAAAAAATTGAAACTTTGGAGATACTCAACCCACTTGGCATGCTTATGATTTAACTTGGGCTGCTGTACTATGTCTGCAAAGCATGATTATCAGAGTATAATAAAAATTCTTTGGACATTAAATAATGCCTCCACTTTTTCAATGCTTAGACAATTGCATAGAATTCCTTCTCATAAGAGGAATACTTTGTTCTAGTGTCATTCAGCTTCTCACTGAAGTAAGCCACAGGCCTATCATTTTGACTCAGCACAGCTCCAATGGTTTCTCCACTGGCATCACACTTCACTTGAAATGGTTTAGTAAAATCAGGCAGAATTAAAATAAGCTTTTCAGTTATCTTTTGCTTTAAGAGTTTAAAATTTCTTTATGCTTCAGTAGTCCATTTAAATGGCTATTTTCTATTCCTAATTGTCTCAATGATGGGTGAATTAATCTTACTGAAGTTCCTTATAAATTTTCTGTAAAAGCTGGCAAGTCCATGGAAACTTCTTACCTCAAAAACATTTCTAGGTGAAGGACATTCCACAATTTCCTTAACCTTTTCTAGGTCCATCTTCAATCCTTCCGCAGAAACAACAAAACCCAAATACACCAACTCTTCCTTCATGAATGATCATTTCCTTAAGTTTATCAGCAGTTTCTCTTGGTGCAGCTTCTTCAAGACATAATTAAGATGCCTTAAGTGTTCTTCTTTCGTTTTGCTGGAAACTAAGATATCATCCAGATACACTATCAACAATTTACCAATGAATTCTTTCAATACTTCATTCATAAGTCTCATAAAAGTGCTAGGTGCATTTGAAAACCCAAAAGGCATTACCATCCATTCATACAGCCCTTCATTTGTTTTAAAGGCAATCTTCCATTCATCACCCTCTTTTATTCTAATCTGCTAATATCCACTTTTTAAATCTAATTTTGAAAAATATTTGGCACCACTCAAACAGTCCATTAAGTCTTCAACTCTAGGCAAAGGGAATCTGTACTTGATTGTTATATTATTGATTTCTCTGGAATCAATACACATCCTCCAGCCTCCATCTTTCTTTGGGCTCAATACTGCCAGTACTGCACATGGACTCAAACTTTCTCTGATCAGCCCCTTGTCCACCAATTCCTGTACTTGCTTCCTGTTTTCCTCTTTTGCTATGGGAGTCATTCTGTAGGCTGCCTTATTTGGAAGATTTGAACCAGGGATAAAATCTATCTGATGGCTGATCTTCCTCACAAGTGGCAGCTCATCAGGTAAGTCATCCACAACAATGTCACAATAACTGTCTAACATTTCTTGGATTTCTACTGGCAAATCAGAAATATTTGTAGAAGTAAGAAATACCTTAGGTTTGCAAACTAAAGCAAATATTACCTCTTCTTCTTCAATCTGTTGTAGATACTCCTCCCCGCTCAGCAACAGGGTATTTGGATTAGCTACTTTACTTGATGGTTCTCCTTCCTCCATGGGCATCAATGTGTGGTGTACCCCATCTTTGAAGAACTTGTAAGTGTTCTTCTTGCCATCATGCACTGCGGCTCTGTCATACTACCAAGGTCTACCCAACAGTATGTGAAATACATCCATGGGCATCACATCACACAGAAATTTGTCCTTGTAGTTGCCCATTTGCAGTTCTATCTCACACTATTCCTTTACAATCAGCTGGTGCCCTTTATGCAGCCAGGACACCTTGTAGGGAGTTGGATTCTCCCTTGTCTTTAGCTTCAAATTCTCTATCACCTCAGTGGAAACCAGATTATCTGTGCCGCCACTATCAATAACTAGTTGGAAGCATTTCCCTTGGACTTTTCATATGCTCCTAAAAAAAGTCTTCCTTTGTGCAGGCTCAATGACCTCTTTGGCTTGTTTGAATAGGATCTTATTAACCACTAAGGATTCTCCCCTCTCTGGAAAAATGTCCTCTTCAATTGCTACCTCTTCTCTAGCCTGGGCAACAATGGCATTTCTTGGACCAGTGCGCATATTCTCTGGGCACTCATAGTGCTTGTGTCCCACTTGATGACATCTATAGCACCTCAATTCCCTACCTATGCCTCTGCCTCTTCCTATATAAGAACTCCTTCTACCTCTTGCATCACCCTCTGTGGATGCATTTTGAGGTGAGCTGCTACTAGCTTCATCTCTAGGTGTAGTAGGCTTTCCTCTACCACCCTGACTTCCCTTTCCTCGGAAAGTACCTCTCCCTTTGGCAGACTGCTTTCTCAAGAGTTTCTCCTCTGATTTCAAGGCCATCTGATAGGCCTCTTCAATTTTCTTAGGAGACAGAAGACCAATCTCATCTTAGATCTCTAGGTTTAGACCATTCACATATCTGGCAATCTTCTCTGGTGTGTCTTGAAATTGCCCAGCTCTTATACTTACTCTATAGAATTCTTATGTGTATTCCTTCACTGTCAGCAACCTCTGTCTCA
This sequence comes from Pinus albicaulis, assembly GCA_034641835.2. NCBI lineage: Eukaryota > Viridiplantae > Streptophyta > Pinopsida > Pinales > Pinaceae > Pinus > Pinus albicaulis. The sequence goes on along the minus strand of MU968551.1, from coordinate 6,089,267 downwards.
GGTTCTGCATTTGTCTAAACAATGTTAGCTGATAATCACTAGGCAAGAATTTACCTTTTAGCTTAGCTATCATTCTGGTCCAGCTTTTGATAGGCTGTTTCCCAACTCTCCTTCTTTCTGCTTGCACTCCATCCCACCAAAGTGCAGCATTTCCTTTCAGCTTTGTTACTGCAAAATTAACTTTCTTATCTTCACTCATTTATTCATAGTCAAAGAACTTGGTCATTTCATCAATCCATTCCACTAGCTCTTCTGGATTCAGTCGTCCAGCAAAACTTGACACTTCAAGTTTGGGCTTAACTGTAGACCCCAGAATAGTTCTGAGGAGCCTCATCTCAGGAGGAATCTCAACATTTTCTCCTTCTTCTTCTATTTCAGGTTCAATGATGTCTTCAGGATCTCTAGGCTGTCCTAAATCCATGGCATCCAATCTGGCTGGGATCCTCTGTAAGGTCTCCAACACTTCTGCATTGGAAATAGGTCTGCCTCTCCTTCTGCCAGCACCTCTAAAAACTCGGATAGCCATGTTAGTTATCTACAAACAACTCAAAAACATGCTCTGATACCACAATTGACAGCAACAAAGTTGAAAACTGAGCCCCCAAGGAGAGCTGGCCTCTATGTCAGCTCTGTCCACATTTCCCTTAACTCAACTCAGTTCAACACAAGAAGTCTCCTCAATTTATTTTACAAATTTATTTATCAATTTAAGAGAAATTGACAAATAAATGAAAAATAAATACTGTTGATATTGCAACAAGATGATGAGCTTAGTGGAAAGGAGTCGCCTTCACTAAGTGGGCCCGCAGGCTATTTTTGGTGCAAAGTCTATTTTTAGACATATGGATCATGTTCTATGAGTTGCAGGATGCTATTTGTGGATGGTTGGTCAAGTCGGAAAAAATAGATGGACTTGTATTTTTAGACATACTGGGCGGAATCTATTTTTAGATTGCTAGTCTAAAAATAGATATGTCGAATATTATTAGCTCTTAATAATATTTAGACTCTAAACATTATCTTATTCTCTTGGAGCACTTCAGTTAAGTGCACAGATGTGGCACAGGAGCTGACAGAAGGAATTACGCTATTCCTAGGGGTTAAGTGGAGCTATTGCATGATACTTCAGTTAGAACTCATGTGACAGAGTTTGGTGGAGTTGATTGAGGAAGTTAGTGGAGTTGTATTCAGTTTAACTAATCTAAACATAGTTGAGCTATTTGTATTCAGTTTAACTGATTGATACAATTAGCGAGAGTGGTGTGAATTAATTATTAATTAATTCACTAATTATAAACTCATTAATCAACTAAAGAATGCATCAGTTAACTTCAGTGCATGGACAGTTTCAGTGGAGACCAGTGCATAAATAGGTGAAAGAGCAGGTTAACTATCAGTTGTGACTATACAGTTGCTATTTGCAACACACAGATAGGTGGAGAAGCCCATGAGGATTGCGTAGTACAAGCCATGTGGTTTATCTATTTAATGAAGCCATCCCATAGCATTGATTACGCAATAGAGGCTGGCTATCAAGTGGCAAAATATTGGAGCATGTGTTTTGCTAGATCTAGCTTGATAGTGTGTAGCAATTGAGGGTGTGCATGAGAGCTTGTGAGGAGATTTGTACTATGATTGTTACATTATCTCCATGGCATGTATAATATACAGATAGTTGGGGTTTTCAGCTTTAAGCTTTCCCATGAAATACTGTGTTCATATGTGTGATTGTTTGTGGTTTTAATGTGTGCATGCAATTGATTTTATTTCCGCATGTGATGATCAATGGTAGAAGAGATTCTGTATTATGCATGAAGCTAAAATAATGTGTGATCAGGAGAATCTCGGTGAATAACATATTAGTTATTCAAATTTCTACAAATACCATAGCCAACTTTGGTTATAAACCCACCTATATATTGTCACTTGTGTTCTTTAAGCCCGCGCGCATAGTCATATACATATGCATTTCATATTGTACTCATTCCAATGTTGAGACCTTGGGGAAATTTTAAATATGTCTACGAACTTTAATTCTATCACCGAACCTTATAACTAAGGTTATCACCCTTCGAAACTTTATATCAATATCTCGACTCATTACAATTAAAACACTTATAACAAACCTTAGGCCCTGGGCCCACCCACACAACGCGGATTTCAACATAAATAAACGTCCATACCTGGCCTTGTCCTTCACGCACCTTTGAAGGCGAATGACATCCGATCAAACACCCATTAGATCGGAGGGTGCGGGTCAGCTTTGCATTTTTTCCTGGTCCGACAGTTAGCACTCAAATTTTATGCGAAATAGGCAGTTTTGCTCCGGTGACGTGGCACGTGCTGATTCGATCGAGTTTTTTTTTAATGGTTTCGTTTCCGCAAAAAAGCGGTGTGAAATAGGTGGATTTGGTTTTTTCCAAACTAATTCTAGCTTCTCAGATGTAAGAACCCAACCAGGCTTATACCAGGGTTATCGCCATTTATCCTATTCCTTCCAATCGATTAACTCTAGGTTCGAACCTAAGGAACAATGTGACTATATTTGTAACAAAATCCAGTTATTCTTTTGATCCCAGTGTCAACTTCTATACAATGTGACTCATTATTCTATGTAACCAAAACTACCGATTCAATCAAAATTTTGGAACACACTCGCGAGGTTTCGTACATTCATTCAGAATTCTATGGGATTATTACTATACGTAACGCATTCCAACAATTCAAGGAAATCAACGCTTGACATAAAATGTGAGACTGCGGTGGATTTACACGCATTTCTTCCACTATTATACACCGAATGGGTTAAAAACCACCTCGAAATTAAACAAACTCCCACACAGAGATCAATTCACAGACAACTAGATAATCAATAAACACCGAATTTTATTCAACAGGAAGCAATTGCTTAACACCTAAACTTTATTGCAGAAATATCCCCCCTTCATGTACTCGGGGGTTACATTTTATATGTATTATCATGCGTCTCTTCGATTCCTCTATGAGGACCTTTTTTGTCTACTCAAAAGGCCTAATTACATTCATTCGAATAACTGAACAGGATAGATGGACTAAACCAAAAACCATTCGACTTCTACTGACTCTAACTATTCTAAAAGAAAAAGACAGCTAAGGTATTGACACCTTGCTGTCACAATTCAGAATAACTTCAACCCTCCTAGCCACAACATGTGGAAAAATTTCCTACATTGTTGGCTAGTGTCTAATGCCCCTGCATCAATTTTCCAAAGTAATAATGCTTCAATGCCTCAAAGGGAAAGAATGCAAATAGTATTAGTGTGAGGGATATCAAGTTTTCAAGTGCAGTCAACTGCTATCAAATGGTAAAAGGAATCAAAGCATAGGGTTGAGGTTCAAAATGGGATACCAAACTGATCTTGAGGTCACTATCATGAAAGTTTCAAGCACCAGAAAATCAGACAGAGCTAAAAATCAGTATGTCATAGGCACTTGCAAAGAAAAAACAAAAGTGGCCAAAGGGAGGTGGCATGCCTCAGAGTGAAAACCATTTGATTGGTCAAAACTAATTGTATCATGCCTGAAAACAATACGAAAGATGAAAACATGTTTCTCAGTCATCCATTAAGCAAAGGGAAGTTTGATCTCCAAGGCAAGGACAAAGAGATTTTTTAAAGGGGTGCTGCCACCATGCAAATGCCTAAAAATTTGTGAAAATGATCAAAAGACAGAAACATAACAAAACACAGTGAAATCTGGTGATTCAAACAACCCTCTACCAAATTTTTTTTTGAAGGCATACATAGGCCAAACGAAGTCAGAGTTCACCTTGTCAGAAAGCTGAAGAGAAATAAAGAAAATGATCAGGAGGAAAAGGTACCCTTTTTGTGTTTTAAGTCATCCCCTGCAAAAAGAAAAAAGAAGATCAGTGAAATAACATAAAGGTAAGAAAAATTACAAAGTGGGTTTGGCTAAGATAAATTGTTTTCCTAAAACTATAAATGGTCAATTCACTTTTCACTTAGCTCATTATGTGTTGAGGAGAGAAGAAAAAATTCAAGGAAGAAATTCTGAGTTTTTGGTCAATTTTTGGGCCAAGTTACAGGCGCTGCACTCAGAACTTGGTACTGTGCTAACAGGACCCAACACTGCGTGTATAGGGGTCTCCACAGTGCATTTTTTGCACTACGCTGCGTGTATAGCGGGAGGCGTTGTGCTCAGGTAGACCAGAGCACCCGACTCACCCATTTTCTGCCAGTGCTGCGCTTAGAGGGAGACCCAACAGGTTTTTTCCTACCCGGCGCTGTGCCCAGAGGCCAGTAGGCTTGCATGAGGCATGCAACGCTACACACAGAGGGCCCGACTAACCCAATTTCCTGCTCGACGCTACGCTTATGTAGAAAATCCTCCAAATTGCAAAATTTTTTTCCAAAGGCTCAAGGAAGGAACCTCCATATTGCCTTCAAGACCTACAAGCAAGGTCAAATTGATGAGAAAGGAAGTAGCAATGAACATTCAAGTGAAAGTGAGGGTAAAGATGACCATGAGTCTAAGCCCAAATGAGGATGAAGGTGAATGATGAATTAAGTCAATAAGAGGTAGAGACATAAAAGCAGAGGAGGTTAGTGGAAGTGAAGACAATGATGAAATTAACAGTAAGAATGGGTCAAGACAAGGTGAGCAAGAAATCAGAGATAAGGCAGAAGACATAGAAGTTGATGATGAAAAAGAGGTAAATTATAAAGAAATCAGCAACCACATTGAGAATGATGAAGGTGAATATGGGAAGGACAGCGTGGGCACAAATGCGGCAGGTAACTAACAAACAAAGGATGATCTTATAGAAAATGAAGAACCAACTAAGAGCCCTAGGGACAGTCAAAACAATGAATATATTGGTTAGAACAGAGATAAATGAAAAGATGAAGAGGGTTGTTCAAATGAAGAAGATGAGCACAAGAATATGAAGAAGATAAAAAGAGACCTTGGCCTACACACTATGCCTTGAAAAACTAAATCACTAGTGCCAAGCTTAAAGAGGCCCTCATTGAAATTCAAAAAACTAAAAAGAGGAAAAGACCAAGTAAACTTTGAAATCTTGCCTCAATATTTTATACAGTCTTCTTAAACCCCATGAGGGAGACATCCACAAAATTTGAGAGAATTTTGACAATTTTTGGTTTTTTGTGAATTTGGAGGCCTATAAGCACAACACCCCTGGTGCTATGCTTTTTCCTTAGGAATCCTCAAAAAGAGAACTTTATATTTTTGGATTTCTCATGCCTAGTACACTATGCTCACCAAATTTTAGAGCGATTGGAGCATTTTTGACCCCTTAAAAGGTCAAAAAACACCTCATTTTCTACCATCCTGCCTCATTTTCAGGCTTGGAGCTGCGCTCAGAGCAGTGTTGGGAAAATTTCCTTTTGGACAGGTTACAGGAGCTCAATTAGAAAAAAAAGTGGTCGACTTGGAAAGTAGACTCAGCCAGATTTCCAACGGGCCATCACGGGGAAAATTTCGACATCAGGAAGGCCACCAAAACTTGCCTGCAAGTGGACCTATTTTCTACCTGTGAGGGCCCTGCGCTTATAGACAACACTATGTGTTTTTGGCCAAAAGTCAACAAAACACATTCATTTATTGAAAAATTATATTTTAATGTTTTTTGAGGAAAATCACTCTAGAATCAGGTGCTAGAAGTTATTTTGGCATTTATTCCATGGGATATTTTGTGCCTTGGGCCTTACATGGTCTCTTAGGCATTTATGACATTTATGAGTGATTTTGACATTTTCCAACCCTATCTAGTGTTTTTTCCCTCCTTTTCTAAATAAATAGAGCATGAGGGTTTTCATTGTAATTTTTGGCATTTGATGACTGTTAACATTGGAAAATTTTACAGCAGAAGATGACATCAATTAATGTCAAGCCTAAGGATTTACTGGGCAGGAACACATTATGGAATCAAGAAGTATTTAAAATCTCTAAGGTTTTGAGAAAATTAGATTTGAACTAGTCATAAATGCTAAATTGTGTGCTTTATCCTTCGAGAAGAGTGCCTTCTGCACGCCTTTTTGCCCGATAAGTGCGCATTCCTAGAAATGGCAAAAATTCGCTTTCCGGGACCACACCAAGCAAAGGACAGTTACTTCTTATGTGAAAGCCACCTAAGGACAACCACTAGTGCCTCCTTAGACACTATGTGAGCACACAATGGAATCATACCTCTCCCTTGGGTCACTATCCATCATGTACCAAGGGAGGGAAGGAGGATTTGAAACTCACCTATATAAAGCCACCAAGAGATGAAGACAGGGAGATCACATTGTTATGTTGGCCAAAGTTGCCGAAGGAACACCAGTAGTGTGTGACCCGGAGCTGGAGCTAAAGAGGACTCGATCGTTGGCCACCCAATATCTTAGTCCACAACAACACAGAGAGAGAGGGAGACTGCATCAAAGGCAGAGCTTGGAAGGCAACATCCTTGCATTGGGACCTAGAGCCATTGCCTAGGGGCCCTTTGGCAAGTGGGTAAAATTTCTTATCCATTACAAACGTTTAATAAGAAGAGGCCATCGAGCCATTGTTTGCATTATTATTGTTTTGACTCTCTTTATAGCTTCTGTATATTTGTGTTTTAGTATTAGTTTAACCATAGCATACTATTTTTCAATAAATGTTATGCTTTTGAGCTCCCCCACTTTCTTCCTTATATTACCAATGGTTTAAAGAGTAGACCACACTCTTTAATCTGGTGCGATTTCATATACTCGTGTGACAAATCCACCACAACAGGATTGGCAACTCCACTGACGTGTTCCATGTTTATGTGGTTGTGCCATCTTTTGCAGAATACCCTTTGTCTATGCTGGAGTGGAGCTAACATTCCTCTAATCCATATTATAGTCCCTAGACTCACTGAAGTGACAGATTGAAGAAGGCAGCTCCTAATATTTTTACTTGCAGGGTTTTTGCGTGCAGTTTTTCCTCACAGAGGCGCATTGCGCGCGTTCAGGATTGACCTGCACATAGAAAGGTTCACTTGTCAAGGATTTTGCACGCAAATTGTAGAATGAGATTTTTCTCCCTATATTCTACATTTTTCTGCTTGTAAGTGTGCTGGGAAGCCCCTAATGTATCTGCCAGCACTTGTGTTGATACCCCACAACTTCTGAGAACTCACTTCTTGCTGCTTTCTGTAGGCATAGAGTTAGTTTTCATTTAAGTTGGTTTTTTGCAAAAAGTCTTCACATAGTTTAAGTAGGGGAAAAATTAACCATTTCTTTCTGAACAATTTATTTTTTTGAAAATTATGGTATGCACACTTATTTTAACTAGTCCAAGTAAGTGGCCCAAGACCACACATGCATAAGCTAGTGTAGAAATTGTTTAGATTAAACTCAATTTTTGCATTCAGAAACTTGCGGGACTAGGATCGAATTGCCGATTAGAAAAAGTAATCTCTGCTGCCTTTGCACCATTTGGTGACCCTAGGCAAGCATATGAACACTCTACATTTGTGATTCACCATCTCCCTTTCATTAAGTCACATAGATTAACTAGGAATATTTGGAAGCGACCCATTATCCACAAATGTTTTCCATTTGAGCAAGGAACAACGTCACATAGTTTAACTAGGGGAATTTTGTAAAGGATCGTCGATATCCATATGTTCAAACTATGAGATTGTTCACCATATGCTCACACACACTCACCCACTAAGCAAAGAAAGCCACCTAAAACTAACTTAAAACAACTCACTAAATTCTCCCCATAGGGGCCACAAAGAATTTATAGATTAAGTTAGGATCAAGGGGGTAGGCATCCAATAAGCCACCTTGATCACACTTCATATTGAAACACAGAAGTTGTGTATTTAGGGAGCTTTAAAATCCACCTATTAGCACATGGAAAAGAAAACCCGAGCATGATAGAGACCTGATTCAGAGGGGGTTAGGCTTAGGCACAGTGCGTGCAGTATCAGTTGGGGCTACATGACTCGACTGATACTCGGTACTGTTAGCTGACTACCAAGAAGCCCAAGACTCGAACGCTCATGTGGGATGGTGGTTCTTAGTGGCCAAAAACTAGGGAATCCTTTACCCTATAGGCGACGATGTAGGCAAGCACCAGACCCTCTACCCTTGGTGGATTCTCTTCGACTGAATGGGGGTGTCGCTAGCTCATACGGGACGTTGTGCCAGCACTCAAAAGAAATATTCTCAAGGCCCAGTTAGTTTTGAGTGTGTGAGGATGTAATAGGTCTTCCAGGATTTCGAGTATCACGCGCAAACAAAAAAAACCATTTTTTGCTTAATTGATCACATAGGTTAAGTTAAAGGGAAAATTCATTTCATTTTCAATTTGTTTTATGTATGTGGCCATAAATTTGTCGTGATCATAGACTCAATCCCCTCAAAATTTTCCAAAACCTAACCTAGTCGACACCCAAATGATCCAGGCGTCTTTTTGACCTCCCCCCATTACCAAGAGGGGTTCTAGGTCTTTTTCCATTTAGGCATCAAAGACAGAACATTGCTACCATTGTTGGTTCATCCTTTCTTGGAGCAACCTTAGTTGGGAACCTTAGTCGGTCTCCCAACACCACACTGCACACCACTCCCCCCTCGTCCCCTAGGGGGCAGAGGAGTGCATCCCATACGGGAAGCTAGCTGAATTCACAACAAGGTATGTCACAGACCAACCCTCATTCTAGCCAGAACTTCATGTCTTCACACATTGCCATGGCGTCAACCTCTCAGTCACCCTTCCTAGCTGCGTTGAATCTACCCGATTTAACCAAGCTCACAAATGAGCCCATCGCACACGACCCCAATTGGCCTCCCATGCCCATGAAGCTCCCTTTGGATATACCAAAGTTCAAAGGTAAGCAAGCGGAAGACCCAGGTAATCATGTAATGACCTTTCACCTGTGGTGCTCATTGAATAGCATCATTGACGATACTATTCAGTTGAGGTTATTTCAACGCACTCTTTCAGGAGTGTCCGTGAAATTGTACGTGGAGCAACCTCCTGCTTCACATGGAACCTTTATTGCCCTTGCTACCACGTTACTCACATAATTTCAGTTGCCCATTCACCATGATTTAGGAATGGAGTTACTGACTCATTTCAGACAATCCCCCTCCATCCATATCTCAGACCATCTCCATGAATGGAGGCAGCGTCGCAGTTTATGCAAAGCTAAACTCGACGGCCGAGTCCTCTTAGATTTATTCTTGAAAAATTTGATGGCGGAGATTTCAAAGGATGTGGCGCAACATAATCCCACATCCGAAGAGGACGCAATCAGTAAATCCCAACATCTTGAACTGATCTATACGCAGTCAGGATACATCTACAATATCCTGCCTAACGCCTCGCGCCTGCAATCTTATCAAGAATCGCCAGGCACGTCTAACTCTGCAGATGGATTAATTGGGTCAATGACCCAAAGGTACCTCGGTAGCAATAGTCAAAATCCTGATTACACACATGATTCTACCCAGAATATGTCTTAACCCGGATTTCAAAGTCATCATATGCCGCAACAAAATTTGACTAATAGGGCACAAGCGTATCATTAAGGAGGACCTTATCCTCCGGCTGAGGGGCCCTAGTACACAGGAAGAAACACTGATGGAAGAGCTCCCCCAAAATGGCCAGGTGCAAACACGGGACAACATTATGCTCAGTCCCAAGCTGTAATGTTCCAAAATTTTTATGAATAAATTGGAACATTAAATTTTTCTCATATTATCTAGGAGATAAATAAAATGGGTTAGGAGACCCATTTGCATTTTTAAAATCCCACATGAGGTGAGAAGGGGATCCATGGAGTAGCCATTTTGCACCTCCTAGTGTGAAAAGGGGGAAAACACATGAGGATGAGACCATGTTGACCAAGCCAACATGCAGCCCAAGAGGGTGTAGCTTGCTTGGGAAGACAGCGCAGTTAGAGAGGGAGGAAGATTCCTTGTGGGAGAAACTGTAATTGAGTGGGGTCCATGGCATGGAGACATCATTTCGCATATAAGGAGGATGAGGTAGCCATAGAGAGCATTATTGAAGATTTGGACATTGAGTCTATTTGCAATCTCCAGCTGTTCAGCTGAATTGTAGTGCCTTTGGCATGAGGGATTCCTGTTTAGGATTTCCTCTCCTCTCTTGAGTAGCTCAAGGAGGATTGTTCTTCATTTCTCCATATTCAGGCATCTGGCCATAGCCACTTCTTCATCTATAGCGTAGTCACTGGGTTATGTTGCAGGTGTTGCTGTGGAGGAGATTCCACAACACCATCCCTTGGATCATTTCTCATAGGAAGGAGTTCTTATTCTTTGAGAGGATCAACAAGGAGGGTTTCTAGAGCTGATTTGCATATTTTGGCAGAAGGCCCAACTTCTCCCACCTTCATCAGCGCAGTCCCTTCCATAGACTGTGTTATCTTAGAGTTTGTCTGCAGTGGGGGTTTGCTCCACCATTTTGGAGGAAGAGATTTCTGGTGCCAGGATCAGCCTTGCACTCAAGGAATCCATTGGAGGAGGTTGTTTCAGTTTGCAGGCCATATTCATTCTCCTCCTTATATTTTATATTTTGAGTTGCTACAGCTACCCAAAAACTCCGGCATTATTGTATTTTCATATTTTGTACATGTATTGTAGCCAATCCTTCTAAGGATTGTGTATCAGTTTTATAGTAGTGTTTTCAGGGGTTGAGAGCATGCTCCCCCTCATTTCTTGAGCTATTATAGTAATATCATTTTATTATCATCTTACATGTTGCAGTGTCTCCATATGACTGCGTAGTCATAGCTAGGGTTCACATGTGTAGCAATGTTCTCTTGTACTTTTGCCTTGAGGATTGGTATTGTTCATCTTGAGCATCATTTCCCTCAAGATTTTGTATACATTTGCAACTGCTATTATTATAATGAGATGGCTATGAGTTCTCTGGCATTTTCTGAAGTTTGAGCAAATTACTCTTCATGCTTATGTTTTGCATATTGCTATAGCTCATTCTCTTGAGCAAGATCTTCCTGAGGAAGAAATATTTGCATAGCTATAGGCAGAGTCTGAGAAAGGGCCAGATAGCCTCCGGTTCTCATCCTCTCTTTAGAGGTGAAATAACTGGTAAAATCCCTCTCAGTCAATATCTGACATAGTATTGTTCATATTTCCAACAAAGGAGCATTTCAGCGGTGAAAAGCTGCTGATTTCCATTTCGGGATATTATAGTGGTATCAGAGCATCTTTCTTAGCTCAGCCTGTGGCCTCCAAGCCCAAGAAAGAAGGAATCATGATGATGAAGAGGATGAGCTTGTTCTCATCAGTTTTTAGATACGGAAAGAACCTCTCCAAGGAGGTTGAGGAGAAAGAAGAAAGAGAGAAGGAAGGACCCTGCACTTCCTATTCTCATCAAGAAGGAGACAGAATTTTGAGCAAGAAGAAGACTCCATTTTCTGATGGAGAAAAAGGGGATAAGCTTACAATGCTTCTTCTTAAATCTACATAGAGAATTCATGAAGATCTCAAGGAGATTAGGAGGGAAACAGATGGAGAATCCCCAAGAGGGTTTGATCCTAAAGAAGACTCTAGATTTGTACATAGTGGGTGTGAGCATTCAGCCACACACTATGAGGGTCAGCGCAGTCATAGTCCTAGTAGTCTCATAAGGGAGGTGGAAGAAGAAGAAGGAGTGACCAAGGGGAGAAGGCAACATGATAGATCCTATCTATCACATTTTGATGGTTCAATTTCCGGTTCAACCAAAGCTTGGGTGGAGGAATTAGACACCTTTTGCAGCCGCACCAAATTCTGGAAAGTCAAGCTACCAGAGTTGCAGCGCTGCATATGAGAGGTAAGACCTATGATTGGTGGATCTTTGAATCCTTTCCTTTGAAGAATAATGGCATTACATCTTATGCAAATTTCACGAAGGCATTAGTGAAGAGATTTGAATGGAGGATTCTTGAGACACACGTGATGGGTTTACACAAAGAAGACCAAACAAAACCCTTGCATGAAAACATAATGCCTCTTCAGAATAAAATGGAGGAGGCCAAAAATCTGAACCAAAACTTGCTGGAGAAGGAACTTTCATCTCAAATCTTGAAGCAAGGGAGTATGGGGATCTCTTTCCCAAAGGAGGATCCAATCATTGAGAGGTTTCCCACTCATGTTGCAGATATTGAGGGAAACAACGCTGTTAGTTCTAGAGTTGATCTAGCACCTAATGTAGAGGGAAGAGGAGCTTTTGCTCCGCATAGAGGGATGCTTGCATCTTTGCAAGGGATTCCCTAGGATCTCATGTATAGAGATCAAGGCACATCTCATGTTTTACCTGTGCCATTGTTGAGGAGGTGTGGAACCTTGGAGACACAAGGAGGAAGTAGGGAGAAGGCCCAGCATCATGAGATGAGGAGTACACATCCCTATTCATATATGGAGGTTGATGCACCTGAGGAGGTGATTGTATTGCGCAATGGAAGCATGGAGGGTTATCTCCATTCATATATTCAGTCATCTCTTGATAATGATGTCTCATTGCATGGAGACATTTTGCGGGAAGATCTCCAAGATCTCATGTGTGGAGATCAAGGCACAATTCATGTGCCATTATTGGAGAAGTGTGAAACCAGGGAGTCACAAGGATGAGATGGGGAGAAGAACCAGCAACATGAGTTGAGGAGTACTCACCCATATCCATTTTTGGAGGTTATTGCACCCACAGGGGCGTCACTCAATTAACCTATGGCATAGCACGTGCGTTTGTGGCATACTAAACAATACCCTTAATTTGACTACATATTGGAAAATACCTCTAAAAATCACTTTGTTTAACCCCCTACCAATACTAACCCATTGCATTTTCCCAATTTAAAAAACCCCTACTTTCACTAGATATTGTAGGTATCTGTTTTTTCATTAACATTTTTTACACCCCTTTATATTTATATCCTTAACATAATGACATGATACCTCTCTTATGACCCCACATGCATTCTACAATTCACCTTTCTTCTTGTGATATACATAAGAGATGCATATTAGTATTCCCACAATGTGATTACTCAATCCACACTCAAGCACATCTCACTATGATTTGTGGCATTTAATAGTCTAAGGCATACAAAGATCAACCATGTTTTAGGAATATTGATTATGTGCATGTCTATAAAATGACATATAAATTGATCTATATGATGATGAAAAATCAATTGATCAATCTTTATGAATATGTTTGCACCAAATAAGGTGTTCAATCACAAGTTTAGACCCTCTTCCCTTTGAAAGCTTCTTGTTCAAAAATCCAAATACAACCTTATGTACTCAAACTAGTGTCTTATTAAAGTGGAACAACAAAAGTTACAGTTTCAAAGAGTTATGTAGAGAAGAAAAGGCAAGGTGAGGATGAGAGTTATGAGACCCTCCCTTTGATTTAATGAAAAAAAACATTTTTCTCGGTTATTTTTAATTTAAGTGTTTTAATGAGAGCCCCATGGTATATTTTATTAAGACATCATTTGGAAACGACCCATGTGGATGGCATTAATGGTTTTTTAACCTTGGTAATGTGATTTAAAGAGCTCTTACCACTAGATTTCTTGTTTTCAGAATTATCAAAAAGATTTTGTAAGCATTGTAGACAGTTTCCTCCAAGTTCAAATGGATGGTATTATGTGGCTATGTTTTATGAACCTTCCCAACATCAACATGCTAGGTAGGTCTACCCCCAAGTTTTTCAGTAAGCATCTTTCAAAGATGGGATTTCACATTTGGAGGGATTATGGGGTCACAAAACTATCTTGGTTAGATTGGAGAAGAATTAATAAGCCCAATATTCACAAGCTTAAGACAAGAAAGGGTTTTCAAAATGATACCAGAAATTTCAAGGCCCATTTGGAAGCACTGGAGATGTAGTCATAATTATTGTAACAACTATACTTAACAACCTCAAGATGAATCTTCAGTCATAATTACCGTAACAATTATACTCAACAACCTCAAGATGAATCTTCAAAAATGTTCACAAAAGGGGATCATTGTCACCATGTCACAGAGAAGATTGCTGCTATACAGATGCAGAGAAGATTGTTGCTATACAGATGCCAAAGTTATTGTGACAAAAGCAAGATCCTTCATGTTGTCATTAAAAATTAGTATAAAAATGTGAAACAGGGTCACTCACTGACACATAGGTCACACAGTTTATAGATTACTTCCCCTGACAGTCTCATTATTATCTATCAACAAGATTACTATAAATGTAATTTTCAAATCAAGGTTCTCTTATGTCACCAAAGGTGTCGAGACATCGTGACGATATTAAATGATCAATCACCATACTCAACCATACTGCCTCAAGAATCAAATCTTGTAGCAACGAACTGAAATTAAATTTGTTAATAAGCTTCATAACAAGCTATCTATGATACACAGATAGACTCAAGACTTATTGGCATCTAGCTAGACAACTCAATACATCAAAATCCTAGACAATTGTATACTTTAAGGTTTGGTCATTAACATGGAGTAAGTCCTTCAAGTGAGATCGAAGTCTTTCTTATATATAGGTCTTTCGCTAGGTCGAATTGCTAGCTTTAGGCCAACTTATCCTCTCATAGAGGTCAACTTGTTCTTTGCACTATGATGAGGCCTTGGAGGGTCTTTGACTCTAGATTTGACTCAAATAAATTTTCTTTACAATATGTAACATGCCCAAAAGAGTCTTCCATACATGACAATGACTCAAGTAACTTGTAGACCAAATGAAAAGTCGTAGAAGCACTCAACGGGTGCTTGACCTAAAAATAAATTTCCCTTGAGAATGAAGCCCATGCCTCAAGAATTTAATAATAATAAATTTATGTTTCTCTTTACATAAAATACATAAAATCATGATTACATATGTCATTATGAAGACCGAACCTAGTTACATATTTCAACATGGATTACCCCCCTCCCTTGCGTCATCATGCATCACATATATGTGTGAGAAATTAAACATATTTATTACATTACCCATCATTATAACCATGCAATTGCATAATCATATACTCTAACAAAACATGATTAAGTATCCTCACATCAAATGTTGTTGAGCCCCAACAAGATAATAAACAAATACAAACATTGGCATACATCATAATATAGGTCTACCCATCTAAGGGCCTCAATGTGGAGCATTAAAATGAGTTGAACATTGTAAAGTTTATCCTAGGATGTTTTCGTTGACATTTTGGGATATTGCCTCTATAAACATGTTGAAAGATCCACACCTTGTCTACATCAACCCTTATAGGCAAAGGTAAATTCTTAACTTATATTCCTCTTTATGAGTGTCATGCACTTTAAAGGCTAATTTGATCTTTCTCATCCATGTATGCATTATGACATCACCTTCAAAGTCATAGGGATTGCATTTTGTCTTTCTATCATTTTCTCGACCTGCCTTAGTCTTGCAAGTTGTCATCTGAAAAAATGTCATTTAGAATCACCAAGTGATTATTTTTCGTGATTATTTGTATTTATCAACATTCGAAGTTTGATTACATTTTGCCAAAATATCATCCTTGTAGCTTGTAAACCAATCTGTATGCATACAAAGCTGCACTACTATTGCAACTACAATAGTACAAGAAGAAATAAAATAATAATAAACCCCAAATAAGTAGAAAATGACAACAGGATAATGCCTTATAGCTCATAAACCAATTTGTATGCATACAAAGCTACACTACTATTGCAACTACAATAGTACAAGAAGAAATAAAATAACAATAAACCCCAAATAAGTAGAAAATGACAACAGGAAAAACAATGTTTAGAGGCATCCAAATAATATTGAGGAAGAGCTCTGCAATGTAGGTTGTTAATTGTATTGATCAAGTAATGAGTTACAAAAGAAGGGGAAACCCTTGGTTATACAAACAGGAAGAAACCATAACTTCAAGCTCAAGTAACTATTAAGTGTCATGAGACTCTTATTACATGAAAGTGGCCCAAGGTCAACGCTATCCCTTTCCCTCTTTTAACCATTCATATTGAATTATTTCCAAAATCTCAACCTTGTAGCTCATAAACCAATTTGTATGCATTCAAAGCTGCACTACTATTTCAACTACAATAGTACAAGAAGAAATAAAATAACAATAAACCCCAAATAAGTAGAAAATGACAACAAGATAAAGCCTTGTAGCTCGTAAACCAATTTGTATGCATACAAAGCTGAACTACTATTGCAACTACAATAGTACAAGAAGAAATAAAATAACAATAAACCCCAAATAAGTAGAAAATGACAACAGGAAAAACAATGTTTAGAGGCATCCAAATAATATCGAGGAAGAGCTCTGCAATGTAGGTTGTTAATTGTATTGTTCAAGTAATTAGTTACAAAAGAAGGGGAAACCCTTGGTTATACAAACAGGAAGAAACCATAACTTCAAGCTCAAGTAACTATTAAGTGTCATGAGACTCTTATTACATGAAAGTGGCCCAAGTACAACACTATCCCTTTCCCTCTTTTAACCATTCATATTGAATTTTTTTCCCACCCACTCACTGAAATATTCATGAGACTCTTATTACATGAAAGTGGACCAAGTACAACGCTGTCCCTTTCCCTCTTTTAACCATTCATATTGAATTTTTTTCCCCACCCACTCACTGAAATATTCATTAAGTAATGAATTCTCACTTTTCATGTCTCAAAATCCAGACCAAATACATTTAACGATTTTGATATATTCAAATACATTATTTCTGGCCCTTCCTCAATGCCACCCACTTGAAGTTGCACCCTGAAAACAAACACATGGAATTTCATTACATAGTAGTCTTGTAAGAAGTTCACGTAGAAGTAGACCTATCATGGCAAGTCTCAGAAAACTATGGAGTAGATTCAAATTAACAATTCAATCAACTAGTTAATAAGACCAATAAAAACTACACTGTACAAATATGAATAATTATGTTCTAACTTCTAAATTTATGAAATTTATTGCAGTATATAATTGGATCTACTTACAACATTAGACAGTTGGTCTCTTATGTAGTAAATAGATCTCAACATGGCCTCCAAAGTGTTTTTCGTTATCTGAAATTTGACATCAGTTTCTCCAGATGAAGATTGTGTAGTTTCCTGAAGCTGCATGTCTGGAGAAAATATAAATGAATTTTAGAAAGCATGCTAGTGTAGAACATTTCTCTTAAACATAACCGATAATCAATCACATTTCGAGCATTTTTTTCATATGAACCTCTCCTCTATCATGAATGTTAAGCCATTCTTTGATGAGCATCAAAGTTCTAAGTGTCTTTGACATCCACACAGTCGACCCAAAACAAAATGCATTTTATCTTATGTTCCAAAGACATTGAAAAAAAAATAGATGATGTTCTGATTTGCTTGCATCTGATGGCATACAATACATATATTAGTATGGAAAAAGAAGGAATAATACAAAGTTGTAAAAAAAATTGCATGAAGCTAAAATACATATAAAATGTAAATTTTCACTCATTTTTTCCAATGCCAGTTTTGTACATATATATGTGAGTTATTTCACAGCCACTGCCTGACCAAGTTACAAAATCTAAAATCTGAAATCTTCATAAATTCTAGAGAATATTACCCATCATTCTTGTGCAAAAACACTAGCCTTAAAGTGTTTTATTAACCAAAGGTAGTGATCTAAAAAACACCTTTATCTTTACCAACTAACACATTGATTTATCTTACCTTCTTGATTTCTGATTTTTTTTTGCCTCAAATTTTTTGCAAAGCTGGTGCTCATAAAAGACTTTAAAATTAATTTGAGATACAAATATGAAGAATGATAATAACAAAACAATTAGCAAATTTATTGAAGGCAGCAAATCTAAGAAAGTTCCTCACCTTGAATCGCTTGTGAGATTTAGGAGATTTCGACTTGCAAGTTCTAACAAGACCACAAAAGCATCTTTCCTATCCATTCCATGGGCATATACCCAAATATCTAGCAATGAATCTACATGGAATCTACACAGATCTTTCTTTCCCTTAGCTAGTCCATTAGCTGTTTTAAATGTCTTTTATATGCATTCACTTTTTCAGATTTACCTAGTATTTCTAATGATGCTTATTTGTGTTTTATATACTCTTTGTAGGCTTATTTGATGACGATATTAGGTCCATCTGATAGCATAGCTAGTGATTGCATAATAGTGCATCTCTACCCAAAAATCTTAAACAAGTCAACTAGAGGAACAAGGATCCTCACCTTCAATAATTATTGTGCAACATCAAAACTTACTAGTGGACCAAGAGGTAAAGTGGGTGCAACAACCTATGGAATGGTCTCAGGAGCTAAATTATTATTCTGTACTCTGTTTTTAACTGTGCTTTCCTAGGTACATCAGTCTTAGGCTGGGAAGCAACTGATTCGTTAACTGGAAAAATGTCTTGATCATTTAATTTAATTTTTATTGTTTTGATCTTATTTAATTTAATGTGAGCAATTCCTGCAAGAGATTTGGCCCCAATGCTAGATTCATTAGGGAGGGCCAGAGTGCTAATCACATTTGAGAACAAGGAAGAAACCAAAAAATATCAAACCCACTCTACCAACAGAACAAACTTGCCAACCTATTGCAGACCATGTCAGTGTCATATAATAGGCAACTGTCCCCATTGTGAACTTCTCAGCCTCCTTTTTCGTATCTCTGAACTCCCCACTAACAAACAATCCAACTATGCATACCACAATAACAACTATGGATGTGAAAATTTGCATCTGCAGAACCACTGCAAAGGTCTCCTTCTTTGTAACCACATTGAATACAAGCTGCATCAATGGAAGAAGTAGCCG